>JASJUZ010000540.1:0-445238 GCA_037159825.1 Tupiocoris notatus | reverse complement strand
GAAAGCAATTTTACCGTCAAGCACAGGTTAGCCCGCAAGTTTAGTTGTTTGCAATTGAGGCAGCTGTGCAACATGGTGTGGAACAAGTATTCCTAGCAAGACAGAGTTGAGAAATTTCTTTTCCTAAAAACATTTCTAAACTGTATGGAAATGAGGAACTAGCATTATCAACGCACCATTGAAGCAGTTGAGCTGAATTATTCACAAGCGAGGATAAAAACTTTGGAAAAATTCTCGCTTAATTTCCATTGAGGAAATGACTACTTACTGACGACGTCTCTAATGTTGAAACGAACTAAAGAATGGAAGAGAAACCTATGTACAAAAATTTAATATTGCGACGATGTTTTGACGAGAATTCAAAACGTATTTAAGTTTATATGGTGCGGAAAAAGCCTCATATACACAACGCCTTCTCTAGTTGACCATGGACGAATAAAAAATTACATCCCGTTCAGTTGCATTTTAATTATAAAAGGATCTCGTGGAACTGGATAGGTTAAAAAAAAAACAACTATGTGTACTTAACAAGTAAATGATCACATATAAATAACATAAATCCAAATATGGCATAAATTGACGATTTCGCCATAATTTCAACATTATAAAGAGAAAACAAAGAGCGACCTTGATAATTATTCATTTTAGTGTACGGGAACTGTTTCCATCAGAGTGAATGAGTTGAACAAGCAAAGTCGGATGAGGGAAACTGAGTTGGTGAAATCTGTTGAGTTTTAGCAACCTCAGCTTTGCACTAGGCGCGCTGAAGTCAAGCACTTGGGTGTTGATATTAGGAAAAATCAATGCTCACACAGAAGCCAGTGAATTCCCTCATCCGCAGATATCTCCCCCAATATTGCATCCATATTTATTTCTTCGCTCCTTCTCCATTCAATCTTCGGTTCACTGGGATAAATTCACTAGGCAATAACAGCCTCAAGAGATTTATTTTTCAATAATAGAAATACAACACTTCTCATCAGAAAATCGTAATCAAACGAGAGAGGAGAAGGCTCCCAATCGGCGCGAGCTCAACTTTCATTGTTTGGCCGTATTTTCGAAAGTAAGAAGAAAGACGTCCAGCATTTGAACCCCCCCCCCACAGCCAACCTCTTCAATATGGCCCAGAAAAAAACTGGAAATAGCGACTCTGCTTGTTCAATCACATTCCAAACCGTCCTTTAATCAGCAAAACATCACAAACAGCAACAAAATCAGAACAAAAAAAAAGTAGTTACCTCAAAAAATGTTCTTTCATACATTGAATTAATAACGCTATTTTTTCCCTCCAAGATCAACAATGTTAACAAAAATTTGAACCCGCCCGTTTCTCAAGCAGATATTCATAGCCGAATAAGGAAATAACAGGGACGAATCGTTTACGCACAGAGATAAACGCATTGGTGAATTCAGTAATCTCAAGGACAGTGGACACAAAATCATCAATATAGGCACGAAAATCCGCTACTCCCCTTACATCTAGGCATGTTAAAAAACAGCATACATATCAGCGAGATATACTTGAATATGTACACCCAAAAAGAAACGACGATTTTTTCTCATCGCTATTTAAATTCAACCTTCTCTATGTAAATTTGCTAATAGCAACGTTCAATACAAACCGAAAATTACAATAGAATCGATGGCGAGTTGGTGTCAAAACAAATGGGCAGACTCGCTTGGTGTTAGGCCAATTTTGTATAGCGCTGGGCTATGAATTTCTGCTGTGAAGTGTTGGTGATTTGATTCCCACTTAAAAATGCGTTTCCCCCAGTATTTTCAACGGATCAGTTGAAAAAACATCACCCTATTTTCATACGTTTATATAAATATGTATAATTTTTTTTTTGTTTTTTCTCCAATTCACTGTGCAGCCCAGATGCTCGCTAGCCGCTTCACAACATCCTGAAAACTAAACGAGGCGGAAAAAAAAATTTTCAATTGAAAAAACACTGGAAATTGTCAGGTTATAGAATCTACTATTTTTCGTACAACATTCCATGAGAAATATAAAACGTGTTTCAACGCTTAGTTCGAAACGTAACTCACCTTCACTGGCAGCATTGCTTTCTCACACTTTCGGTGTTAACAGTCGGTTTAACATCGATAGCTTCAACATTTTGTGGCCGGATAACTTCACCCTCGGGAGGATCTCGGATCTGCTTCTGAGACACGATTCTGTAGATTTCTGTGGAATCAATTAATGATAAATTAGGCGAAGTGACGTTAGAAAAATAGGGAAAACGCCAAAGGTGATTGTACAGTGGTTTATGATTCCTTAAATTAATGATTTGAAAGAACCATAATATCAAACGCACCTTTGTTTTAAAAAAAATAATGAAAATACAAATTTCCCCAAAAATACCTCAGAACTGAGGTATCGATTTGGCTATGTTGACAGAATTTTAAAGGGGTTAAAAGTTTTTGGTGATTACAATGGTTTAATATTGAATAATCGACCAAAATGAGTCGACAAAGGCCAGGCACAAGTCGTGTGATTGTAATACCTAGTTTATATTGTTCATTACATAACTGAATTAGACTTGACGTTCTGAAAGTGATCCGATAGTTCATTTTATGGTTGAACGAGATCGGCATCATGTGATGAGTAGCTGTAAGAAGCAAAAACTCTCTAATATTTATTTTTCTGCCATCGAATCCCAAAGTGTTAGGAGGCAGTTGAAATAATAGTTTTACACAGCTCTTGGTAAAGATGACATATTGCCACTTACCAAAAACTACCAACTAATAATAACAGAAACGACGCTAAGTTTAAAATCCAATGAATGATGGTCCAGTTTGAACTGTCTGGTTGAGTACTGAGTGTTGACTATTGGTTATTGATAGAACAATAAATTGAGAATGAGGACATTTAGACAATATAGCGAGCTAATGCCTAAAGCTAACTCCTTGCAAAATTGAACAGTTTCACTGAAAATCAATCTTTCACTCATGTTGTGATTTTTCTTCAAATATTCAAAATGTGCCAAAAGGTGATAGAACGTCAACTTTTAGCAAAAATAGCAAACGACGAATGCAAAAGTTTGAAAGCCGAGAACGTTGATTTTCAGAGAAAATTCAAAATTAAACTAAAAATCCAATTTACTTTTCTCGTACCGTATTCAAAGAAAGAAAGAAAAACAAATCTGCAATAGAGGGATGACAAGTTCAACATTCTTTCTGACAATATGTAAAAATATAATCCCTCCCGTAACTATGTAAGCATTTACTGGTTTCAAACTATTATTTTCTCCCCCAAACAGAAAAAGCATCCGGGTAGAAAATCATTGGAAAAAATCTCATGAGCCCACATTTGCGAAAAATAACTCATAGCTTGTAGAGATTTTGTGTTACGATACTTTCTTCTCAAAGGTTATTACATGAATACCAATCGCTTACCGGTGAGAATATTTTGGAAAGCTGTTTCTACGTTTGTTGAATCCAAGGCGGACGTCTCAATGAAGGAAAGGGCGTTCCTCTCGGCGAAGCTTTTCGCCTCCTCGGTGGGGACGGCTCGAAGATGTCTCAGATCCGATTTGTTCCCGACAAGCATGATGACTATGTTCTGATCTGCGTGGTCACGCAACTCCCGCAACCATCTCTCGACGTTTTCGTACGTCAGATGTTTGGCTATGTCGTACACGAGGAGGGCACCCACAGCTCCTCTATAGTATCTGCAACAGAGAACGGTTATCAATAACTTCAAGTTCTTTTAGTGAACTCGCAAGAATCGACTTGAGACTTCAAATATTTATTCTCCTTATGAAATAATATGTTTGAAGTCTCTATCAAGGATTGATTACGGTGTAAAGCTTGAACAGTGAAAATTAACTTACGCCGACGTTATAGCTCTGTATCTTTCTTGCCCCGCTGTATCCCATATCTGAGCTTTAATTGTCTTGCCGTCGACCTGGAAAAGAAATCAAATAATCGAATGATGGCTCAAAGGAAGTGGCATAAATAAAATTCAGGAATTCTAGAGAAGTTGCCCGAGTTCGACTAGTTGGCTGAACCACAGCAGGAAGAGAGCCATGTTGGCTTCATCAGCACTGTAATAGCAAGAGGGCTAATAAGGTCGGACAATACATTACTCGCATTAGCACTAGAGCATTACCCCATTATGCTCTACGTTCAATTACTTACAACTATGCTCCTTGTAGCGAATTCCACACCGATGGTGGATTTAGATTCGAGGTTGAACTCGTTTCTTGTGAATCTCGAGAGGAGGTTACTTTTGCCAACGCCAGAATCGCCGATAAGGACAACTGGAAAAACAAAATAAAATGTGCTTAGAAACTTGTTTGGAAATCTGTTAATGTTGAATCTGTGAAATATAAATCCGATTGGTTCAGTAGAAGTCTCCTCTGTTTTTCACTATTTTTCAACTGCGCTTCTGGTCTCGTGACATTCCTCTTTCAATGTTCCTTTTTTAGGATTTCCATTTATTAATAATCACCTTCGTAAATTAAAATACAGTATATATAGTACACTGATAGCGCCCAAAAATCTATAGAAATTGACACCGAATACACCTTCCTCTGAAAAACGTTGGAAAATACGCAATTTCTCCCCCTCAAAACACCCCAAAAATACCCTTAAAATTAAGGTAACGATTTGATTAAATAATTGAGCCTTTGTCAGACCTAGATTGATTTTAGATGAAACTTTCAAGAATTTAGCTTCTATAGTTATGTCAGAAAAGTGGACGGCGGACGGATAGAATTTTTTAAAATGAATTTTTGGACTCTATATGCCTTGAGACGTAAAAAATCAAGTTTTGAGGGGGAGTTAGAAAAAGTTTTATTCTTGGAAGATGACAATGGTTTAATAAACCAAGGATTGAGTTGAAAAAAATTCGAATGCGAACCTTTTTCTAATTTCGCATTGCGAACAAAGACGCAGACAAAATTCAACCATAGATCGAACAACCAGACGAGATCAGTTGTGAACGATTTTATCTCGGTTATCGAAGTCACTGACGACCTTAACAAATAGCAGACTCACTTTGTCCGTGATGGGGCAATTACGCCACATCAGATGATACGACGGGAAAGAAACCCTAGTGCAACAGCTCTTACATCTTCCACTGTATTCAAATGAAAATCATAGATAGCTTGAAGATAGGCGAATAATTTAGCAATTTTGAGTCTTCACTCAGAATTAAGTATGATGACGATCCAGTAGAAGGTCTCTATTTGTCGCTTAGTTGTAATTCAATCAAAATTACTAGACTATTCAGATATTAGATTCTTTGGGACAAATCTAGCAAAAATTGGACAATTTTTTAAGACAAAAAAAATAATTAAAAAAACACCTCTTGAACAAAATGGCGGAGGATGCGAAATACGTTGAGGTTCAATACCTGAATTAAACAATAAAAATCAAGATTTACAAGCTACAACTAACCAACTTTCACGATCTTGAGCTTTCCTAAAATATCAATTATAATTATAATAAACCAAAATTCAATTCACAAGTGTTCTCTATGGGCTAATTTTATTAGAAGAACATTTTCTGAAAGTTTCATCGATTTTTTTTATTAATCAATAAACATAGTACCTAATCACAAAAAATAATAAAAAAAAATTAAAACGTGTCTAACCCCTCAAAATTTGATGTTATACGTTTCAAGCCCTGTAGAACCGGAATAAAAAAAAAAATTCCGTCCGTACGCCGCCAAATCTTTCTGACGAGACTGTAAAAGCTAAAATCTTGTAACTTACACCGAAAAACAATTTGGTCGAACAATGGCTCAATTCTTTACCCAAATCACTACCTCTAATTTAAGGGTATTTTAAAGTAATTGAAAGTTCTATTCTTGGGCGATTAAAATGGTTGATTTATTATTGAATAATAACCATAATTGTGCTCTCCGAATTTTCGAACGATCCCAATACTTGGTACTAAAGGTAAGAAAAACTACTCGGCTCTCCTGAAATAGCACTATTATTGCGAGGATTGTTTTCCGCACTATTGACATCGGCCATGGGAGCTTAAGAGGTGAAACAGTTTTCCCATGTGCTTCGAAACGCGTTCTACCGAAGTCCCGTAAGTTGAACGTTTCACTCCACTGACCCGCATGCAGAAAATTATCTCTTCGAAAGGGAAAATTACGAACTCCAAAAGGAAAAGTCGTCGGTAAAGTTTGATAGGGTTTTCTTTGAATTTGAACAGCACAAACTTCAAAATAATCCAAGGATTGAATTTTTAAAAAATCGTAGTCCGCTCCAAGTATTTTCTAGAGGAAAATAATACGTGAGCTTCGAATAGGATATATTTTTGGACCAACAGTGGCCAAATTCATGAGTCAGATCATTAAACCCCTTGGACGCACGGCTAAGTTTCAACGGCATTTTTTATCGTTCCGAGAGGGGGAACCTTCTTTCCAGTATGTTTTCGAAATAACTACGGTATCGATGTCAATAGATTTTTGAACGCTAAATCGAACGAGACGACAGCGTATAAATTTTCAAGTTAACAAAGTTAATAATAGCTCAAGATTTGACGACCAATTTTTGAGTATTTGGTGAAATATAAACGAAAATAACTCGAGATTTTACGAGCTACAAACATTTATGAAACTAAGCTTTATTTATGACGGCTGTTATTAATATCATATCACACTATCTTTTGCAGTTTTTTTAATACTTTTTCTTAATTTGAACGCTGAAATAGAAATTCTTAGTTACCAACAAACAATGTAAGCACGTAATAATGGCAAAGGCAAGCGTATAGCAATGAAGAATCTTTTTTCATCCGGAAGCGATAATGGCCAGTAGCTCAGTCGGTTGACAATTCTAATTTTCTAGCTGTGTCGGTTATCGGAATACCGTTATCTATAAGGAAATTCAGCTAATGACTCACAATGAAGGTCAAAGGAGCTTTTAAAAATAGTTAATCTCGACACGTGATTTGCGATCGGGTTCACATATTCACGAAGTGAGAACATGAGGAGAAAATGGTCTAAAGAACACGTAAGGAGGAGAATTCGATCACAGAAATTGTTAGTCGGCAGGTCAAATATCAAATTATTGGTAAGATAACTGACGTGGACTGACAACTCTTCGGAATTCGACCTTTCACCTTACCAATTGAATGTCCATCTTTAGTCCATGATGAAAGACGGACTCGATTGAAAGCGATTCAATCTCGATCGTATATTTTGATTTTTTTCTTTTTTTTCACCAAGCTTACATGTTGCATACGAGTGAACCCCGAGGGTGGAAAGGCCAATGTGCAATAATCATCTTCTAGACAGGACGACGATGTCTATAGATGCCTATACGAAGTATAGGAGAAAACATCTGGAGAATAATTCAGTGTCTGGGTCTAAAAATTGTAATGATCATGCAAAACAAGCCTTGAATGATTACGGCTCAAACAATATTCAATTTATGAGAAATAGATGGGCAAAACGGCCGCAGCGTCCTAAGAAAGGTTCTCCTAAAACGCATTGAATGGAAAAACATAGGGTTTCCACGATTTGCAATGGAATCTTTTCAATCGACCATTCAATTGACAATTGGCAGTCAATTGATCATTAGAAAAAAGATTTTAAAAAAGACAAAAACGCGTTCCTTTTGAACACTTTTGGTTTATTATCGATAATAAACCATTGTAATACTCATTGTAATACTAGTAGCTCACAAAAAATTGTAACACCCCATCAAAATTCGATGTTTTACGTTTCAACGTAATTAGAATCCGAACACTGAAACATTTCTGTCCGTACGCCTTCAACACTTCTGACGAAATATAAAAGCTAAATACCTAGTTGAAATATTCACAAAAATCAACGTTGGCCTGACAATGGCCAATTCTTCAGCCAGATCGCTTTTTCAATTTTGAAGGTATTTTTGGGGGGTTTGAAAGGGAGAAAACTCGCGTTTGACAAATTTTTCAGAGAAAGATGTATTTGGTATCAATTTCTATAGATTTTAGGTCGATGAATCGAATGAGACCAATAGCTTTAATTGTTCTCAAGTTATCGCAGCTTTTGTGTGGCAAGTTCAAGATTTGGAGAAATTTGAGTGTAACTCGAGACTTCCTTGAGTCATAAAACACCTTCAATACTCGTTCCAATGCTCGTCATAAATTCTCTTAAGCTATATCGTTGGCCGAATAATTTATCTTTTCATTAGACAGTCGACAAACATAAAAATCATTAAAATTACTATAGTTGCTATTGCTTCACAAATCTGTTGTTGAGTGGAAACGTTCACAAATGTTCGTGATAGTTACTAACACAAGTATAAGGCAGAATAATAATAAACCACTGTACAATCATTTGCAGCGTTTTTTTCTTTAGAAAAAAGAATTCCGCTTACATTAGATGACGAAATTCAGCAGATGCGATAGTTAAAGCTCCGATAATTATTTTCAACAGGAATAGCTTCCAAAATCAATTTTGGAAGCTAGTTTTGATCCTATACAAATAGAAATAATCTTCGTTGGGACGCGACAATTAATTTCAGAAGGAAATTTCAAAGATTATACGATGCTGGTACTTCCAGGGCTAGAGGGGAACCAATTAATATCGTCATGATTTCACGTACGGCTTCTTCTAGACAGGACGACGATGCCTTTTGCAGAATATTTTCACTTTCGATCATCACGCTGACAGCGAGGACAGGAGTCATTATCTTGTTTTCCATTCGATTGGGAACGAGAAGCGTAATGAGGCATATACTAATCATCATCTGGTTCAGCTACCAGCAGGCCGCAGAGAAAGTTAGTTATTTAAATGGCTGTATTTCTACAAGCGGCGAATTTCTCTCGGATCGAAAGTTAAGGAATAAACAAGCGAAAATTAGAAACGGCAAAGAGTACGAAAATTAAATTTCGGAAAAAGGGTATGGAAAAAACTGCTGAATCGATGCAAGACGCACAATGTTGCTCCTCAAGTAGCAATCACCAGCTTCCACAACGTTATAAGAATTTTTCTAATCTAATCTAGCAATTAAAAGTTATTGCTGTTTCGACACAACCAGACACAGGACAACGCTCTCGGCAAATAATGGCGATCGATATCGATTGACTCGCAAGAATGAAAGATAAATTACACCGAAATGAAACCGACGTACTGGAGATGACACATACGCATCAAACAGGTGCGAAAACCATAGAAACCCGATGATTCATACCGAAGTGATAATAAAAACCAGTTGGGCGACAATTATTTAGAAACGGATAACGATTTGATGAACGCAGTAAGATTCGAAGATGACGTTATCAAATGACCAAGCAATGATGAACAGTGCAGCAACGGGTAAAAATAAATTGGTAGGTCAGCTAGTTATCGATGATGTAGGACCAATTACGCATCAGCAGGACCGTTCATCGTTCTACCAGTTCGCATGAGATAACAATAAAATATCAACATGTTATTGAATTAAAAACAACGTCCGAACGTCGCAGCAATCGCTTGGGAAGACTGCGAATAGAAACACAACGTAAGATATATCTAAAGAAACTAACTGCATAAAGGGAAAATAATGCGAATTGTTTCATACCTTTGAACAAGTAATCGTATTCGTCATCGCGAGTGCCCATCGTTCAGTCGCTTTCAACCAGGAACCCGTGGAACTGCGGACGAATCACAAAGCGGCGAATCGCGATGGAGTAAATCGAAGGGAGGTACCTTGAATAATGGCACGGTAAAAGAAAAAAATCGGAAATCTACGGCGGTCGGTAAAATAGGCGGAGGAACTTTACAATGAAATATCAGACACGATCCAACGAGAGAAGATGGCTGACATTTCTCTCTCAAACGCCCATACCGCTACAGGCTGCGCAGTAGTCAAACGGTCATTCGACGGGGAGGAAAATTTCACATTAAATTTTCCCCGATTTACGTTAAGGAGTGATTTTTTAATTTTATTATAATTGTTGACTAAAATTCAACCATACATGACGAGGTAAGGAGTGAAATCAAAGAATTCATTGATCTCTTCTCCGTGGTATCTATAAACATCATTCTGCGTCACCATTATTGAGCTAAAAGTACCATGGTGTTGATGGGAAGTTTTCGAATTCGTACTCGCTTGAATAGAATTTGCTAGGTTGATTTCTCTTAGGATAATTAAATTATTGCCGTGGTTTTATTGAGGGAAATATTCCTTTTCACTTTTGATTTAACGATGTTGGCGCACCTGCTCGATAAGCTGTTTGCTTTCAACCTCCATGGTTATGATATTGTTATCTGATAACCAATATCTCTCGCCTCCGTTCGCGCTGGGAGCCTTGTGTCCAGTCCATGCGTTAACTAGATCGGTGTGAGGGCAAGTTGAGCGTCGGTTTTGTGGTGTCATCTACGATCCAACCAGATTTCCTTCAGCGGTTGAGCCAGAACCGATTCCACGTCCTCCAAGCGAGCTCGGCTTTGTGCAGTCATGAAGTACATTCTGGTGACTGGAGGAGTCATAAGCGGCGTGGGCAAAGGAGTCATCGCCAGCTCGTTCGGTACCATTCTCAAATCATGCGGCATCAATGTCACCTCTATCAAAATCGACCCGTACATCAACATAGACGCCGGCACGTTCTCGCCGTACGAACACGGTTAGTTAATTTTCCTATTAATGGTCTCCCTGACAATGGTATTATTAGACCGCGCTGACCTTGTTGGTGTGCATCGTCAGGTCAAAACGAATGAAACTCGTCTAAAGACGTTTAGATGGTTATTCTCGTTGACAGATTTTATTCGATACTGTACTGGTCATTGTCGACGTACGAATTGCATTTGTGTGAAATTTTTTTCAGGCGAGACGTACGTTCTAGATGATGGAGGTGAAGTTGATTTGGATTTGGGCAATTACGAAAGATTTCTGGACGTGACTCTTCATAAAGATAACAACATTACCACCGGAAAGATTTACCAGCATGTTATATCGAACGAGAGAAAGGGAAATTATTTGGGGAAAACTGTTCAAGGTTTGTTTTATACTGTAATGCAGGAATATTTCTTCTTTTACGTAGGTACCTACCTAGTTTAAAAATTGTACTTGCGTCTGTCGAGTTTTAAATTGAATTCAGATTTCTCCTGTACGATGTCCAGATTGAAATTCTCCTTTCGGAAATTATGTTCCTGTCAATCCGTCTGTTCTCTTTCTCTAATCAGTCTTGTCTGAGTTGTGTTGTTCGTCTCAGCTTGTATTCCTCATTCACTTCGCCGCGAATTAGCTGGGGCGTAATCGTATGATTAATTTTGAGATTTTTTTCTCGCTATCAACCTCCTTTACGCAAATGACTCATTCCAAGAAAGATTAGATAGAAGTTCGAAGAATAGTTATCAATTTTATTCATCCTAGTGTGAAATTTCTCATTATCGAGCGCCTCTGAAATATTGTTGCTGATAAGGTTTTTAGTTTAGCATGTAGTTTTTTTAGTTAAGACCTGATCAATCTTTTAAGATACGCTAATTAAAAAAAAAATTATTATGAACTTTAATAAAATTCTGGAATGCATTTTTACTCATACAGTTATTGCTAATAGCACCCAATTTGCATGTTTTCATGGCAAATTCTGATACATGCTATTGTTGCAGTTGTTCCTCACATTACGGACACGATCCAAGAATGGGTTGAAAGAGTAGCACAACAGCCCGTCACTGATGACGGGAAGAAACCTGAAGTGAGTTTGAGATTGTTCCAAAAATCCAGATTGGTCTTGTTATTCGTGTTATGGCCAGAGCAAAACACCAAACGGATTAATTCAAACCGGTTCTGTCGCTTATCTGTCCGCAGGTGTGCATAGTTGAACTTGGAGGTACGATTGGTGACATAGAAGGAATGCCGTTCGTTGAAGCATTCAGACAATTTCAGTTTCGCGTTAAGAGAGAAAACTTTTGCGTCGCTCATGTTTCCCTTGTTCCACGTGTAAGTATTTCGCACATTCAGTGTGGCCAACCCAAGACGGCAACAATTCGCTAGCTGTGCGGCTGTTTTGGGTCCGAGCCACCTTCTATTTTTTGTTATATACTCTTAGACGATCCCGCACCAATTAGGGACTCTGTTTCTATCCTCAGGGGGGCTGAAGAGTCTCTGAAATGTTGAAGTATCTTCAGTCTTAATTTTCACAATATAAAGATTATGAGATGATTTGGTTTAAAATTAACCAATAATTAATGCAGGTTGGCTGGAATTTTGAAGATTAGTCCGCAGTGAATGTGTTAAGTAGTTTATAGAAGTGAACTTGAATAAATGTACTCCATGAGCGGTTTTATTTATTGTGAAGATTCAGTGCACAAAAAATAACCTAGTGTGGATAGAAGGAAGGCAATTCCTACTTTTCTATCCTTTGCTAAAAACGTTCGCCCCTTCTGACATACTTGGTACAGGAATAAGGAGAGAAACATATTGATACAACCACAGACTCCTGGTGTTTGACTAAGTACTATACTAACCTCTTCACACAAGCCAGTCGCACTTGTTGAAGCAGGAAAACAGGGGTTTTCAAGAGGGCCCATGTTCACAAAACAAGCACCAGCGTGGGCAAGATTGATATATTCACTAGTTTCTGGTCAGTTCTCAGTTGTCAGCCAGATTTTTGGGGCCCTGTCAACGAATACCTTTTGTTTTTCCTCTTCCACTGGCCCCTCCAATTTCCAGAAAGGCTTGTGCAGTTAATCATAAAGTCGGCCAGTCATAGCGGCCTAACAGTGCTCCAAATTAGAGGAAAACATAACAGCCAATTTAAAAGTTACAGTGTCTAGTCGGCTACATTTTTTCTTCCCTCACCGTATCCACGTTGGTTGATAGTGCAATATGTAAAACTAATATTCCTTCAACAAATTTTCATTTGTCTTCAGCCCAAAGCTACCGGTGAACCTAAAACCAAACCTACTCAAGCCAGCGTCCGCGAATTGAGAGGTCTCGGTTTGTCGCCCGACTTAGTCGTCTGCCGGAGCGAAGGTGCCATTTCTGAAACTGTCAAATCAAAAATATCCATGTTTTGCCACGTTCCTCCCGAGCAGGTAACAACACTTTTTTTACTTTTAAAGTAGAATTCAACTGCTACGGAAACAATTGTTGATGGTAAATTACTGCGCGATTCTAGGTGCTGTGCATTCATGATGTCTCTTCCATCTACCGTGTGCCACTTCTTATGGATAAGCAAGGTATTGTGGAATTTTTCAAAGAACGCCTCCAACTTGACATTCCGACGCCTCGTCCCAAGAAATACATTCAAAAATGGAAAATGATTGCAGATCGGTGGGTATTGGTTAATTTAATAGTTCCCGACGAATGAATTATTTTCAATACGATTTTGATATTTAGCTACCAATCAATCTGTTATTCCTCTCCTAGGGTTGACAATTTGCGAAAAGTTTTGAACATTGCTCTTGTGGGAAAGTATACGATTCTTGAAGATGCGTATACTTCTGTTTCTAAAGCTCTTCAGCACGCTGCTGTCACGGCTGGATTCAATGTTAAAATTTCAGTAAGTATAAATATTTATGCTTTATATTGTTGGTATTATTCAATATAATTGTGGATTTCCAAATCAAACTCGTTGAGCGTTGGAAATGGAGACTGATGAAATGAAAACATAAGCAGCCTGCATTGACAATACTATCTCCACTTTCCCGCTACATATTCATATCCAACATTCTGTTGTTTTTTTTTTTTTTTCAGTATATTGAATCCGTGAACCTTGAGAAGTCGACTCAGCAGTCGAATCCGGTTCTGTATTACGAGGCATGGCAGACACTGTGTAAAAGCGAGTAAGAAGCTTTTGTGTTGATCAACGTTTTTGACCCTGCAGATGTTTCTGTATAGGCTATGAGAAAGTTGTCCAGCTCTTCAATAAGCCCACAATTTAGTTTAAACATTTGAAAAAAATTTCATTGACACCCTCATAATCAGTCGGGATCAATCGTCTCGCTGTAATTAATCTGATTGGTATCATTTGCCTGGATATTTTTCTGCCCAGAAATTCCTTAAAATTTTCTGATATTCCTTTTTCAGCGGTGTAATTGTTCCTGGCGGATTTGGAACGCGCGGAGTTGAAGGCAAGCTGGAAGCCTGCCGTTGGTGCAGAGAAACGAATAAACCTTTCCTTGGAATCTGCCTCGGTTTGCAAGCAGCTGTGATTGAAATTGCTAGGTATTGTACTGTATTGTCAGCGATCCTGTATTTAGTTTGATATGGTCCTGAGTTTAACCACGTTTTAATGCTGTTTAGAAACGTTCTAAATCTACCTGAAGCTAACACGACTGAAATCAATCCTAAAACGCCGGATCCGGTGGTTATTGAAATGCCAGAACACCACACCGGAATTATGGGAGGAACAATGCGCCTTGGCAGACGTACAACCTTGGTCACTGACTCCTCGTCCATTCTGAGTTAGTTTTTTTTCTCAAGAGAGACACTATCTTTAAAATTAGCTATTTAAACATTTTTGTTTTTCCTAAATGTTGACATTTTTCTTCAGAGCAACTCTACGGAAAGAAGGATTCCATCGAGGAACGGCACCGCCATAGGTATGAGGTGAATCCAGATTATGTTGAGAGATTCGAAGCTGCTGGGTTGAAATTTGTCGGTAAGCCAACAAAATTATAAAACAAAATTATAAAAACTAGGATATAATTTTCTCGAGTATTTTGAAATTGTAACTGCCCTGACCTATTAGCCAGGATTTTCTGTCAAGTCAACTAGGTATTGTGACCTTTCTCGGTCTTCACTTGTTTGAGTTATTAATCTGTTTTGGCAATTTCTATCTATTTATGATTAGAATTTTTTTACTGTGTTCTCGGTTCATTTGCGTTGATCAATCAAACCCATCACAGTAGCGTTTGTTTTTCAGGTACGTGTGAAGAAAATAAAAGGATGGAAATGGTCGAACTAGAAGGTCATCCTTATTTCGTTGGTGTCCAGTTCCACCCTGAGTATCTTTCAAGACCATTAAACCCGTCACCTCCGTTCCTCGGCCTCGTGCTCGCTTCTGGTAATCGGCTCAACAGTTTCCTCGCCCGCGGATGCCGTCTATCTCCCAGAGATTTATCAGACGAGGAAGATTCTGGTAAGTGCGGCCAACGCGAGTAATTTAAGCATAGAGTAATCATTCTGTTATCATGTTCACTATTCAAGAAAACAGTTGTAGATTGAATATTAAACTCGTCGCTGGGATAATTGCGACTTTGATTCGAAGTTGATTGATGATTATTTTATTTGAACAATTCAATTTTCTGGAGAGATTTCGCTGATTCATCTGGGAATTTATTTGTCACCATTTTCCCTATTTTAATTTAAATTCTAACCGAATAATTTGATACTTTTGGCTGATTTTACATCATTCTAATTCTACCATTTTTCGCAGGTAATGAAACGAACAGCCTTGGCGATCTCATTCTTTCGACAGGACACCTGTCAGTTTCTTCAACTACCAATCCCAAATGAAGGCGCGCTAACTTTTAAGTAACTTATTTTCAACGTCTATTTTAATCTGTAATACTACCTATGGGTAGTAGAAAAGACGAACAAAAAATGTTCGAATCTACTTTGGAACGTTTAATGATTATGAGAATAATTATTGTTCTTTCATTAATTCGCTTTATCAAGTGTTTCCAAATCGGCGATTTTCTTCCATTAGGCTCAAATCATTTTTCTCGAGGCGGTCAAATTATTTGTTAGCCGATTCTATTTCGAAATTCTCTTTGCTCAATGTTCGCTAGATTGCTTCATATTTTATACTCGACGGCAGCTAAAGATGTTTGGAGGTGGAAAATTTAGCGCGCGTGATTTAAAATTGATACATACCTTGCTGGCATTCCTAATATGAATTGAAAATTCAAAGTGTGCGTGAAAGAGTTGTGTAAGAGTTGGATCAATATCTGCATTTTGCTTACTAAATAGCTACTTTCATCCAGCAATAGGTTTACGTATAACCGGACCTTTTGAACATTTGTATGAGTGTTGTAATTTATGGATCGCATTTTTCTGAATGAGTATCCAATATCCTCCATTGTAAGAATGGAGTAATCAAGGAACCTCTTCGTTTCACGTGCTGACTTTTTTCTAAGTGAACAATTTTTTTTTTTTGTGTGAAAATGGATGAAACTGACGTATATTATATTTACTGAAGAAAAACGCTGCAAATGATTGTACACTGGTTTATTATTCCTTTGCTTTAATAACGATTCACGAAGACTCATTGGTCTTACAAGAATGATCCATTGGATTGGAAATATTGTCCAAACATTTAGTACGTTTCCTTCCAAAACAGATTGGTAACTATAAAGGAAAAGAAACTATTAAAGAAAAAGGCTGAAGGGTGTTCGACAACGAGTTAGAAAGATTTTTCATCGCTCCGAAAATTCTTGATAAAACCCCCTTGCCAAATTTTTGAAAATCTCAAAAATAATTGTACACGAAAGTTGCGTTAATTTGAAAATCAGGTAAGCCATCATCCTCGCAATGGTTTCTTTCGATTTAGCGTCCAAAAATCCATAGAACCCTCAAAAATACCCGTAAAATTAAGGTGGCGATTTGGTTGAAGAATTTAGCCACTTTCAGGCCAAGATTGATTTTTGGTGAAAATGTCATGAATTTAGCTTTTATAGTCAAGCCAGAAAAATGTTGACAGCAGATGGACAGAATTTTTTAATTGGATTCTACGTGCCTTGAAACGTATAACATCATATTTTTAGGGGGTTAGGCTTTTTTTTTTTTTTTTTTTTGGCAATTACAATGGTTTTTTATGAATGAACCAAAAATCTGGTCCAAAGATTGTTTTCTTTCATATCATAATTTTCTGAATGCTTACTCTAAATTAATATTTTTTCTCTGTGAGCCCACACGCTTATGCTGTCGCCAGGTGCTCTCTGGTGTTGTGTCGGACATCTGATTTCTTGAGAGTTGACTTCAGTCATTGCTAGCGTTGATAGTGGTGGTGCTAGTTTGCGAATTTCTCTTCATGGGAATAGACCATTTGCACGCATGCGCACTACGGGGTTATAACATGGATAGAGGTTACTCTAAGTAAGGTTAAGTACACGGTTCGTTGTTATTCTCGGTTTTCGCTCTTGATTTCGATACTTCCCCTGCGTTCATTTTATTGTCTCAGTTTTAAAGGTTCGTTGGAACTACAAAACATCTTTATTATTTCGACCTCTGCCTGATCACTGACTCTTCCCGCTGACCACGACTTTGTAATGTGTGTTTCACTCGGTTTTGATACGGCTCGCTCTTGGTTGTTCAGTGCGTTGTTTTTCCATAGTTTTGACGTTTTTTACGACTGATTTGTAAAGAATTGATATTTGCTTAGCAGTTACATACTATTCACTCAGTTACTGTGCAATAATAAATACTGTTCCTAACAACACTTAGCATTCCAGCTCATTTTTTAACCTTCAACCAATGTATCCATTATTTTTTTTTTCAATCTTACTGTTTTTCAACCTCAATCGAAAATAATCATCGTCTACTTGAAGAACAAATTTCCAATCCTTTTTTATCTACCTACCTATGAAGATAAGGAATTTTTCCTTTATAATTTTCTTAGCAAGTGTCGTAATAGTATGTTGAGACCAGAATTTTCATGTGATATAGAACGCTGTATTTGTTTTTTTTTTAAATATTCTTATAAGGTTAGAGGTTTGACACTCGAATCTAGAGAGTTTAAAGGAAAAAACATGGACACCCTATTCGTAAAAATTTCTAATAAATACTTAGGTACACATCTTAAGAAAAAAATGATGAAAACCAACAGGGTTATTGAAAATATGAATAGATAGGTACAGAATGACTCATTAAAAAATCTTCATTTATTTGTATTACCCGAAGATCATAACACTTCTTGAACACAATTGACACAAAGATAATTATGTAGAACAACTTTTTTCTAAGATAAAACTACGCGTACGACAGCACACAAGTAATAGTGATGCTATCCAGTGCATCCACAAACGAATACAAAGACTTGGCTACTCGAATAAATATTAAGCAATACGAAATAATGTTACATTTTCATATTTTCTGCCACTCCTAATGATATTATTTACACGTGAGCTATTCAATAATAGGTATCTGCATGTTGAGGGGCCTATAGAACTTTACTCGCGCATCTACACAGTATGCCTCCGTTGAATATGATTGTTCCAGACACCGTAGCTGCAATGCGGCATGATTTTTTTAGTAAAAAATAAATTATTATAGAGAAAACGCGTGAAACAGAAGCGATTCCCATCCACATCGCCGTACTAAAACGAAGTAAACAGTGAAGGCAATGTACTTAACCTGACTACCCGGTAACCAAAAACTTGACGTGAACGCAACGCGAATTTTTCGCTGCAAATGGTCTATTGATTACCCTCTGATGATGACCCCAGTAAAGTACTTTTTCCTAATAAGGAGCCCTCTTAAGCGATTTTGATCGACATTCTCGGACCACCTTATCATTTCGACCCTCTGTAGCTCCCCGAGTAATTCCTCTGCGATTCCCCGAGGATTCACTCCTCAGCTAGTAGACAACCATTGAATTACCCCATTTCCATTTAATATACAGTTAAAGTCACATTTATGTCTACCACGACAAAAGAATAGATATGATAACAACTTGCAGTGATGCTAAGGCAATATCAACGCGAACAATATTCTTTGAGTTTGTTTATCTCCGGGGCTTAGATTTTAGTCGGATTTTCTAATATTTTTGCATTTCAGCTGCTGCATAAGGAATTAATTCATTCGCTATTCTGAACCAAGCACATTTGAAAAATGTCAATCGAAATAGAATCTGCCGAGTAAGTCTCTTTGCGGTTCAATCGTTTCTCCGGCGTCCATAAATCCGGCGTCATGAATTATCTGCCGTTTATTATAAGATAAAAATATTACGTTTTAAGCGAAATCATTCCCTACACAGTTCGCAGAATGGTTCTTAATCGTTATTTTCCTTACTGTTCCATTTCTTACGCCTTTTTTTATTTGCATTTTTGCCTTTGTATTCGTATAATATTATGTTCTAGCGTGGTACGACTTATTCAACAGTACCTAAAAGAAGCCAACCTTTTCAAAACTCTTCAAACATTACAGGTAAACCGATATTTGATATTTAATGATCTATTATAAAGTATGCAATGCTTCATTGATATAACGTTATATGAATGCTTCTGACGTTATTTCCGCAGGAAGAAACGGGTGTATCCTTGAACACTGTCGACAGTATTGACAGTTTCGTCAGTGATATCAATAATGGACATTGGGATACAGTCCTCAAAGCTATTCAGTCCCTCAAACTTCCCGATAGCAAGCTCATCGACCTGTACGAGCAGGTAATTCTTCACACTCTACTCATCTCCGTAATTTTTAATATTGAACTTATACTTTTGGAAACTTGTCGGCCTTTCCAATTATCTTTTAATTATTTACATTTATTGTACATTAATAGGTTGTCTTGGAGCTGATTGAACTTCGAGAGCTTGGAGCAGCCCGTTCTCTTCTTCGACAAACAGACCCAATGATTGTAATGAAACAACATGAACCCGATCGTTATATTCATCTGGGTGAGGAAATTAACAGCTGCCAAAAATAAAAATAATAAATAAATAAACGTTTTCATTTTTGCATTGTATCTTTTAGTAGGGAGGTTGAGTGATATACCTTGGATATCTCACCATTGCATTTTACTGGCTGTACAGTCTACTTTTTTTTTACTATGTCACTTGTGTAGAGGTTGGGGGATTCCATTTTGCATTCCCAGAATAGGAGACATAGAGATAGTCTTTTATTTGATGAATTATTTTACTATATAATTCATTTAAATTCGTAACATTTCTTCGGCCACTATTCTTGTAAAGATCGGAGAACGAGTGGCCTTTTTTCTCCCTCGCAACATCCCACTATAAATTCAAAAGGCTGAATGCTGTCACTGTAATATACTGTGTTTCAATATAATATAATATTCTTCAGCCGACCTTCGTCAGTTTTGATGCATGGGCGTTAATTGTGTTGGCAAATTTGGCTTTATATAAGGCTTCACAATGTTCAAATATGTGTTTTTAGAAAACTTGCTCGCCCGATCGTATTTCGATCCTAGAGAGGCCTATCCAGAAGGACAGTCGAAGGAGAAAAGGAGAGCAGCCATAGCTCAGGCTCTGTCGGGCGAAGTCTCCGTTGTACCTGCGAGCCGTCTCCTTGCGCTTCTAGGGCAAGCGCTTAAGTGGCAGCAGCACCAAGGACTCTTACCACCCGGTCAGTTGACATGATTTAATTATTGTTGCCTTTTGTTGAGATATCCTAGTTTGTTTCCAACCCTAAGTGTGAGGAGACATCTGCTTATATCTACTAAGATTACACAATTTCATTTTGTTTCACCATTTCATGTTTTACTTAGGAACAACGATCGATTTATTCAGAGGTAAAGCAGCGATTAGAGATCAAGATGATGAAAAATATCCGACTCAGCTGTCTAAACAGATCAAATTCGGCCAAAAATCGCATGTCGAATGCGCTGTTTTTTCACCTGACGGTCAATTCCTTGTGAGCGGCAGCGTCGACGGTTTTATCGAAGTTTGGAATTTCACAACTGGAAAAGTCCGAAAGGATTTGAAATACCAGGCTCAAGTAAGGGATATTAGTGTGACAATTTTTTTCGCAGTTGATTTTTTTTATACATTTGATTACAATCAATCGGATGGTATTACGCAGTAAGGAACTAGCGATTTGAAAAGATTTCCCCATAGAAAATTAGAATCTGGGAGGGGGGCATTAAATTTAAAATATTCTCGTTCCTTGTTAAGAAAATAGAACACTGAAATTGTATTTCAGTTGATAAACGTTGGTATTTAGGATTTAAGTTGGAAACAATTCTCTTGATTATACGTTTTGTTTTCATTCCAGGATAATTTCATGATGATGGAAGAGGCCGTGCTTACCTTGTCGTTCAGCCGCGATTCGGAAATGCTGGCTAGCGGGTCTGAAAGTGGTAAAATCAAAATTTGGAAAATTACGATTGGCCAGTGTTTGCGAAAGTTTGAGAAAGCCCATTCCAAAGGGATCACGTGTTTAGTATTTTCCCGTGACAACAGCCAAGTTCTATCCGCTTCTTTCGACACGACAATCAGGTATATTATTTTCAGAGATTTTTGTATTTTGCTCCAGTTGTTGTGTGGGCGTTTTTATTTACTCGAAAATCAATTGCAGAATACACGGGCTGAAGTCAGGAAAGTCTTTGAAGGAATTTCGCGGGCATACGTCATTTGTCAACGAGGTGGTTTTCACCGCAGACGGTCACAATATAATCAGGTATTTTTCTCGCCAATTTCACTGAATTATTAGTGATACATTTTTGATGGCGGGTACTTGATGTATATAAGGAAACTTGAAAAAAAGTATAATAAAACTAGATAAATGATGCACATCTTTCCATTGAAATAATTTATTCATTGGCAATTGAAATAATTTACTCAATGGCCCTTGAAAGGAACCTACCCAACAAATTACTATTCCTAAAAAGATGCCCAAAAATTTTTTTTTCTTGAAAAAACTACAATTGACGTTCAAGGCAGTGTTACATGCATGAATGCATGATGCAACAGCAAACGCAAGTTGTGCAGTTTTAATGCCTCAGCTGACATTCTAATCATATCAGAAGTTGAGTCCTGTATAAGGGGCATGGGCCTGAGGGGGTAAAGGCACAGAAATAGAGGTGCCAATAAATTTTCGAACACTTCATGGAGTTAAAGACATCCATCGAGTTGTGATAGACGAACGTCCAAGACAACGGCCATACGGACAAAAAACTGACCCTTTCAATTTGGAATATTTTTTCCAGCGCATCGTCTGACGGGACTGTCAAGGTTTGGAGCATAAAGACAACCGAATGCATCAACACATTCAAGTCGCTCGGGGCTGGCGATATCCGCGTCAACAGCGTCCACCTTCTTCCCAAGAATCAAGAACATTTTGTCGTTTGTAATAAAACCAACACCGTCGTCATCATGAATATGCAAGGACAAGTAAGGGCAGAGTTAGAAATTCTACAAGATAATGTATAGAATACAAAATGTGTCTGCCATCACCACTAAATCACCGAATACCGCACCATAAATCACTATTCACTAAAATCTCAAACTATACTTTTCGATTGATGTTTCAGTCTAGGAGGCCCTAAATCTAGAAATAACCGATGGAACCCTAAATTTCGATTTTTCACTTTGTCCCAATTTGGAAAAAACTGTTTCTCTAGCCAACATTTGCTTTCTTATTGAGCCGTTTGATTTTCCCTATGTTTTAGATTGTAAGGTCGTTTTCGAGCGGCAAACGTGAAGGGGGCGACTTTGTATGTGCTACTGTGTCACCTCGTGGAGAATGGATCTACTGCGTTGGTGAAGATCTCGTGCTCTACTGCTTTTCAATCACGTCCGGCAAACTCGAGAGGACTCTCAACGTAAGTTATACGGCTAACACGGCCACTTTTCACCCGAGAAGTTCTTTAAATTTACTAAATCCAATCAGCTAGGCATTATGTGCTTTTAACATGTAATTGTGAATTTCCCTTGCTCAAAATTTCCACAAGATTGTAATACTGTTCAAAATTTCCTTTTATCGACACTGAAGTAATCTTATAAAAAAAGGGGGCTTCACAAAGTTAAATGTTCGTCAATGTGAATTCATTTGATTTTTCGCTCGCCCCTGATGAGCATTTTAATATTAAATTCCCAGCATTTCGTTCGAACTAAAAATGATCGTCGGTTCTGTCAATTTTTTATTCCAGGTTCACGAAAAGGACGTGATCGGAGTATGTCATCATCCTCATCAGAATTTACTTTGTACGTACAGTGAAGACGGTCTCTTGAGGCTTTGGAAACCGTAGATGCTCTTTTATTTTCAATTAATTTGTAAATGTTTCCATTTTTACTTCGAACCGCCTATTCTATTTGTTCAATAAATATTTAGCCATAAGCATTTCAACCAACCGAAGTAAATCGAGGGAGGTTTTTTTGATTTTTCAATGTACCGAAACTCTCCGAGATTGTCAGTGTTTTATTGGCCACTCAATTTAATTTTATTTTAAATTTACAAACGTCTCCTTTTCTGATGTTTATAAACATCATGCATTTTCAGGGTGATAAAAATATAAATCATTCTCATTTCATGTATTATTGAAAACAATTATTTACATTTCGAAATTGGTATTGCGTTACTAAAACTTCTCCGTAACCTCATCGTACCATATTCACGTCAAAAATCTCCTCAAAAGGGCTCCTCTCTTCCGATTCGTTTTCGGAAATTCGCACCCAAGGCGTTTCCTCTTGAACCATTGGTGGCTGCGCGTTGTAGTAGTCCACGACGTTTGGATATTTGCTGCCGCCGATATTGTCTACAAGTTGGATAGAGAAGATTTGCAGTTTTCCGAAGAAGAAATGGTGACCTAGAAATGGGACAGGTTTAGTTGGCAGGTATCAAAATTTAATTAAAAAAAAAAATAATAATAATAAAAATACAGGGCAAAATTTAATACAGTTCTCAGGTAATTTTTCCCCTTTGAAAGTGGTGAATTTCCTTCAAGGAGCACCTAAGCACCAGAGATGTATGACAGAAGTGACATAAAGAAAAAATTTAACGACAAGGAAGTTGATCTCATAGAATAATTGATCATTAGTCTTTTAAATCGATAATGGTTTCTATGTTGACTTACTTTCTGGCCACGATTTCATCTCGGGATGTCGGCTGAACAAGGCGTTCTCAGCGAATTTCCATTCATCTGTGTTATTTTGGAGCTGTAGCAAATCGAATTACAATCTTAGATTCCCATAAGCGTGATGTTACGCCAGTATAATCACGAAGAATACTATTTTCACACTTACAATGACAAAATACCCGGTTAAGATAACCTGAGAACATCTGGGATCTTCAGGGTCGAGACCTTTGTTTTTGCAGAAATCAGTCTGAGCCAGACTCATGGTCATTGAACACCTGGGATCTATCTGGAAATATTTTCAATACAAAATTATTAGGAAGCAGCTGAAAAGAAATAATAAGATGCATCAAACATGAGGCGGACATTGTGAAATTGTTTAGCTCGAGGTAAAATTCACTAGGATGAACAATTACGTTTACTCGTTCGTTTTACTTCTTCTTGGGTGCTCTCTCAGTTAAAGCGATTATCTCAGTTAGAAAAATGATTTAATTAACAAGTGGTGTCACATAGTATTTCCATTTTAGAGACTGTTAGCAGGTATGACCTAGTATAAAATCAAGAAACTCATACAAAGGTCGCACCATTACAACACAACACCTGTTGAAAAACTGAAAACAAAAAACCGCTCGAAATGGGTAACTAAAACGGAAATACAGTGTGTGAGCCTAACGATACTAGACAAGTTTTGAGAAATAGGATAATTTTTTTTCAAGGATACCCAACAAATTAAATAACGCTAGAATGAAGTGACAAAAATTGTGAAATCTATGGAATTTCTGTGTGACGCAAGACCGTGAGCGTTGAAATTTATTGGTTTTTGCTGCCTGTAAGAATATAAATACCAAGTAAGTGTATCACGTTACATCAATTCTCCTATTCCAATTAGGACACTTGAGACCGTCTTATTTTTTCTCGTAAACCGAGTTTTGTGTCGCTAGACATGCCTAGCGAAACAATTCTTGACTTGTTGCTGAGACCAAGATTTCTGGAACTTGAACTTCATTGTCCTCGTATAGTTGTTATTACTTTCTCTCATAGACTCACTTTTAAATCTCGAGGAACTCCGTCATGGAACGATGTGTAAATGTATGGAATTCCGGTGCTCGTGTTCAAAGGGCCGTCGGCCATTGAGAAAACTCGCGCAGACGGGAACCAGCTGGTTTTATCTTGGTGAGAGATGTGCCCTAAGGAAGTCCAATCTGAAGAAAACCGAAAATTTTCATTAGTTAAATCTACTATAGTTTCAGTACTAAATCAGCACAATATAAAACGCTGAATTTTTCTTCTGCAAGTATACACTCAAGTTAAGTTGCTTGAAAAAAAAAATTTTTTTTTTGAAAGAGGTGAAAAATATAGTTTTTATTTGGAATTTATGGTTTTTCAATTTTTGGTCAAGGTCAGGGTCAAATTTGTACGCCATCCTCCACCAATATGACTGGTCAACAAACTCATAATTACTTCCGTCGAAAATGATTTCTCTGCAAAAAATTAGATTTTTATCTGGAAAATTATGGAAGTTATGGTGCGAAGTGATACACATATTATATCTCTAGGGAACTGAGGGATGTTGTAACACCCTCATATCTTCCAAGCGCGTGCTCTGGTGCTGCCAAGGGATGTCCACCGAAACTAAGAAGCCTCTGCAGGAGCAGTTAGTCAGTTAAAGAGTTGGGCATTCCTGCTACATTCGGAAAACTTCTTTTGTGCTTCCCATTGGGCAATTTTCTGGTTAAGATAGCTTTTCAGAAGCCCAGTGGCTCTAGGCCAATGGATAGGGTTTTAGTCCTCTTCAGAATTAAAAGGTTCCCATAGGGAACTTTACCTGTATAATGAACGATGTATCTTGCGTAGCGTGCAATGTCGTCAATTGGAGGTGGGGGAGGAGTTGCTGATCTCATGTTTGAGGTAGTAATTGCTGGTTCTTGACTTCTGTACTGGCTTGAGAAAGGCCCTGAAGGTATGTCGTTATAACGTGGCTCAGATGGGATGGAGCTATATTGTGGCCAGAAATTGCGTCTCCCTTCGACTATGTCTACTAGAATTAAACTTCCAGTTGCCGATGGGGCGGTATCATAAAGAGCCGCCAGGGTGAGTACGATGCTCAGTGCGAATTTCATGATTTCGCTAGAAAACAAAAGACACTTTTGCAAGGTTTATTCACTGGAAATGCATTTTTGACTTAAAAACCAACATGAATTGGCCGAGGAATCAATTTAACGAATGAGTTAAGCTAATAAATGGTAAGAGGGTCTGCCAAATTTTGAGAATCTCCAAAATTCAACACGGAAGCTGCGACAACTCGAGGGCCATAAAAGCTACCAACCCGGGATGATCTATTTTGTTTCAGCATCCAAAATGTACAGAAATTGATAGCATTATACACCTTCTTCTGAAAAACATTGGAAAATATTAATTTTCTCCCCCTCGAAATCCCCCCAAAATACCCTTAAAATTGAGGTAGCGATTTGGTTAAAGAACTTAGCCATTGTCAGACCAAGATTGATTTTTGGTGACAATTTCATGAATTTAGCTTTTAGTGTTTTGTCAGAAAAGTGTTGACGGCGATTTTTATAGGCTATAAGAGTAAATATTTCTAAACGTTTGTGGTCCTTAACTGTTCATTATGTCGAGCAGATGACGCTTGATTTTTAGTTGAAGGTTCACACACCGTACCTCCACGTAATGAGCTTTTGTCACGATTTGCTAGTGCGAAATATATTTGAACGCTCAAGGTCTTGAAATGTTTGGGACGGCGATTGAATGAATTCTGATTTTTATCACATGGGATACATACAGCATTTCCGTGTTGTACGCATATTGACTGTATTTTGATTTTTTTCAGACTGCAAAAATAATTATATTGAAACGGTAGGGGACTTGAAATGTTTCTTTAAGTCAGCTGAATGTCGTTTGATTTTTATTATTGTTGTCACACACAGTACTTCCTTATAATTCACATTTGCAGTTATTTTATTTGAGCACTTTTGTATATTTGGGTCTCGCTCATTTGCTATAAAAATGACACCATTTTGTGGTCACACAACGTGCTTCCGCCTTATGGTATTTATTTTCTAAGCGGATGAATATGATTGATTTTCAATGTCACATACCATACTTCCGCGTTATCCAAATACCGTTTGTATTTTAAACATTTACGGACTGATTTTTCTGGTTTTGGGTCCCCTGGCGAGTTTTTCAATAAGAGTTGAAGTTTACCAACGTTGCGCCTTTAGTACGAGCTTCTTGATTTTATAATTGGTTATTCCTGTTACCGGCTCAATTATGAAAGTACAGTGCGATCTATGGACACTACTGGTTTGGTTTAATAAACACCCATTTAAATCGAGGTTTCCCCTAAATCTCTACTTGAGACCTAGTGGAAGGTCTTCTAAAATGTGAGAAACCAAATAAATCATTCCTGCCTTACCCTTTCAACTCATTACGCGAATTATGTTCAAATAATGGATCCGATACTGCCGATTACTATGACTTTAGATACAGTCTTTTGCCAGGTATAATTTAGTAACGCGTATAATATAATTAATAATTACCCCTTTCGCTGAAGTTTCCGAAGCGAGACGAAAGTTCTTTGTAAACTGGTTGTAATCGAGCAGTAAATCAAACTCGGCCGCTTGTTAACACTAATGCGACTGTCATGCCCGGTCCCTCTCTCATCCTCTACAACTGCGATAAGATACTGCATATTAATAAATGATAATTCCCTCCTTTATATTAGTTGACCTTCTCGACCGAAATTCACGCGATATTTTCTTCTTTCGTCGGCTTAGCGACTGATATCGCCGATGAACAATCTAGAGTACTGTTTCGTTTTATGGGATTAATAGTATTCGTATTAGGTAAGATCTACTCACTTGCGATAAGCGAATCGAGAATATCGAACTGCAGATGAGGCAACAGAATTACTGAAAGGACTATACTAAAGGGGAATAAGTAAATTATTATTGTAGCTATTTAGAGATTATCAACACCATGCATCAGAGACTCCAATGATAACTGGCTACGTATCTAGCTCATGTTCGAGCCTCAACCGTTGTCAATTAGTGATCGTTTGAGTGAGGCCATGAGCGACGGATTTTGGTCACATTATTGCCAGGAAGTGTTGCCTTTTAAGCCTACCATACGTTCAAATTAGGCCGGGACAGTCCCGGTTTTTAGCCCCTTGTCCCGAAGATGTCTCTTGGAACAGGTGTATGTACCGGTTTCCCAAAACGGCGAAAATTTCAGGATATTGGGGAGTTTTTGCTTCTAACGGTGTTTTTTCATGGTAGCCGTGGGGCTACCGTAAAGTGCTTGATTATGATCAACATGTATCCTTGGTTTCCTTCGCGTACCGTGTCTCGCTCCGCTCAGATACCGGTTATTAACCAGCAATGTTGGTTTGTGGGCTAGAGATGACAGTCTACATGGAACTGGTCACCATTCTTGTCCAAACAGTCTCTCTAAAACCCCTTATTGTGATCAAACATATAGCTGAAGCTGTATTACGAATCACCACTCAAAAGAAAAAGAAACTTGTGGTACCTACATGTAGACTGATAACGCCCAAATTCGGAACCAGGGCAGCTAAATAAAAATTATGAATAAAAAGATAAGGGAGAAGTTTACAGGGGACGACGTTGCCAGCTAGATTGCACCACGGTAGCATGATAACACTAAAAAAAATATTTAATCTTGGTTTCGATCTTGTTACGAATTTGTAATCGTACCCAATCTAATTTCCCTTTCAGTACTTCAAATTCAGTTCAAAATGTATCAATTTGGTCCATCCAAATTGACAAATATTTGCGTTATTTCAGCCCCTAAGTCGCATGGGAAAAAATGTGTGAACTTCACCTTTCCTAAAGAACATTGCAAGGCTGCGACCTCTGAAATATTAATTGCTCAACAAACTTCAGAGCTAACAGCTGCCAATTTGCGAGGAAAAAATTCGCGAAATGGCGTAGATTAAAAAACACATCATTTGAAGAAATCATTCCCCGCTGAGTTAAGTCAGTGTTTGAATAAGGGAGCGATATAAAAGTATTCCAATAAATAAAACCAGCTATAGTCACATAATCAAAGCTAACCGTTCAATTTGATTTTCAAAGATTACAATCCAATTTTAGGGTGACAATTTTCACCATGAAAATCTTATTCGACACATAATCTTATAAAAAGCGACAATGAAATTTCTAACGCGATGCTCTTGGCTTCCATCGAATGTGAATCAGGTGTAGGAGGTTCCATAAAATGAAGGAGTTTTTGGGATAGTTAAGCAATATCGTAGCGCTCGAATGGCCTTTCAGATGGCGACTCCTTATCCTCCAATCCTCGGTACGGTTTTGTGCGTTTTGGCGTAGAAGAAATCATTCCTAAAAATGCAAAGCGCTATTAATTATTATTCCAGTCGCTTAGGGGAAGGAATTTGGAATTTCTCCCATCATGTCAACATCAGCAATTCTCTAATCTGTAGTAGAGAGGTAAGGGAGAGAAATCTAGGTTACTCATTCTTGATACATGTAGCCCTGAGGATGCTAAAAAGCATAGTATGTAGTAAGTTCAAAAAATCCCTGATTTTCACCACCTCAGCACTCCAGATCTATAGAGAATAGGACAGTGACTCAAACTATGATAAATAGCGTTCAACAAAGAAGCTAAATAATAAAATTCCATTCAAGCTAAGCACATATTTATTTCAACTTATCAATATCACTATAATTACCTACGGCCGATGCGTGGAACTGATTTGGCTGCCTTAAGGAAGAAGTCGTTCCTTCGCACGAGGGGAATAACGTAGTCCACATAGTCAACTCCGTCGTGAGATATAGGCGTATACTGGGAAGGAACGAAGCTGTTCCCACTGATAGATGCGTCTTCTTCGCTTAGAAGTTCCGTCGAGGTTCCATAGGGCGTCCCGATCAGGAATAAGAGGAATTCTACAAATAGTGCAAAACATTCGTGATTATAATGGTTATTAGCAGACATTGTTCTCAAAATTTGCTACAATTAATGGATTCCACCAGAAGAATTGAGCTAGTTTTAGCCTTAGATTCAGCTTAACAGGAAACACCTAAGAAGGTCTGACCTGATTTACATGGTCCCAAACACTAGCAGCTATTGATATTGCATAAGACGACTAAAAAAACCCAAGCCATCGATAGTATTTTGGTGAGCGTGATGATGCGGCAAAGAGTGAGACTCTAGTGTTCAGATTCAATATCCGTCTGAGATTCCAACTTCTTAGTTCCTGTAAGTAATTTTTAATCCTCTCCTATGTGGTTGTTATTTTATTTCGATATAAGTCAATCAGTCTGATTTTCTGAAGTGCTTAAATATGCGTTCTTGCGTTTTAAAAATTATTTTTGGTGATACTCGAAGGTTTAAAATTTTCAAGTTGGTTATATTCGAATTGAGCGCGTTTTCTGGTTTTATCAATTAGGGTGGCTCAATTCTTAAACCCCATTTGAAGGGTATTTTTGAGGGTTTAAGGGGGATTCGTATTTTTGAAGGTTTTTCGGACAAAGGTGTGATTGGTATTGATTTCTATCGATTTTTTGACGCTGAATCGAATCAGACCATTACAGGGTCGAATGGTTTTCAAGTTACCGGAGCTTTTGTGTACAATTTCCGTGATTTTCATGACTCGAGAATTTTCAGAGCTATAAAAAACGTTCTATCCTCGTCGGAGTGGTCGTCAAACACTCTCTTTAGCTGTACCGTAAGGCAAATAATTTAATTTATAATTTGAAAACTAAGAAAAATAAAATCAATAAAAAGTTACCATACTTAGTTTTTTTTAATTTTATTTTTATTTTAATGGAAAAGTTCGGAACAGTTACTTATTAGTGGATGGTCTTAAATCATAATTGAAGCAAATAAATAATAAACCACTGCACAATCATTTGCAGCGATTTTTAACCGGCTATTCTGCGGGGGCATGAGAAAAAATGCAATGCACCATGATGCAAGCAATCTCTTCTACAAAATTGACCCAAAAAAATGCGGGCTTCTCAAGTTTCGAAATTCTAAACAAGTGCAAGGCGTTTTTTTTAGTTTTTGAATTTTTTCGAAAATTCGGCGTGATATGTTTCTAGTATGGTATGTGAAAAATAATATAGGTAATTGTGCTAACTTCAGCTTGACATACATGGGCAACGGGAAAAATTTTTCGCAGTGAGGTCAGACATTTGCAGACCTTTTTGCAGGTTTCCATGAATTGTCTTTTCCTATTCAAATTATACGAAGACACTCAAACTCTAGCTGAGAATAAACTTCACTTACCAACGAGTAGCGTGTGGGTCAGCATCTCAGCCATGACTTATCCGCTCACTAATCCGTTACACTATTTATAGTTAAAAGCTCGCACGTACGCTGCTCACATTGGTGTGCTCATGCAGGCAGTTTACAATAGGGGCACAGCGGGATGGCTTGTCTTCGGGAAAATAGTATTGCTGTTAACTGTCAATGAGATCAAGTTCGACAAGAGAGCATTTACCTTGCGCAAACGAGCATTTGAAAAACGTACCTTGATTATTCGAATAAATCGCAATTTCTGATGAAAAAAAATATCGCTCGAAAATATTTCGACGGATCGTTGAAGAATTTTTCCATCGTTTTGCCGAATAATCAGTCGTTCGGAAGCGAAAATGTCACTTCTCCATCTAGAAAACAGTTCCAAAATCGTCAATCACCGGATGCCGCGAGAAATACATGTTGGCTTCGCTCGAGTTTCATTTAATGGCATCTGCATGATAATATAAATAATTAAAACATAGCCTCACATTTTACAGGATATCCCCATTTTATTGATTCAGCTGAAAAGGAGATGAACTGCTGCAAATCGGCTTGGGCTGGATAAATTGATGATTCATTCTTGAATGACATGAATAGGGATGTTTCAACTCCAAAGGTCAGCAATCTCTGCCTTCAGTATTTCAGTTTTCGGCTACCTAGAGTTGCGCAAGCCAACACAAAACGGTCCTTATTATATTGCAAAAAACCTTTTCGTTACCAATAATATTAGTTGAAAATTAATCAAGAACAAAACATTATTCAACATTAATCGAGCTTCCAATTTTTACCCTCGTCTCGTTTCTTGGGTCATCGATTAAAAAAAAATATATTTTTTTAAAAAAATATATCGTTCTATGCTCTTGCTGTTTTCAGCTTCTCGATAAAAAATAATAGTATTCGCTTGGAACGTTAGTGTCACAGAAATAGTTGAAATCCTTTCGGAAAATTTATTTTTCACAAACCAATCGCAGACCGTTTGAACCAATCTGCTGGTGATTATTATTATTTATTTATTTTTTGCAACAATAAAATATTAAAATGAGCCGGCTAATAGTTTCCGTGAAAGTATCGCTATTTTAAAAAACTATCGATAGTTCAACATAGCCAACAAAAAATGCGTAAAATATAGATTTCGTATAGATCTTGTACCTTAGACCTAACAATTTGTCAACGCTCTCTATAAATGACACGGCGGACAAATATGAAACTAACACCATTTCGGCACAAGTTTTATCTCGAGTAGATTTAGCCGACTGGCAACACTGCTTGCTCCTTGCTGTGTTGTCTAACTTGTTTGTTTCATCATGATCATGGAGGATACACCAGCTCCAAATAGTCGATTGATTCGCGTAAAATTGTTCTTTTTTAAAATTTTCCAATCGAATTAGAAACAATTTTACCGGCTTGTAGGTTTAACAGTTTTTCATCCGCAAATTCCCAGATTTTCAACGGTTTACGAGAAAATTATGAACGCAAATGCGGTTACCGGCGGTCAAGCGACCGGATAGGCTCCTTGTGATAATTTCAGCCCCCGGATTTCTCATTGATTAGTGTTCTCGTCGCGATGCTTACGAAAGATACGGAGTGTTTGTTTCTTGTTCAAAGTGACTATTTGTGACGTACAAGTGGCCATGGATATTCCACTGCCTCCAGGTGCCGAAAATGACGGACTCGCTGAGAGTGATCAGCCCTTCAGCGGAAAAGATGCCTCAACGGAGCCGAACGTTTTGGCTTCGGCCATCGACGATATCCCGATTCCGTCGTCTAGTCCCCCGAAGTGAGTTGGTTTTGGTATTTTCTTTTGCGCTTCTCTTCAACTATGGGATCAGTACTGGTAGCAGCTGCGTTTAAAATTAGGTTCTGTCTGTAGAGTTAATTATGAGTCCAATGCTCTTGTGATCGTTAGCTGCTGCTTAAGAGTGTTGTTCATCAGCGTTTTACTTCGTATTTCAAATGGTGAAACCGTTGAGGGAACTGATCGAGAAGAAACGCGGTTAAGCTGTTACATTATACGGTAGGAAAATTGTGAACCCTACGCACAAGTATCTTTAGAAATTTCAAATCCCTCATTTGAATTCGGTAGCATTGTGACCGTAGGCGTATTTTGCCTCCAATGAGGCTATGTTCGCGGAGATAGTCATTCTTCAATGATTTAACTATGGCATATCTACTTATTCACATAAGAGAACTTCTAGCAAAATTCACTGCCATCAGTACAAATATTTCTGAAGAATCCAACGCTGAAAACACTCCAGTGAAACGGGACATAAGTACACTAGCCATGTGAACATATTGACATATGGAACAGGAGATAGTGGAACGCCAAAGGTGAAACCACCCTAGTTTGGGCTACAGGCTCGCACCATTCAAACAAGCATACAGTTCTTCGTTTGGTTGTCGTCGCATTTGTTGTAGTAAAGGGGTTGTGAGGGGGAGAAAAACCAGGCGACTTATTCTCCAGATTTTTAATGGCTGGCCGAGCACTTTCGCCCATTCGGGCATCTTCAGGGTGACGTGGAACCATTTGGGGCTGTGGACCTCATGGTTCCACGTCTCCTTGAAGATGCTCGAATGGGCGAAAGTGCTCTGCCAGCCATTAAAAATCTGGAGAATAAGTTGTCTGGTTTTTCTCCCCCTCACAACCCCTCTACTACAAGCATAGAGTTGTTCAACACTGTTATACCTGGTGTAGGCGAAGTATGCAGTGGCAAGAATGTTTCCGGCAAGAATGAGCCGATTCAAGCTGAAATACAGAGGATGATTAGATGGAATGACAAGCAAGAGGCTAACTTAGCGTCAATATATTCAGGGCGTCTGACAGAATGTGTAACACAAGGAGAGCAACTCCTGCTTCCATCTACAAAAATGCACTGGAGGAGCTTTGAGGAAGCAGCAGGATATTTTTGTAGTAGCCTATCTGAGCTCTCTTGAGCTTCTTATGATAAAAAATTAACGCAAGCCTTTCCTATAAAACTTTGGCCGCCATTACTGTATTAGCTGGCTCTTTGGCAAAAATGACTGAACTAGTGGATGGCTGCCCAAATAAAAATAATGATTATTTTATTGACATCTTACAAATCAACAGCCTTTACAGTCCATCACTCCTACAGAACAGAGCTTCGTAATATCAGAAGCATCCAGCATTGTAGAGCGTCCTCTAGGAAAATCTCCACATTCAGTTTTTTCTCATTGGCTCTTCTTCTCATTTCTCTAGAAACATTCAGTAGTGGTATGAAATTCTAATATTAAACGACACATTAACAATGCTGTTCGTCCACAATGTTCTCAGGACGGTTCCAGCTCCACAGAAGGAAACTCCTGGAGCGATCAGTTTTTCATTGGGTGGACGAGCTCCATCTGTTGACCTTTCGAAAGCCACCGTCCTTGGAAAATCTGCAGCTAAAAAGCGTCTTCTAGCGTTTTCAAAACAGCAATTACTCACGCTTCCTAAAAAGCCCAAGATGGACGTTGTCGATTTTGAAAAAGACAAGAAGAAAATGAAGAAAAAGAAGAAGAAAACCTCAGGTTTGTTTTGTGTTATGTTTCTCTTCAAGATCCAGTGAAGCTGAAATTAATTCTAACTTGATTGTGAGGAAATCACTCAATTCCAGATAAATATGTTTCTAGGCTCGTCATCATTAATTTTTTTAATTCAAAATAGGAGAACACTATCTATTGTTCAGGGTTTCTCGATGTTGTTTAATTTATTTTAGCTGAAAAATCTATGATCACGATGAGCCTAGGGTTGACAATATTCAGGCTTGAGAATTTTCCCTTCGGAGCACCCTAAATAATTTTCTATTTGCAGAAGCTCTGGAGAAAGCGAAGGAAACTATTAGCGAAATCGAGGAGCTGAAAAAACTGGAAGCGAAAATGGAACAGAGGAAAGCTGAAAAGAAAATTCTGCTGGATGTTGAGCAGCGCGCTAGGGTGACTTATATGGCTGGTTAGTATGCCTAAAAAATAGGTTCTTCAATTTGATGGTTTTTTACTTCCATGCTTACGAAGCAAATGGAAGTATTGCGATCGTCCGAAAGATGAAATTTGCAATGGAGGTAGATTCCGTACTTCCGCGTTATCCAAATACTGTTTGTATTTAAAACATTTACAGGCTGATTCTTCTGGTTTTGGGTCCCCTGTCGAGTTTTTCAATTCCACTTGTAGTTTACTAATGTTGCGGCCTTAGTGCGAATTTTGGGTATACACGTTACCAACCCAAACATGGAAGTACTGTGTGATCTATGCACACCGCTGGTTTTTAATGAAATTAATAGTGAAATATCTCTCCGCTTTCAGGCATGGCGAACGCCGCGAGTTTGGGCAAAATGGAGACCGACTTCCACTCCAAAAAGGGCGACAGAGAGCGTTCGAGAAGAAATTCAGAAAGATATCCTCGGGATGGGAGCCGCTCGCGTAGGAGGGATAGGGATCGAGATCGAGATAGGGATCGAAAAGAGCGGGATAAGAAGAGCAAGAGCCACGACAAGGAAAAGGATTCGAGCAGAGAGCGACGCAAGAAGGAAAAAGAAGCAAAAGACCAAGAGTTTGACAGAAGTGAAAAACCTAAAGAAGATGAAAAAGAAGAACCCTTGATTCCGGATAATTTCATCCCCAAATCTTGGAATGATCTCAAGCTATCCAATCTCACTCTTTCGGACCTTCGGCGAGCTCGGAAAAAACTCCTCAAGCAGGTTGCCCAATCTCCAACGGACGAAAGGTAAATGATCAACTTTTGATTTCTCTATTTGCACTAATTTCTTCAACTTTTCCACCCTTGAATATATTCCTTACTCAAATCAGCTGGCTTCTCATTTTATCGTTTTAAAGTACAAATGCGGTAGCTGTAATTTCATGTAAAGGTATTGCTGTCAAATGCTGCTTTATGACGTTTATGGGCAGGCGTTGTTTAAAAGTGTGGGAACATGATACATTCTATGAAATTTTTCATAGAATTGTCGCTCAGAAGCTTCGAATTTCAATTTTAAAAAGGCGCTGTTGCGTGGTTGAGCAAGTGGTTGTAAGATGTTGTTCATTGTGCCATATTACAAACCCAAAGCATTTACAGATGAAATAGATTGGCTTCACAATAAGACATCATGTTACAACTCTGTATTTTCAGCCTCGTTACAGCACTAATTTATTGACAACAGTGAAGTAAAAGGCTTCATTGAAACAAGCTCTTATCACACTCACTGGCGACTGACTGACGAAAATATGAAAGCAGTGTCACGCTTTTTAACCTGCGATGTTCATGAAGCACAAAATTAATTTCTGAACGCATTCACAAAGAACTAACGGTGCGGTGACCAAGCATTCAATCAACAAACGTAGTTCCATTTCTTTATTTCCCTGAACTACTGAGCTAATTTACTCCAAATGTGGAGCAATTAACACCTTGTAAAATCTCCTCTTTTTTTTGAATTTAGAACCAGAAGTTTGAAAGATGAGAAAATCCTCAGTACTTTTTCCAATTCATCATCTCTCTAAATCAAGATTTTAAATTGATTAGAAAATTTTCCAAAAATCTTATGTAGGAAACTTATTCTCTTTAGAATTTGGATAACAAACATTTATTTTAAAAATAATAGACAATAAATAAATAAAATAAGAAGTGTATTTCAAGTTGATTTTTTCCAAGTTTTTAGAAAAATCTATTCATTTCCTCAGAAACGTTTTTATTGACTGATCCTGTCAAAATAATTGCGGATCGATTTCAAATAAAACCAGTCCAGTATTTTCGAATATTTAGCAGACTCTTTGGTATCTACTCCAAGAATGAATGGGCACTGGGATGGGGTAATGTTATTAATAATTTGCTGTTAAAATCTTCAATCCGCTTCTTAGTTGACACAGTCTTCTACTATGCACAAGTGGTGTTTTGTAATTTGAAATTGATCTAAGTTGAAATGTACAATCTCCAAAGTTCTGTTTGCATTTTTTCAAAGCATTGCCTTCAACTGAAAAAATGTTCAACTAACCAATAACTCAATAACTTACCTTCTTTCTTCATCCAATAAGATAATCGGCTGTTGAACAATTTTAATGCCTACTGTATTAGAAAATGCACGTGGTGAAAAATGTTTATTTTGTCTTGCATGTTTAACCCCTTGGATCCAGATTAATTTTAACCTCAAGCTATGCCAATAACAATGTGTGCTCCACTGTTCTCTCATACAGTCTTAGGGTTGTTTCTGTAAAACCTTACGATTTTTCGCGAGCGCATTATTAAGATTGGTTCACTTCACCACGCTTTTCCGACGCCTCGGAATTTCCTTTTGGCGAACGTCACTGCCGAGTAAACGTACATTTTCTCCTGACACCTACTAAACTTTAGTTTGTATCCTATTTTCAAATTGTGTTCACAGGTTATGTTTTTAGGAATATTTTTTCCTTTGCTGTGTGTGGCACTCCTTACATGTTTGTCAGCGGAAACAAACGCGTGGGGGTGCCTAGTGCCTCATGAAAAACCGCAAGGTTATTTCAAGCTTTCTTATTACATGTTAGCCTGAGTTTGGATCATGTCGGTTGTGAAAACGGTCCCACGTTGAAATTGATGTTGTATCGTGTATTATCATTTATTGAATGTCTGTGAACCGATAAGTGTAATTGAATGGAGCATATAGCTGGGGAAATGAGGTCAATGCATTTTTTTGTCAATTTAAGACTTTTATCTCGTTAATCAAACCGGTTGGGGCTGTTCGGCAGATAGTGCTACTAAATGGCTTCTCCTCCTTATATAGAAGTTCGCATTCTGTACATAGTACTATAGTGTACTATAGAAATAGTCGACCAATAATCTGTCCCCATGTTCTTGTAGGTGTTACCTCATGTGCACCTGCTAAACTTTCCTGTAATCAATGGGCTATTTATCCTGGTGTCAAGTCTATGATTAGTTTTCAGTGTTGTTTGACATTGTTTGATTTATTTTGGATTGAATTAAAAAAATATAGCTAGGTACCAGATATGGTTGATTTTATGATGTGGTTAGGAGAGTTTAGAGCAGATGATGATTGTCAAGCCGCAGCGCTACCTACGACTGTACCAAACTTGAGAATTAACAGTGGAAATAAACTATAGAATAAGTAGTGTTTTTCTTATTTGTTTGGTACTAAGACTGAATTAGTGGTTACAATCTTGATTTGAGTCTGGAAATATCATGTTCGAATACTGAAACGATAGCATTTTTTCCCCCATCTTTAGTTGCTTACTATCAATTGATATTGCAATAAGGAGGAGAATGTCCTGGCGGCTCTTATTATCGGCGACTTAGTTTGCTTTTTTTTCTTGGATATAAACCATGTAAAGGCGGGTGCAAATGCTTACATGAAGCTAGCTAATGACGTTCACACGAACGGTATTTGCAAAACGAGTGGTATACAAAACATTAGATCCGATTGCTATTCTCCATTATTTATCGACCTATTATGATAAGGCTAATGTCTAAAAGTAAGAAGAATATCTACTTCATAACAGCAGTAGTAGTAGTGGTCGTGGTCATAATTTGTGTCTATAATAAGTCATGGGTAGTAAATGATAAAAATAATTTTCTTCTCAAAATATTACCTGCATCGTGCGAGCAATATTATTAAAGTCCGACATTAGGAAAGCAAAACGAAACTAGCAGAAATGAAAGAAAAAATGTACAGGCATTATTACTTACGGTAGAAAATTAGAACCAAAGTGGAGTTTACCAAAGGAAAACACTGTATGTTACTGATAGCAGTGTTAAAAAAAGCATGAACGCAAATGGGGCAAAAATGTCGACTTTCCCTGTTCAGAAAGCATTCTCCCGTTTTTCAATGTCCCGCTTATGACCAATGTTTGAGTTCGAACACATTTGCTGCAAACTCACGTGAACCTGCCTTTACTCGTTCAGATTCTATTTTTAGGTCGTACTGGCACTTGATTTTCATTTCTAATAATAGTTGGAAGAATTTACGTAAATTGGCAGGAGCTAGCAAGTCTGTGACAAGCTCATCTGTTGCTAGATAGCGCTGCCGCTCGACAATCGTCCTTTGGCGTAGACTGTCCTCTTTGATACTTTAATACCTCTTGTGCATAAACTTAGGCAATTCGTCAATGAGATGTTTCCGAATAAGCCAATTCTGGAGACAAACCCGCCCAAAAAAATCGCCAATAGAAAACAGCAATTTCAACTTCTGAAAGAAGAAAAAAAAAGTAATAATAGTAATAAAGCCAAGACTGGAATCCTAACCAGCAAATTCATATTCTGAGGTTAAAAATTGTACCCACTGTGCTAAGCCGATAACATTCAGGCAGGCTGCAAAACGACATTCATCTAAAATCACTAGTCTTTATTATTCATGACACCTAGGTACCTCGGTTCTGACTCCAGATTTTCCTCTAACATTATTGTACCTTCAATTGGTTTGATTAATTATGGTCACCAAGGTAACAGTAAACATTTCGAGCCTTGTATTATTTGTTTCCACAATTCAGTGCTGATGAAGCAATGAAATGAGAATATCCAAACAACTTCAACTGTAAGTCCAAGTTTTGAAAGATTATTATCTTACAAAATATCCAAATTCGATTCGAACGAACGTATTTTGAAATTGTTTCTGGAATCCTTAGAGTTATACAAAATACATTGTTTTCATTGTTCGTGCGTAATTAGGCTTTTGAAAGGGATTTTATCACTGCTATAACTTGGGAAATTTGTCGCTTTTGCAAATTAGGTAGCTCCGACTCATCTTGAGATTTAATTGTTCAGGAAAACAACGATTTATTCAATTATTAGTGACTCATTATTAAGTAAGCTCGGAGTGTTACAAATTGAAGCAAAAGACTCGAAAAATATGGAATTTGGTGAATCAAATTGATAAAAATCAACTTGGGTCAAGTTTTGCATTGTAAATTTTGAATGTATTTCCCTTTTATAGTGGATTTCACAAAAAAAAAAAAAAAATGAGGTGGAGTTAGCCTTAGAGTTAGCTGTACAGGTAACGCCAACAACAACTTAACATAACAACCTAGTAACATTGCTGACCCAACGCAAAACGCATCAACCCAATGGACAGAGGCCTGTAAACCCTGCTTTACTCCAACTCAATTTTTTTTTTTTTTTTTTTGTAAAATCCACTATTAATGTTTTATGATTATATTTTGATGAAAATATTCCGAAATCACTTCCCAGTGTTGTTTCACATTGTTTGCCGTGCAATATTTGAAAAAAAAAATTGGCTAGTTCTTTACGGTATTTAAGATCGATGACGGTTCATTTTGTACTGGTGTATCTAAGCCATTAGTTTTTCCAGAGCCTTTTAGCTACAAATTTTATTCAAATTCATAGTTGCTGACTATTCGATTTCCATCGCTAGATAATTGAGAACGCAATGGAAGTGTGATGATTTTGCCTGAGTTTCTTTGTGTTTAGTTTTAGTAAAACAAATTGACAGTATTTCGTGATATCATTGACGATCAATCCTAATAGCTTTAATAGCTGAATTGAGGAGGAAAATTCTCCTCCCTCTTAACTCTTGCTAGTAGAAACGTTGGAAATTATTTCTACCTTCGTCTGTAGAAAAACTGCTCCGTTTCTGAATTCTGAAAGGTTTCCATTGCGTTGGATATTTTTAGCGAGGTAATCCCCTGTGAAGAATCTTAATTTCGAGCCTTTGCGTTAATTGTCTTGTGTTAGCCTCGATATTGTTTCTATACTGTTGAGCTTTATTGTAATTTTTACCTGTGGTGGTCATTATTATGTAGAGAATTGATAGGAAACGTATTTTCTAGATTTTGTACCTGTGTTCACTTTTCTTACTATAATTAGTCTCCGCTGTATATGAGCTAAGCTCGAATATTTCTGTATATTTACTCGAATTGTTACCAAGAAATACGAAAATCAACCGATTGGCTGTTTCCGAATTTTTTTGGCTTCTACTATCAATCTGGCCCTATTTTGTGTAAGGATTTGATAAAAAGGTGTCAGGAGAAATGAGCTTGATTCCGTTTGGTAAGTTCAATTTCCGTGATTCGTTCTCCACGTTTTGGCACGCACTCAAAGACTGGATGATGACAGCAATTTGAAAGAAACAAAAATCTATGAAGACAGAAACTATGTGGACAAGAAGGTCACAGGCTTATTGAGATGTTTTTGATTTCCTTTACACAGAAGCGACGACCCTCTCCAATTGAAATCGCTCTTCGACGCTCCGAGAACGGCAAAAGTCGTCGTCGAGAACTTCCAAGGCCGAGAGTTTTCGAGTTTCACTCGGAAATACACCAAGGGAGAAAACGGCCAACCGATCATCGGTTGGAATTGCCACCCAGACGTTGAACCTCCGTACACGATCGATCGTGACGATTTCATCGACTCGCTTCCAAACGATTTACTTGATATTGTATCCAACTTTCTTGATCTTGAATCTTTGCAGAGGTGAGTTTTCCTTTCTACCAGCACGATGAATTTTGCGAGGGCAATGAATTGCGCTAACGAAACTCGTTGATTATATCTATTGAGATGACGCTTAGATGGACTAATCCAATTTACGCACTGCACCCAATCTGTCATTGTTGAATATCGGCCGATTTCTCAGTTTAGCTTTGGATATTTTAATGGTTGAAATACGATCCTATTATTACAAGTGCTCGTTTCTCTATTGCGTTCTCTGATTGTTTTTGGTCAGTAGTTTCCTCAAGTTTTGTGAGTTAGAAAAATTTCTCAACGTATTCCAAGAGAAGCTTTGAAGACGCGTCTGGAAGTTTTGTGAGAGGCGTCCTTTTACAAGAGAATATTGTGAAAGTTGACTTTCACTTACGATTTTGAAACGTTAGAGGCTATTTCTGGCATTCTGCTATTTCACTTTATGGTCAAGCAGGGCGCACTAGTCCTGGCCCTCTGCTCAAGGCGAGTAGCTGAGTTATCTCAAGCTAACCTGTACTCTAGATCAGTAATATTAATCTTCACTGGGAAAATTCTAGATAGCGTTGCTCTAGCGAAAGTTTAGGTTAGGTTGTTCTTCTCAAGGTTCTCTCCACAATTATTCCGTTGCTTCCAGTCGGATATAAGCGAGTTATTCAGCCTTAGGTTGTTTGCATTAGTCAAAAATCGGTGTTTTTTTCTTCTACAGTTATAGCCCAATGGTGTGGCTCAAAAAATGAATCGCATGATCTCTTGTAATGATCCTTGAGCAGTGGGCTGGAAAACTAGTGAGCCCCCGCTCGACCGTTCATCAAGATGTCTTCTAATCAGATGCTTTGAAAATGTTTCTGGTAAATGTTGTTTCTGAGAAGTTATGGAGAAGATTCTAAAGAATTGAGAAGTTTGGATTATGCATTTAAGAGATTTTAGAAATATTGCTCCGCAAAGTCCACTAATCGGTGTCGTTTCTGCAACATGACTTATAAATCAACGATTCTTTACTGCAAAGACTCGTGCTAATAGTTCGGCAAGATGAGAAAACGGCCACTGTTCAACTGTCCTTATCCTAACGACACGTACTATTGTTGTAAGTCTCTTGCTTCAGTTTTTAAATCTCTAAAAAATAATAAACCGTCAGTTCTTTGCTTTAATTCATTTAAAATAAGTTGCTATTACCGAGAACCGTAACAGAGTGGAATAACAGTTGCACGGCAGTCCTATCGATCACCGTTCAGATTTTGCCGCGTCCCTATGATTCCTTCGGTAGCTTTGAGATTCCTTGTTGGACGTAGAAATATTACTAACATTCTCAGAATTTGGTTTACATGCTGCTGAAAATATTGCCGCTCGATTTGTCACCGCCGGTGAATTCAATAAATTATTCGATCTAACTGCTAGTCCATCGTAAATACTTACCTTTGCTCACTTGGAAAATTTCCTTAACCTGTTCTGAAACTTCCTGATTTTTCTACGCACTGTGCCAAACAAAAATGATTCCATTGTATGTTTCAGGTTTGAGGAGAAGGAGAGCCATTTTACCAAATTCTCGGCGTTGGAAGATTTTCTAGCTCAATCCAAAGCGGCTCTTCAAAGTTTTCAAAACGACCCAGACCCCGGCGTTTGGTGCGTCAAATCAACCCTAGTGGACGAAGATTACGAGGAACTGGAAGAAATCGCGCCTCCGGCGGCGAAAGTGGACCAAGAGCCTTCGGTTCCCAGTTCGAATCCAGAGCGTTGCGAAGAAGTCACTTCCACATCTGTTGCCAAAGATACAAAAGGAGAAGAAGAAGAAGAAGGCGATTCAAAAATGTTGGCTTTCGAATATGAGGAGTTTATGAAAACAATTGATCCGTCAATATCGGAAGTGCTCAGAAAAGAAGCGATGATCGAATTCGATCCCAAGCTAGATGAAAATGAAGTCTTGAATGAGGAGTATTCCGAGCCGTTGAAAAATATTAAGAAAAGGAGGAGGTCGAAGAAAAAATCAACGTTGAAGAAAGTTAAAGAATCGAGTAAGAAAAAGAAAAGGAGAAAGCGGATGTCTTCGAGTTCGTCAAGCAATTCAAGCAGTAGTTCGAGCTCAAGTAGTTCTTCAGATAGTTCCAGTTCGTCTAGCTCTTCCGATTCGTCGGATGACGATTCTTCATCTACATCTTCATCCTCTTCGTCGTCATCATCATCATCATCTTCGGGGCAATCTAAATCGAAAAAACGTAAAAAGAAAGAAAGGAGCAAGTCGAAAATGAAAAAGCAATCTTTGAAAAGTAAGAAGAAACTCGACAAGAAGAGTAAAATCTTAAGCGTTGACGAAACTTTCGCCGATTCGAAGAAAAGGAAGAGATCGAAGAAGAGCGATAAGAATAGGCGGAAGCAGAAGAGAAATGCCGACGAGGACGATATTTTCGGTCTGAATTTTCAAGCGCAAGCTAGCGGCAGGACGTTCGAACAAACTGTCGCTCTTTTGGAGGACGAACTGAGAAATAACAGTTTTCACGATATCAAATCAAGTTTATGTGCCAAAGATTTGGAAGAAGGACGTTACAGCTTCGATCGCGATGGAGCTGCAGCCGAATTGAGTCTGGATACGTCCGTGTTCAAGCAGCAGCTCATCAACGTTGCAAACATGGAATGCAATTTTAGGCGCTCCTCGCCAATGACGAGGCATTTCAATTTGGATTTATTCAATGACGAAGCTCCTGCAATACCTCTGCATTCGGATAAGTCCGAGTTAGGAAGATGTTCGCCAAGTTTTCATCGCTCTGAAATACGAAATTCGGAGATTGATGAACCCGAAGTAGTCAACAAGTCGGGCGAAGTCTCTGGGAATCAGGAATCGTTGGATAAATCTGTCGAGCTGTACAGCCCGACAGCTGAGGAAGAAGAAGAAGAGGAAGAACTTGAAGATGGCGTTGGTAGCAGAGTTACCGTTGAGGAAGGCTCAGGTGATAGTTCTCATATTGACAACAGCTCTCAACTGGTAAGTTTTGGAGTTAATTCAGCCAGCGAGGAGGCCCGCATGCTGGACATTCCCCTCCCGCCACCTGTGCAAGAAGAGGAACCTTTGAAAACGTCATTTCACAATATATTGCAGAAACGTTTACCAAGAACGCCGTCGCCACAAAAAGTGCCACCGGCTGAGAAACAATCTCCTTCCACACCAAGGACACCTATTGCGAAAATCACATTCGAAAAACCAGTTTCAAAACTCAAACCGTTCAAAAATGTTTTCTTGGACGATGAAACGGATTCAGAAAACGAGTCGGTTTCAAAAGCGCCGGGCGATAAATTGTCCGAAGTCGGGATGAGCAAGCAAAATAAGGTGAAAACATCTTCCGATGGCAATATTCCTGACAAAAACAAAGGAATATCGGCTCGCTCTGACCTGAAAGGTGAAACTTCCCGAAAGGATGATTCAACCAAAGGAACGTTACATTCGAGCGAGGATGAAAATTTACGCCGATCTCTCGAACGTACTTTTGACGTCAACCCGTTCAGGCCTTCCGAAGATGAAGAACATACATCTAATAAGGACGACTACGATAAAAGTGAGGCCATACATCGTAAGAAAGATTTCGATAAAAGACTGTATGTTCCGAGAGATGATCGTCGGCGTAGAAGTAGCAGCAAAAGACGTGGAAGACGGTCGCATTCTTACGATCGTAGTGGGCGTCGACGGAGAGGAACTTCTCGCGAACGGAGAGGCTCTAGAGAGAGAAGGAAGAGATTTTCCCATCGTAGATCACGTTCGAAAGACAGGCGGAAAAATCGCAGCCGAGATCGCAACAGTTCTCCACCTCATAGGGCCCGCTCGCCTCCTTTCAATCGTAAATCATCTCCTCCCGGGCGTTCTAGTCCTGCCCCTGTCGCCCCTGTTCTTCCGACAGATCTAAATAGCAAAGAAAATTCTCCGGTTGGCTTCAGAAGCGTCAAAGAAAGTGACGTTGATAAATTTTCACTCAAAACCGACGTTTACAGCTCTGACGCTATGAATGATTCGTTTGAAAATGCCCCTGTTGCAAGAGATGAGTCGCTTAGGCATGATCGGTTTAACAACTGGCCTGGAAATGAAGAAGATCACGGTAGCTTCAGGGAAGGCTCATACGATAGCAGAGCGGGCATCCCTTGGAGAAGCAAAGACAAATCTCCAGTCGTTGATGGTGTGTATACCAAACCGGAACTAAATGACGAATTCCACGAATCTAGCGTTTACAAAGGACATTACGCTTCACCATCGAGGGCTTGCAGTCCTCAGCGAAATCTGGATTACAATGCATTTAGAAACTCACAGAGCCCAAAGCGGTCTCCTAGTCCATTGTTGCGCACAGGAGGCCCGCTCATGATACACAGGAGAGGTCCGTCAAGTTCACCTAAATGGCAAGACCTTCAGTCCAGATCTCCGTCAAGGGGAGCGATGAACGTCACTATCGTCAGACGTCGCTCGCCAGATAGAAGCCGGAGAACCACGCGGTCGCCGAGTCGAAGAAAGTCGCCTGGGTCGTTGAGAAGAAGTCTTAACCGTTCACCAGCGAGACTCCCGATGTCACCAATTCCTCACGGTGGCTCTAGCTCTCCTAGACGTGGTCCGAGTCATTCGCCGAGCAGAATTGTAAGAAGCCGAACTCCTGTCCGGACTGCTACCAGTCACTCCCCGAGCAGAAGATTTAGTCGATCTCCCTTTAGAAGAAAGCCGAGTATTTCACCCGGTCGAAGGAGCTCCATATCACCGTCGGTCCGAAGAGGCCCTTCTCCATTCAGGTCACAAAACTCTCGTTCCCCTGTTCGGAGAGGACCGTCTTCATCGCCAAGAAGAGCACGCCTGCCGTCTCCTTTCTTGAATTCACGTCGTCGCTCGCTTTCCAGAGGAGGATCACCGCATAGGAGATTCAATGATTCACCTCCAGCTCCATTTTATTCTCCTATCGGTGATCGTCATAAGAGTCCTATTAGAAATAGATCTCCACCACCTTCACGTCGTCATGAGTCTCCATCTGTTGGGAGACGTAGAGCCTCTCCTCTCGGCCAGGGATCAAGATCTCCGAGAAGGAGACGATCTCCGTCTCCAGCTCGACATTCGCCTGGACGGCGGAGACGGTCAATCTCTCCTTACAGAGGAAGGAACATGTCGCCTCCTGAAAGAACTCGAAGGCATTCTCCCACCTGGAACTCCAGGCCGGCTTTGTCCAGAAGCCGCTCACCCAGTCGTAAAGGCTCTCCTTTTCACTCGCGGTCTCCTACCAACCGACGGCGCAGTTCGCTCGACCGCCGAAGGAGCTCCGACCGGTTTCGAAGCCCTGAAAGACGAAGAGGTAGATCTCCTTCTTCCAAATCAAAATTCCACAGCCCATCTCGCCCGAAGAATTCTCCTCTGGCGAGCCAGGACAAAGAACGACAGGGAAAATGGCCTTGGAATGAAGACTTGGCTGAGAAAATGCTCCCTCGAGGTCTTTCTGAATGGGAAGATTACTCCCGTCCTCCGCCCCATGTCAACTCCGATTACCAGTCGAACCAACCCGATTCGACTATATCCGATTCGGAGCTGATCAGAGAACACGCCACATCTCCGAAAAGACTTTCGCTCGATCAGAGGATACAATTGGAATTGGGAGATGCTCATCCTCTTATGGGCGGCTCGGGACCTGTAGATCCATCCTATGACGCTGCTAGCATGTACGAGCTCTCTCAAGAACCCCTCGTCCAGCATCCTCCAATTCTACATCAGCATCCTCCGCATTTGCAGCACCCGCACCACACTTATGACTATCCGCCTCCAGCGCCTCCTTACATTGACACTCAAAACTACGCTTATCAAGAAGAGTGGAACGTTGCTCACTACCAGCCAGAAATCCCTCCGCATCAAGTTGATGTAAGTAATAATAATTTTTTAATTCAAGCTCTAACTAGTCTTTGATTAAGTTTTGTACTCTTTCTACACATTAAGGCCTGGGCATAAGGACGAGTTCTGGAATGGTTCAGCGTTCTTTGACCTGACCCCCTCAGTCCAGCGGTATAAGTGTATTACTCAGTATTGCATTACACCAGATATTCTGAAGCTAGTAGAATGCGGCGCCAGGCGGTCGTCTTGTACACAATCAGAAAAAATAAAAATTCCAGTCACTCAGCATGGCTTTACTAGCGAATTTTCCAAAACTGAAGGATGTGTTAATGATATAAAAATATTCTTATATAGGCTCATAAATGCGCGAGTGAAATTGTTACATATGTACGTGTATTTCCAAAATTCAATAAAACCGGAACAACTCTAAAACCTAATCAACACGGTCATAGTTTCATTCGATTTACCGATAATAATTGCGGCCGCGCTTTTGTGGTTTTGGGTCTTAATAGGAGAACAAACTGAATTGGGAGGACAAAAGCACTTGTCAAATTTATTTTCGTTATTGAATTTCTTAGAGAAAACGAGGTTTGAAAAACGTGTAATTTCCTCCTAAAACGTTGGTTCTCTATGAAAAATGTAGCCCCTAGTTTTGATTTTTTTTTCAAACGTTTGCATAAAAAACTGTTCCTTCAAACGACTCGTGATGCTAATCAGATTTGCCTTCAGAACGCGTCCTTTTCCTGGGGCTTTAGTTGAACGTCACTTGTGACCGGGTGCTTTACTTGTTCATATATTTTTTCAGATGACCAATATGATGCAAGTTCCCCCTCCAGACGTGTCTTACGATCTGACTCCGCAACCGCCAGCCAGAGTATGTTCTTTTCTATTAAAAATTCAAAATTACCTAATAATTATTCTCCTTATGAAATTGTGTGAAGTTATTGCAGTTGCAGTAAGTTTAAAAGGGAGATCTTGTTTCCAATATTTTTGTAGTTTTCCTGTTATACCCATTCAGGCATTTTCGGAGCGGTTCATTAAGGATAACGTTTACTCGTTTAAACAAGGTTCGCCGGTTGAACAGGTGTTCGAGCGAAGCTAAAGAAAATGGACTTTTTGGTTTATTATTAAATAATCTCTGGCAATGGCTCAATTCTTTAGCCAATTCGCTACCTCAATTTTAAGGGTATTTTTGGGGGGTTTCGAGGGGGAGAAAATTCGTATTTTCCAACTTTTTCCAGAAAAAGGTGTATTTGGTATTAATTTCTATAAGTTTTTGGACGCTGAATCGTGGGGTCGGTTGCTTTAATGGTTCTAGTGTTATCGCAGCTTTTGTGTATATTGAAATGTTCACAAATTTGGGATGAGAGTCTTGGAGCTATAAAACTCTTCAGGCTCTTCAGCTGTACCGTTAGGCTAAACAATTGAGCTTTTAATTTGGAACTTGAGAAAAATGAAAATGAGTAAAATTGCACCTACTACAAGTCGTAACCTATAGCGTATCTTAACTGTTGTATAATTTTATTATTCAATTTTTGCAGAAACCAAAGAAGCAATTGGAGCCAATGCCGGTGCCTCCCGTAACGCTAGATGGTCGTGTAAGCCTTGCTGAAAGTGAGAATATCACTGCTCCTGTGACTTCACATCCAGTTCCGAGCACTAGCAAAGCCATAATCATCCCTGGCCTTTCAATAAACATGTCGCCCGTTCAACCACCTCCGCCTCCGCTTCCTCCACCTGTTGAGAGTAAGTAATGAAAGCATTTTGCGATTTATTCTCTCTCTGTTGTCTTGACTAAGCGAGCATTTATTGTCTAGACGAATTGGAATCTATACCAGAGGTTGTGGATGCGAAGGAGCTAATTAAACTGAGGCGGAAGCAAGAGAAAACGGCGAGGAAGAAGAAGAGAGACGAGAGAGCGGCCAAAAAGATGCTGAAGGTATGATTGATAATTCACTCAGCCAAACAGTCTTTATATAGTTTTCAAACTCGTTTCGTTTCAATTTGAAATAAAAATGTTCAAAATTCTTTCAAGCTGATAGTTTTTCTTTGAATATTTTTTACCCGACCAATTGGTGCAATTAATTAGTCTAATCGATTTGAAGGTCTTAATTAGGAAAAAAGTCTAGTGATTCCCCAGGGCTCAATACTTAATATCAGTTCTAGATACTTTGCAAATTTGTTACAGAAAGCGTTCCTTATTCGCACATCGCAGCAATCTGTTGAGAATGAGGTATGTTAATAATTTTATCAAATTGATTGTTTATCGAATCGATTCAAACCTAGACTGAGAAAAATTTTCTATTTCAGATTCCCTACATTTCAAACGTCACAATCATCGAGAATACAGAAGGGCAAGGATTCACTTTGCCCACACCTGAGAGAGGGATTTTACTCAACCTCGCCGCAAACGAAGGAGGCCCTTTCCGCGTCAAAAAGGCAGTTTCCTTTTCTGACAATGTTCGACCCGGCGAAGGATCTTCGCCATCAGGTCCTGAAGATCGACCGCTCTCGCCTCCACCCAACCATAGGAAAATCAAAAAGAAAAAGAAGAAGATCAAACGCAAAGTATGTAATTTTCTACCAGTCTTACTTGAAAAGATCTCTAGACAAAAATGGTCCCATATTGGAAATATTTTCCCATTTAGACAAAAAATTTCTATGTTTGGCTGAAATGTTTTTTGAGGTTGGCTTCATTGCTAATTACAGCCTCAGGTAGGCTTACCAATAGTTGATTGAAGGCACGTTTATCAACCCTAGATAAAGCCAAGATATTCTAGATTTAGCGTTAACAAGCAATGTCTGTGTACACAGGCTCATGATAAAATTCCTTGATTTGCTAACTCTGTTATATCTCGGCTTTATCTACTGTTGATAATGAGGATTTTTGTGTTTGTAGTTTTTGTTCTTTGCGTGTCTTTTGGTTTATTATTCAATAATAAACCATTGTAATCACCCAAGTACATTTTGAACCCCCCCCCCTTTCAAAAATGTAATGTTTCACGTTTCAAGGCATGTTGTATCCAAGTATCCGATAAAAATAAATTAAGAAAAGCTGCAAATGATTGTGCAGGGGTTTATTATTCTTTAACCTCAATTATAATTCAAGGAGACGATCCATTTGTTATCGTAGCTATTCCTAACATTTGTGAACGTTTCCACTAAACTACAGATTGGTAATTAGAAGGAAAAACTCATATTCACTACTTTTAAATGTACTCGTTTTTCTTTTTCTGCAGAATTTTTAAAAATTGAATATTCTTATTCTATATGCCTTGAAACGTAAAAAAAATTAAGTTTTGAGGGGATGTTAGACAATTTTTTTTTCTTGTGCGATTACAGTGGTTTATTATTAAATAATAGGGGTATTCATGGTCGGTGTCGAGAGATCGAGATGTCGAGAAATCGAGAAGTCGAGAACCGCGCGTACCATGAAGATCCTCCCAGTGAAGCCCGTGTCGAGATCGAGAAATGGACTAATCTATTAAGGCCTCCATGGCCGAATACAAACCAATCGAATTTGGTTTCTGCTATTCGGTGACACTTCCATCCGTTTTTGGTAACACAAATCATGAATATCACGAACGATAAAAATAAAATAACGGATAAAAATCGGAACCTGAAGAAAGATTTGTCGAATAGCCGTCGTTTCGCGTTGTTGTTTACATCGACATTTGGCGGGAACGCCGAATCCGAAAGAATTTAGTTTTTGCCTGTTAGGTGACAATTTCCATTATTTTTTGGAAACACAAAACTCACGAACGCGAAATAACGGATAAAAATCGGAATCTGAGGAAAGATTTATCGAATAGCCGTCGTTACGCGTTGTTGTTTACATCGAATTTGGCGGGAACGCCGAATCTCGACTTCTCGACGGATTTCTCGACGCTTTTTTGGATCGAATTCGATTTCTCGATCGAGATGTGAAATGGCGTGCTGCGCATGTCCGGTCGAGAAAATTTCCATGGCAACCTTATCAATCTCGACTTTCTCGACGTCTCGACACCGACCATGAATACCCCTAATAAATCAAAATGCACGCCAAGAACAACTACAAACACAAAAATCCTCATAGTAACGACAATGAGAAATATTTTTGCAAGGAAAATATTGATCAGGACTGAAGCAGGCTAGTCGGGAATCAAAGTTGGACAGAATTATTGTATGTATTATTATCAGGCGCTATCGTTGTCTAGATCACCCATGCTGTTTTTGTGTGTTCAATAAAATGTAATTCTTGACAAGTCGATTGACTGAGTAAATATCTTATGATACACATTCATTAAAAAATAAGGTGATGGATAATCAATTTTGCCATAATTTATCAATGATATCGGTTATCACGGGTTTAGTTGAATAGTCTCATAATCATACTACAAAACCTTGCCTAGGGATATTCAATGATTGATAAATATGTACAGAGGTGTAAACGATGTATGGCTTACTATTTATTCAATCAGTGATTCAATAATTCGGCCATAACTATTTTCAGCTGTTGATCGTCGAAGGTGAAATTTTTCAGAAATATCGGTAGCTCCCTGAAATAATATGAACTTCGAAGATTTCATATTTTCTCACCTCTAACACCTCAAATATTTTACCCACGAGTTTACTTAACTAGCTTTCCCTACTTTAATGTGCAGGTCAAAGTGCGTATCATCCGATTGGGCAAGGGAGCGGAAGAAGAAGTCAACGATGATGTGCCGCCGCCTCCGTCGTCCGATCCGCCACCTTACGCTTATTTCGATATATCGTCCCTTCCTCCCGGCTACGGAGTGTTCTACCGTGAGTTTTATTATCACAAATTAAAAAAAGCTCTCTTTTTCTATTTAAAAAAAAAATGTTTGCCATTAATTAAATTGTGTTTAATTGCAGTTGACCCGGGCGATGATCCTCAGCAGTATATTCATGAAGCGATGCACGCGCCTCCTCCTCCACCGCCACCGATTCAAGGTTTGAGATAAACTCGGCGCCAACAATATCTTCACTCGAAAGAAGAGAAAACTGAATCCGGAAGCGGATAGGCAGTTTACAAATCCGCTTCGAATCTTTCTGTATCTTATGTCTTAGTGACACGATCGTGACTTATACAATTGTATTATATTGTAAATTACTTGTTTTTATATCTGTGATTTTCGAGACGATTGTTGCAAAATCGATGTGATTCTTTTTAAAATCAAATTGTACAATGCATCCTGCGCTATAAATTTTTGGAACAAAATCCTACGGGTGAAAAACTGTCGGAAACCATATTAGGAAACTTTCTGTTGTATTGAACACCAATTCGCCTGTGAATGAATTTGTGGGAAACTCCGAAGCGATGCGTATAATAAATAGGTAGGCGAATAATTTTATTAATTTCCCGTCGAAAATAAAAACAATTCGAGTTTGAAATTACAGTATGAATCGTTTATATCCTCGCAACTTCTTCGCCGCACGTTCTGGAGGTTTGACGAGGAAGTTTTTCCCGAGGAACTTGACGGTTAAATCGCCGACGGATAATTCGAATTCGCACGTCAATTTGGGTATGCCTGAAACAAGTGAGCGATTATTGATCAAATGGACAAGCCAACAGACCGAGTTCGATTGACAGTTTAGCAAAGGATTTTATTTATTGGACGGATTTTTTCAAGTGCCAAGTTTAAACTGCCGCTGGAAGTTGGGAGCTTCGTTTAACTGTAACAAACGGCATAATCGTGCTGCTAAGCTATGAGAAGTTCGTTCAATCTCGGTCTATTTTCATTTCTAGAAATTTCCACTGAAGGATTAAGCCATTCTGAAAAAACAAATATTTTACCCTTAATCAATTTCCTACGAAAAGGAAAATTATTCGCATAAAGACACTGACGACCAATTCAACGAGTATAAGAGGATTGACCGTACCTATCCTTGGAAAATTGTATTGAGAATCGATCATTATTTGAATGGTAGTAGACTCTTGACACTGGCCAAAAATTTACTTACGACCCCAATCCATAAATGCTAAGTCTGCAGTGTCACCAGGTTACACTCGCTTTGTATCATTTTGGTCTGAGATGAATACATTTTGAAGCGTCAAGTAAACTTTTTCCCCCATTGTTCAGACAGCAAAATGACTCCAACTTCTAAAAACCTGCAACTAACGAACTTAGTGACTCTACTTAACCGATAAACCACTAATTTCAAACATTCTTGCAAGTAAGAAAAAGAGCCGGAATTGAAAACAGTTTCATCAACTATAAAATAGTAATTAAAGTTCAAGGCTAGCTAGTTGCACTTATATTGCTTGAAAATACAAAAAAATAATAAGATTCATGGAGAATGTATCCTCTATTTATTTTTAGTTGAGTCTTGTACAAAAGTAATTTCTAGATTTTTCATCAAGAATCGCCCCACAATTTGTAAAAGATGGCAGAAATGGAAATGCCAATACAGAACTGCAAATACCAATACTCACATCTAGTAATATTGTCTCTTCCCAAAACCTTCAACGTGTTCCTCGTCTCGAACACGATTATTCCACATATCCCTACGAGCGATGGCGCTGTCGATCGAGTAACTCTGACAATGGCCCCGTGGAAATCAGCTTTGTAGAGCAATTGGGAAACGTCTTCGAACTGCGAACTTGTCACATCACCTGTGAACCTGAAACGAACAAAAATCAGTGGTGAACTGTTGAAAATTGATTAGAGGAGGAGTTGGAAAATCGCTGCAATTTTCTTACCCAATTTTTCTTAGACGAGGGAGATCCAAGTAGCCATCCATGTAGCCCTTCCACAGTTCGTGTAATGGGAGTAAATCTTTGTACTGCAAGCCTTCTCTTTCAATATTGTATAGTCCGAGGGCTCTCTTTTTTGTATTGCTTAGCGTTTGATTCTTGGGGCAGCCTCGCCGGCGTATTCTCTTTTTGAACACTTGCCTCTCTTTGGCAAGAGGGAATCTCTGGAAGCCAAGCGATCGTACACATTTGCCCAGGGAAAAATTTAAAAAGGGTATTCTACATTATTGTTTTATACTGTATCATATTATATTTCTGAGAGGTGAAGACAATAAGATAATTTTTTAAGTAATCTACAAGTATAGATTTGGTGTGAGAAAGGGACTAAACGAGTTAGTCAAAGGCATCAATGGCTCAAGTTCCACCTCGATAAGAACTGGCGAATTATCAACAATGTAATAGGAACTGAGTTGTCTTAGCTTTTTCTTTTTTTCTTACTGACACTATAAATAAATGACATTTTTAAAATGCATTTTTACCTTTGACTGGAAGGAAAAATATGATATTGTGTTGAGGTAATGAAAATACTGGTACAGTTACGAGATAAATACAGAATGTTTTCCAAAATATGCACAATAATGAAATTCAAGATTTCTTTATTTTTCCTGTTTTAACGCAACATAAATATTTACAGAGTTGAAGGGGGAATCTATTAGGAATTATTTCAAAGCTCATTTTCAGGGGCTAGGATTTACCATTAAAAAAAATTAGCATAAAAGTGGAAATTTTGGGTGCGGTTGATTCACAAACAAGAATTGGGCAAAAATTGGTGATTTGGGTGTCTGCAATTTTGAAGGAGGGCATCAGCAGCACTTTGCTCGTACTAAAACCCAGCAGCTGGTCATGTTGAGATTATTATCAGGTGAGCAATAATAATTAGGTAAATAAATAACTAAACAGGACTTTTGATTTGGGAACCGCGAGAAGAAATAAAAAAATAAATCCTGCTCGAGAAGGTAACAATTTCGCAAAACTGAGAAAAGAAATTGCAAAGCTATTTTTTTAAAATATTTATTTAGGCATTTTTACAGTTGTATATATTTTGGTTGTATATACGGGCTGTAAGTACCAAATAGACCTGTAGCGCCTTGAGGATGCTAGAATAGGCTAAAGGGAGCAAAAGTAATTGAAACATTGGCAGTCGACAAAGAGCTTGCCTAGTGTAGTAGCTTGATCAATATTGAAGCAACAATAAATATATCGTAGTAGAGGGGTTGTGAGGGGGAGAAAAACTAGGCGACTTATTCTCCAGATTTTTAATGGCTGGCCGAGCACTTTCGCCCATTCGGGCATCTTCAGGGCGACGTGGAACCATGAGGTTCCACCCTATGGTTCCACGTCACCCTGAAGATGCCCGAATGGGCGAAAGTGCTCGGCCAGCCATTAAAAATCTGGAGAATAAGTCGCCTAGTTTTTCTCCCCCTCACAACACCTCTACTACAATAAATGCGACGACAACCAAGCGAATAAAAAATATATCAATCTCAGTGAATAAATTAGCAACGAAATGCTCACTTTGTGCAATTCTTGTTTGAGCGTGGCACAATCATCTTTTCGCATTCGGGTTTCCAAAAAGGATTTCGGCGTGTTTTCTTCACAAGTTTCATCGACATCTTTGCTGGCGCCTATTGTGCAATTCAAAACGTCCGCTGGCAGCTTCGCGAATGTGTTTTCTACTGTAAAAGAAATATTTTCAATTATTTTCTCTCGTTGATTTCAAGGATCTCTTAATTCACATGGGGAAAAAAGCACATTTTAGCAGAAAACATAATTTTAACTAGGATTTATTCTAGACTGTTGAATTTTAGCAATCTTTCAGACCTACGAAGCGCTAGTCATAGTCTGTAAGGTTGTCACGCAGGACGTCTTCAGTGGAAACGGTTTTTCAGGGGCAATTCATTACAATAGGAAGCAGACGCAATAGAATTATAAAGCTCTGCTCGAACCACGTTAATCCTACATTAAATTACTTGATCCAAAAATATTAAAGATCATTACATTCCTACATTGGTTACAAAATCATTCTCCGACATGAAAATATTCCTTATCTACCTCAGTCTATGCTTAGACAAGGGCAAGGTAAACAGTAAGAGCCTGATAAATTAAATTAATCTACAACCAACTTACCTTTCATCGTTGAAGAAATTGGAGCAGTCTTCTAGGACAACAAAGTTACAATAATAAAAACACAATTTAAAACCTCGGAATTCGATTATGAAAATTTCATTGAGACAGCAATACTGAATTCAAATAAACATAGACTTTGATCGGCTGTACGAGTAGGTTGTAAATAGGTTACAAGGCCGGTCACGTCACATTATTTTAGTCATATTGGATTGGGATATTTTCACGCGGAAAAATTCAGACGATATTTATGTTCTCCCAGTAAACTCAGTTATTTCGCGAAAATCCAAGAGGAACTTGATGCGATTTTAACTAAGTATGATAAAAACGATTTTGTAAACCATAACCGGTCCATCCGGTGTTGCGGGCTAACAACAAGAACAACTTCTATTCGACCGTGCTAGGACTAGGGACGAGATATCGAAATAAAACATCGATGTCACAATCGATACTAATATTAGCGGCCCAATATCGATAGCAATATTATATCGGTATAAACAATCGATATTCAATAGTATCAAAGCTTCGATTTTGAAAATTGAAATGGTAAGGTTTCTTCTTTGCAATCACCTTGATATTGGGGTACTTCAGCCCGGGGTGCAAAGTTTAAAAGTAGTAGTTTTATTTTATTTTTGATGTTGAATATTTATTTCATCTTCTAAATTGCTTGAATTTTTTTCCAGTTTCAGTTTCACTTTTAAGCTCTCACTAAAAATGCATACAAAAATTTACAAAGTTTACTAAAAATTCATTTTCAAAATAATACATTTTCACCTCATTTCATTAGTGTGGTAAAATTTTATATTAACTTTAAATGGATTGAAAAAAAATTGGACTAGGTAATTTGAAGGAAGAAAAAGTTAACAATTTGGTTATGATTTATAAAAAAAAACCGTTATCGTTGAATTAATAATTTCGGGAGTTATATCGATAAACCGACAATATCAGATTTTGAATATCGATAGTAGAATATCAATATTGGAACCAAAGTATCGATAATATTAGTATCGATATATTATCCTCAGTTTGTCCTCGCTATCATTTTGTTGTCATACTTTGACCATCGCGTTTGCCGTACGGTGCATCGGTGTATGATCGGGTGCATCGGTGTATGATCGGGTGCATCATCTGTTGCAGTGGTTTTTTCGAGCTAACGGTCAAATTTCATAATTGTAGACGGTGTTTGAAAATGCTATGAACAAAGTGGAATAAGTGAATATATTTATTTTCCCTTTGCGAACTAACTCTTAACGCAGTCCGGATGGCGCCATCCAGAAAATGGCACAGCAACGCCGATTCCGGTACGATATTTGGTTTTATGTGTAATGTAGAAAAGAAAAATTGTAAGTAGAAGATTACGAAAAACACGCAACTCAAAACGACAATTTCCTTTCTGCGGCAAATTGTGATAAGGTCGTAGGTAAGATAGGTACTTGTGTTGCGGAAAAAATCATGGCTCTATTAGAATTTTATGTGGTTTTTTCATAAATGAAACAAGTTTTGTCTGTCTCTCAATTCCCCAGGATAAATAATGATGCGACGTAATTTTATTCAGATTAAGTAATGTTTTTGTTATCTCAACAAGATGAAGCATAATATTGAAGTTGATTATTAGGAGAAGTTTGGTAATTTAGGATTGATTACTTCGCTCCGAGGATCTCCGAGCTGGAGAAAGTATTCGGACAGGAATGAAAAACCAAATTTTGTATAGTCGAATGATCCTCGACACCTGAACCGACTCGGTGTATAAAATTATGTATTTATTCCACATTTTACGCTTTCAATCGAATTGCAGAGTCTGGCAGCGGTTCAGATTCCGACGGTAGTGACAGCGGCTCAGGAAGTGGAAGTAGTTCAGATGGAGGCGGCCCTAGAGAAACGGCACCGACCCCTGGCCGCGGTTATAGCAGTGACAACAGCAATAAATCAGGCGGCAGCAATAGATCGGGCCGTGCGAGCGTTCGTTCTGGAGGTGCCAGTGTTAGATCTGGAGGAGCAAGTGTCAGATCCGGAGGAGCAAGTGTCCGATCTGGAGGTGCTAGTGTTCGTTCGCCAGCTGCTAGTAACAAATCGGGGAGCCCTCGGTCACGAAGTGGAAGCCCTACTTCACGGTTTGTTGAGAATATTTATATTATATGGATTTCAAATTAATAAGTAGGTAAAGGCCTTTTACGGACAGCATAAATTACGAATATATTCTTGAAAGAAGGTAGTTTCAGGATGAAATATGCTTAGGATGTGTGACGTCATAATCAGTTGTTGTAATTGTTACTAGTTGCATTCTAATTGAAAATTGTGTTGTCGCAGTTCGGGAAGTGAGAGAGGATCATCTCCTGCAAAATCGGCATCACAATCGCCTCGTTCAAGATCAGGCAGCCGTTCACCGAGCGCTTCGCCAGCAGGCAGCGCTGTCAAATCAAGATCTGCTAGCAGATCACCGAGCAGAGGAGCCAAGTCAGTTAGCAGGTCGCCGAGTCGAGCCAGATCCGCTAGCAGGTCTCCAACCAGATCACGATCCCAAAGTCAAGCTAGATCACGATCACAGAGTCATCCGCCGCGCTCGCGTTCCCAAAGCCAAGTTAGTGAATATTAGTCTATGTTATGTATGGCGGTATAAAGTTACTCAATGAATGGCTAATTATTAATATTTGCACAGGAAAGATCCCCGACTTCCCACCATTCGCGAAGCAACTCAGCCAGCCCGGCGAAGTCAAGAAGTCGATCTGGAAGCCCTGCCAAATCTCGGAGTCATTCTGGAAGCCGTGCGAAGTCTCGTAGTCGCTCTGGAAGCCCTGCCAAATCCCGAAGTCGGTCTGGAAGCCGCGCAAAATCCAAAAGTAGATCTAGAAGTCCTGCTGCTTCATCTCGTTCTCAGAGCCCGGCTAGGTCAAAATCAGGTAATGTTATGGTTATATTCTTCGGAATGCCCTTGTCGTTGAAAATTTGTTACGCAAGGTTAATGATGGGTTAAAAGCGTGACGTTTTCCCCATTATATCATTTTTAATAATGTAGTTCTATCGCCATGGCCTCATCAGAATCTGCATTTAAGAAATTTTTTTAGAGTTTTGAAAATGACTGTGATATTTTATGCTGCCATACACCTGCTTTGGTTCTTGTAGATGATTGTGTGAGTTGTTGAAAATGCAATTAACATGCTTGTTTTTGACCTTTGTCGTCTTCAGGTAGTAGATCCCCTCGCCCGAAGTCGAGAAGTCGGTCAAGAAGCAAAGCATCTCAAAGGTCAGGAAGTGCGTCGTCCAATAAATCCCGCGGATCTGCTAGGTCTGGATCTAGATCCCGCTCTCGTTCCCAAGATGGCAAGAAGAGTGGACATGATGCCGATGAAGGCACCAAAGGTACAAGTAGTTTGTTTTCCTGTATATTGGAGTAATTAATGACTAATTTCAGTCCTGATGAAATAGACTGTCCCTTGCTATTAATCTTGAAAAAAATAATTAAAATTTATTTTGGTGAAGCGAAGAGGACGACGAAATCAGACACGGTGCTTTCGCCCCTTCAGGGCATCATCAGGGTGATGTGGAACCACAAGTTGGTGCAGCCTGATGTTTCCCAATGCAGCGAAATTACTTGACCTGTCAATAAATGTCCAGAGAATGTGTTGACAGTTTTTCACCCCTCAGCACTTATTTCAGTAAATAAACCTGAAAATGACAACAAGAAATAATTTATTTGTCATTTGTCATTAATTATTTACAGAGTAAGTTAAACCTGTTGATGAGTGCGTGACATTCTTCAATTTTTCGCTCTAGCCATACAATTTTTTTTCTTTAGCTGTACAGATTTTCATACCTTTGTAATCTACTCTTCTCGTACCGTCTGTACATCATGCAAAACTAATTGTTACTCCAATTTTATTGGTTTTGCAGCAAAGAAAGAATCGTCCCGCCCAAACGTCCTGTCTGAAAGCGAGAGTGGCGGCGATTCGCCGAGCGTGAAGAAAAAGGCAAAACGCATCATCGACTCGGACGATAGCGATGCGGGTAGCGGCAGTGAAAAACCTGACGCAACGGCAGAGGCGCTTTTTGGGGATGCTGACGATATCAGCACGGAGGAGGATGAGGCACCTCAAAAAACGAAGGTAGGTCAATTTTTACTATCATGTTTAAGCAGTAAATGGAGATAGTGTGATCATCCTAAAAGTCAAATTCAGAACAAAGATGAATTTGGAAGAAACTTTCATAGCATCATACTTAGAATCACTTTCGGACCTAAGTGTCTACTGTCGAAAACTGTTCTCCCAGTAAATATGTGAAATCTGCCGTTTTGAATTTTGTATGGCACCCATTACTTCCGAGGTATAACCATTCAAAGTTATTTCTGTTTTGATTTTTGCTTGCTGTAAGTCATTTTTCAGCGTTTGATGTCTTGAAACGTTCTAAAACCTGTTATGGCGAGCTGATGACGCTTGATTTATTATTTTGTTATTGGCTCACACACCAGCAAGCGTTTTTGCTATCTCTCGAGTGCTTATATATTTGAAAGCTGGGGAACTTGACGTTTTTCTTTTTGGCAGGTGAATGAAGCTTGACTTTTACCCACTTCAAAAGAGGAAGGTTAATCTAGTTGACTCGCGTTTTTTTAATGATTATTATTTTTCTGTAAAATTGCTTGTTTTTTAGAATGGGGGAAAAATTCATCAACTGGTGTTTTTAAATCAAATTTAAGTAGGAAATAGTTCAAATTCGAGCATTTTGCCTTAATTAACTTCTGTTTTTTTTTTTTCTTAATATTATCCAATATTTTTTATCAATTAACTTTTTTTTTTCATTTTCTCTTATGAAGGCAGGGAGTGATGACGATGTGCGACGTAGCGACTCTGGCGATGACCGTCGACGTTCTGATGATGAAGACGCTCGTCGAAGTGACGACGATCGTGGTGCTGGTGAACGAGACAGAGAACACGACGACGATAAAGAAGAGGAAAAAGAAGACGAACCTCCACCGGAGACTAGGATCGATGTTGAAATTCCCCGAATTGTTTGTGACATAGGGCGTGAACTTCATTTTGTCAAATTGCCGAATTTCTTGTCTGTCGAAACGAGGCCGTTCAGCAGCGACACGTACGAGGATGAAATCGACGAAGAAGAAACGCTCGATGAAGAAGGGCGAGCTAGGTTTGTAATTTTTTATCTTTGTAAGTGGTTTTTGTCTTAGACTTTTGTTTTTGACTTAGTTTAGCAACGTTCGATTTAGTTTAGCAATCAATTATGAATGTTCTATTATATTTTTGTAATGTTATAACTTTGCTTTTAACATGTTTCAGATTGAAATTGAAAGTGGAAAATACGATTAGATGGCGCGATGCTTGGGACAAGGAGGGCAACACTATCAAAGAGAGTAATGCGAGAGTTGTCAAATGGTCAGATGGAAGCATGTCGCTCCATTTGGGAAATGAAATCTTTGACGTTTACAAACAACCACTGCAGGTTTGAATTTTGCTATCATTAACTGATTCTAAATCTCAGATTTCATTAGGGACAAAGTATCTTTTGAAAATATTTTCAACGCAAAACTTTGAAATTGAGATATGTATTTTCAATTCGATTATAGGACGGGGGTGAACATTTCGTGGTTTTAGTGAAGATTTGTCGAAAATAATGCTGTCGAGCTCGTTCTAAAAAATCTTGAAACCGAATATTGATCCAAAAACTTGTAGAAATTTTGTTTCAAGCATCAAAGTATTGTAGTCAAGGTTTTCATCTGCTGAAAACTTCAAAAATCGGGCATGTGGGCTATTGAAATCTATATTTACTCTTATCTGCATCTACTTTTGGGGGTCGATAGTTTTAACAGTGCTGTTGCAAAATAAATTATGAGCATATTCTAGCGTTTAGTAAGATATCAAAATCGTTCCATATTTGTAATAGTCAAACACAAGTTTTTCTCTTTGATAATTTTTTATATGCTATTTCCTCTCATGCCGTGCATAGTTCAATTTCCAATTGTAATCCAGTTTTCCCCTAGAACGAATACTTGAGCATGTGAAGATGTGAGCACAGTAATAGACTCCATGCATGACTACCGAGCTGCGGCTCAACAACATATTTTTTTTTTTTTTTGACACATTGAAAATTATTTATTTTGTTCACTTCAAAAAATATATTCTTTGCCCACTTTCAACTAAACTGACCGCTTCCACAGGGTGACCACAACCACTTGTTTATACGTCAAGGTACCGGTCTCCAAGGTCAGGCTGTCTTCCGCACAAAACTGACGTTTAGACCTCACTCGACCGAATCGTTCACACACAGAAAGATGACACTTTCATTGGCCGACCGTTCCCAGAAATCTGCGGGTATCAAAGTCCTTTCGCAGGTCGGCCATGACCCTGACGCTCACCGTGGTGAAATGATCAAGGTGCTTAACACAAACTTATTTTTAAAACATCATATTCTGTCTGCCAAACATTTTCTTTTTCATTTTTATTTATTTATTTTTTTTTTGTTTTACAGAAAGAGGAGGAGAGACTGAGAGCAACGTTGCGCAAGGAAAGCAAAGTGAAGAGAACGCGAGAGCGTGGTGCAAGCCGACCGCTAAACTCCTCATACCTTGAACCAGATCGCGCTGAGAACGATTCGGATGACGATGGCGCTATCTCACTCAATGCCATTAAGAACAAATACAACCAAAAGAGTAATACTTTTTTACTGAGTATTCTTAAATTCTCAAAAGGATTTCCTTTAAGAAAATTTGATTCAGTTAAAAATCATTTTAGAGTATCATTGTAGGTTGTAAGTTGGTTTTCTTCTTGTTGCATCATCTGTTGCCATTCTTGGTTGAAAGGGTTTTTAAGCTATTTCTTCTCGACTTAAGCTCTGTTTCTGAGCTATTTGTTCGTAATTCATTCTTTACTCCGAGCGCTTTCGCCTCAGGGCATCACAAGAGCAGACTATGATACATCACAATGATAATGAGGGGGGAAAGTAATTTGTATAAAGCAACTAATGGAGGTCGAGTTGCTTTTCACGTGTAACAACTCCAGTTAATCGATCACATAACAGCCTCAATTCGGCTTCGATATTGATTCAGTTCATTCATTCAAAGGTGAAAAGGCGAAGCAGAATATTTACTCTTCCGATGACGACGGATCCGATATGGAGGCTCGGCGTCACCGTAAAGTCGACAAGAGGACGCTCGCTGACTCTGACGACGATGACAAGGATGATGAAAAAGATTCCGACAACTCGGGCTCGGACGATTCGTAAATTCCCTCCTTTTAATCCTGTTCCTTGATCCTCAGTTTCATCCCAAGGTCAGTGTACATTTTAAAAATTAGATAAATGGACTACTTTTGTGTTGATCGTGTCTTTTTTTTATCAAAAAATTAAACTTGGAATTATAGTATAAGTTTTTAATCTAGTTTTTTCTCCTCAACTGATACTGAATGTTAAGTAAGGTGGAGAAAATAAACTATTGGTAGAACTGACGTATTTTTTGGAATAGAATAGGATCTTAAACCGGTTAACTGGAAAAAGAAGATGGTCGCAATTCATCTGAAATTATTGTCACAGACTGATCTGGTTTTTTAGAAAAACTCATTTGAATGCGTGTATAAGTAAACCTCGCGTTCTCTAGTAAACCTGGCGCCATCATCTTAAAGCTCTTCTGCGTAGCTCCAGTCCCTGGTTTCTTCTTCGTTGCACGTGGGCAGCATGAACGTTTTCCCTCTGTTGAGTTTTTCGAACTCCTGCAAATGGACATGGTCGTTTCGGTTCTTCATCGAGAAAGAATTACGTTGGTTTTTTGAATAGTTTTCTCCTTTTGATGATGAGGAAGTTCGAGGTTTAAAATTAAAACTTGATGAAAGATGAGCTTTTGTGTTAGAGAAGTTCGATTTCAAGTACTAATTTAACGAAATACCGTCAAAATCAAATTTAGGTCACGTTTTGGTGAATCTGAATTCGACAAATCGTTGTAGCCATAATTCTCAAGATTCGCCTACTTTACAAAAGGTTGATATTATATCGAGCCAAGTTGTTGATTTTACCATGTTCCGTCCACAAAAAAAATCGCCCTCCAACAGGAATCGCCCAAAAAATTAGACAAAAAAGCGTTAGAAAAATTACGCAAAGAAATTGAGGCCTAATCAAAATTTGATAAGATAACCTCTGAAAACCCATTCTTGAATAAAATCCTTGAATGAAATAGAGAGCTTAGAAATGTGGTCAGCTTGCACCCAATTTATTTTGTAACGAAAATACAAAATTGATAGTTACAATCTAATTAGCTCAGCGTAATTAAATTGCAGTTCGGCTTTAGCTCCCGTTTCTATTTACGACGGTTATTAACTTTTGCCCGAGCCAATTCACAGGTTCGCGTTTGGGCCAAATTACATCTATATATAAACTTGACGTTTCACGGCGAACTTACTGTGAGAATTGACTTCGTTTCGACACGGAGAGCACCTTGCTCCATATTTTTCCCTCTCAACATTTCATATTTGTATTTTTAACCTACAAGAACAATAGTCAATGCCGCGAATTTTTCTGTAGGTATATGAACATGCGTACATTTAATTGTATCATAATGAGTTACACTTTTGAAATTATATGAATATAAAACTTAACGCATACAACTAAGTATAAAATATAAATGATAATAAATAATAAAATTTTATGAGAGAAAATGGTAATGAAAAATAATTATTTGCTGATATAATTGATTTATTTAGACCTAAAAACAATAGGATTCCTTTTTTCGAATCAGCCTTAGTAAATTGTCTTTCAAAAACGTGTGTCTTTTATTAATGCGTTTGCTGCCGGGATTAAATAAAATTACAAATGGACCTCAGCCTATTGTGCATTGTATCTGTATGAAGGAAAAGTCTATTATTCTTTAGCTTTCGTGTGAACAATAGTTCAGATATTGGTGGAAGTATTCATTGTGGCCCAGGTGAAGTTGACAAAATGAATCGCGGAGTTTTGAAAATTGGCGCCAGTCCTCAGAAATAGGTCGAATTTTTTAAGAACTTAATTCAAGGTCGAATTTATCGCCAAACGATAAAGCTTGTGGGAGCGTTTGAGGAGCATTTCATGCTGCATTTTTTGAAAATCTTTCGGTTTATTTTTCTTCCTCTTTCTTTCGCGAGTCTCATTTTCTCCCGTCTTTTTTTCGGTATAGAAATTTCGGAAATCCACTGATCAATATTCATATTCCCAAATGGCTCTTCTCGGCCGAGGTTTGTGATCCCAGTGAGGCCTAGGGATCGCCCTGATCCACCGATCTACCTCGTTGATCTGCTCCGGCTCCTCGCCCCTTATGTAGTCGTAGTAATCGCGGACTGCCCTTTCCTGGCCCAAAGTTTCAATGGCACCCGGCTGGAGCAGGCGAATGTTCGTCACTGCAACCTCGGGCCGCTGGTCGTAAAAGCGGACGAGGTAGCAGGCGGCCATGACGCCGCTTCGGCCTTTTCCCAGCCGGCAATGAACTCCAACTGCCTGAATATGAAAATATCTCAATTAATTAACTAGTTGTCATTACAGTGATTGTGCGAGAATATCCTTTACTTTGACTCGATTGACGACGTTCATTGAATAAGTCAGTCGAATTGCAACCAAATTCGTTAGTAAACATCTTGAAACTAATAGTAGACAAGGGTTTGAAGACCATAGCTATAATTCAACACTGATTAATCGTACACATTAATTTAGTCCTAACAAATTTGGAAGAAATCGTGCAATACTATGTTTCGGGGAGGAATTTTCTGGGAGATTCTGTATGGGAAAACGAAAATAGTTTTATGGGCATCAAAAATCTGAGGTCACTTGAAGGATGAAATTTTTTAAATAAAAACAGCTTTTTGTAACAGAAAACTATTTAGATAAGGTAGAGAAAGGTATTGGTAGGAGATAAAGTTTTCTGGGTGATATTTTCGAAATGAGTTTATTTAAGACTCTTGCAAGGAACTTTCTTGGGAGGTTATTTCTTCAGTTCATAGAATAGGTTGGTTGGAAAGGAGTATTAAAACGACAAAAAAATAATTGTTCTGGAAACTAGACCTTATTTAGTAGTGGGGCGATTTTTTAGGAAATTTTGTACAAGAAGTGATTTTTACAGGTTATTAAATAAATAGCTTTTACCAATTTTTTCTTGGGATAACGATTTTTAAAAAGTGAGTTTTTGTTTTGGAAGATTTTGTGAGTTATTTGTTTATGGAGGCGAATAATTTGTATTTTAGTTTCGTCTAATCAAACATTGGTGTACTATTTGAGTATTAGGCGAAATTCAGGGTGAGGAAATTTAGTTGATTTTCGGAGCTGTAAGATAAGGATTTTTCAAAACTGTTCTTATTGAAAAGGAAAATTGTTGGAGAATTTTATGGGACGATTTTCTTTAGGAGATGAAGCTTTTACATTCATTTTAAGAAATTGAGATACTCCTTGAGTATAAGGCTTTTTTTAATGAACATTTTGGTCTTTTTAAAAGATTGGTGAGGGTTTTGAAATTCTCCTTAAATAGGTGCGGTTACCTGGATGATTTTGTGAGGTCTTTTTAGAACCGTATTTTCAGAATAGATTGATTTATATTGTCGTGTTAAATCCTATGAGATTCGGTTTGTATTGCAGACGGGATAGGATATTCTGAACATTAGAATGCAATTTTTTTTGCATTCTCAATTCCATACTATTATTACTCAACCTCTTTGTTGAAGAGTCCGGTTTTGGCAATGTTCATGAAAGCGTTAATTTGACCGAGCGTCGGTGCTTCGAATTCCAATACGTCAATTGGCGTCCATCGGAAGTGGTTTGGGAAATATTCGAAGGCAGGCTGTTTTTCGGGTGATAGCGATACCAAATGGCAAATCCCTTTTTCGACTAGGAAATTGACGTTCGCTTCGTTCTTCGGATAGCCCATTACTGCCAGTTCTCCTTTGATGACCCATTTGAAATTCCATGGCGCGTACGATTCACCCATGATGAATGACTGAAATTAAAAACGATTTTCGTCGGACAATGAACTGTTTAGATTCACTCGCAGGATAATTATTGAGTTATTTGGCATTTTTGGCTGAATTTCGTTATAGCGTGTATTCTACTCGCCCTGGTATATTTTAAAATTTTATTATAGTATGTAATGGAAAGTGTATTTTTGCCGATTTCAGGTTGTCTTTCTCTGTTCCTTAAAAAACTTTCGCTCTCCATTTTTTATTTATTATTTTTTTTTTATGATAATATTTTTGCCTCTTTCACCTGAGGTGCCTTAATCGTTGAATACGACGTAGCAAAAAAAAAAAAAAAAAATCGTACACTTCGTAGTATGCAATGGAAAGTGTATTTTTGCCGATTTCAGGTTGTCTTTCTCTGTTCCTTAAAAAACTATCGCTCTCCATTTTTTTTATTTATTTTTTTTAATGATAATATTTGCCTCTTTCACCTGAGGTGCCTTAATCGTTGAATACGACGTAGCAAAAAAAATCGTACACTTCGGGAACGATGAATTTCACTCTGTTGATCGCACTGACACTGACCGGCCCGAATGCTATTCTCCTTGTATCTCGTTAAGGCCAGCTAAGTGGCGAGGTGTCGTTAGGAAAGATGCCAAACGGACTTTAATAGATCCAAATGTTTACCCCTCTACTCGTCTTCCCCTACCTACTTCGATATCAAAATTGACATGCTATCGCCAAAGACTGCTAGACCTGCAGGGAACAGCAATTATTCGGCATTAGCTTGATTAGCTTCCTAAAATAATTTACGCTAGGCAAATAAGAAATAAACCGCGGCTGTACAAAATTTCGGCGGATTTGCGGCGTTTCTAGTATAAAAATGATGGATACTAATTTTAAATTGACTTGACAAAAGCAAAAAAAAAAAAGAAAAAGAAAAAGAAAGAAGGAAAAAGGAAACGTTTTCTACGTTGAAAGCATATTGTACGTTTTTTTGGGGTGACAAACACGGATCCGGAGGAATTCAATAACATTTCCGAAAATAATCTTAACAGTTTACTACTTAATAATTTCGAAATAATTTTTGGCGCTTTTACCGGTTTTTTTTTTTTTTTTAATGACTTCTAATTAACGCTTCCTACAACAAATGTTGAACCCTCCTTTTTTAAAGAGCATTAAATTCTGCATCGAATCTTTTCTTGTCCGGCAAAATCGGCCCAGCCGTTCCGCCTTGAAAAGGAGGTTAAAAATTTGTGAACGTTAATTCCACCTGACTGATTGGTAACTATAAGAGAAAACTCCTTAGCAAAGATGGCAATTTTAATTATTTGTATTATTCTCAATTATATTAGTTAAAAGTTAGATTATCTCTGTGAAATAAATTAATTTAAGTAAAAATGACGCAACTAACGACTTCCTTTTAAATCGTGTATTTCTATTAAACGTTGATACAATTTAGAATGAGCGGTTACGAACATAGTACGCTAACGAAAACTACGTTAACATGGAAATAAAAATGTACAATCTTCTCTCGCCGATTTAAGTAGGAAATGATGGTTCAAAATATTAATTTTTTTAAATCGAACGCAATACAATGTCAGCGTAAAAATGTCGAAATCAACAATCTCTTCATTTTTCTACGAAGAGTATTTTCGTCATAATATTTTCTAGTCTTCGTAGATTAAATTATCTCAATTTTTATCTACTCATTATTCGATTATTTATCTATAAATCGTTCCCCTGTAAAACAAGCGACGCTATGTCCCTCGCTTTGGCCCTTTTACATTTGTACATGCGACGAATTTTCTGCACATCGTGGAACGAGACGGTTTCCCTTTGTCCGAGTTCGGATCCGCTGGCCGATTTGGGGACTATCGTCGGCTGACCATTGATGGAGAAGGCTGTAGCCGAATAGTGCATAACGCTGCCGTAGTCGTAGGTTATCCCAAGGTCGTCTGTCGTTGCTTTTTCCGCCTTGACGAAATTATTTTCCCGCCCTGGAATAGATTATTAGCATAAATAATTAGGAAATTTGCTGTGAAATAATATTTAATATATTATATTACAGTCATTTCGCTGTCGACAGTCATCGATAGTATCGAAACATCAATAATTCAATAATATCGACTATCTGTAATTAATAGCTTTTGGTGGTATTTTTTAAGTACGATGTGAATTCTAATATAATTCTTTTCAAGAATAAAATTCACCTAAATTCATCCATGCAAAATTTCCGTACTAGAATGAGTGATTGCAGTCTATTGTTAATTTAAATGATTACTTCACCGAAAAAACCTTCGTTAATCAATAGGCACTGTCGATGCTGAAAGTGATTTAGAATAAATATCTAGTATCTCGTAGGCACTAGAAGAACAGAATGGCCACCTCCAATCCCTCACAATGATCCCTCAGATATAATCGACGTAAATGGACGATATTCGATAATTTCGATTCATCTAGTGATTGTTGAATCGATTGTATTGTGACAAATTATCGACATCATTTTGATTCAAATATCGGTTCCAAAATATGACATCCCGTCCCTACTCTGAATACACTGAAGTTGAAAAGTAATAAACTGTCGATTGGTGAATCGAAAAGAATTGAAAAAAATAATTATCCTCGCTCTTCATAAGGTTCAGATCGTCACACCAGAATGAGTACTTGTACTGCAAATAACGTAGATTTTACTATAGCCTCTTCATCTAGCTATCCAAAATAACACGCCTTTTCCAGCGATCTCGAGGTCGCCAAATTCTTTTAACAAACTAAATGCCTTGAGATGCAAGTACCTGGTTGAATATTTCCGTAGTTGATCGTAACGTAGTCATCACGCTCCCATCTGTTTTGTTCGTGCAGGAACCCTAGAGCGTGCATCATCTCGTGCATCACGGTTCCTTTCAAAACTAGACAACCAGGTGTTTGCAGGTTTATGTCTTGAGGACCGCCGACTCTGCCGACAGAACTCCAGCAGCCGGTATTACCGCTTCGGAAGACGAGGTAGTCCGGTTCGTTTGTCCGGGGAACAAATCTAGAAAAAAGGAAAGCTTGAAAAGCATAGAAACGTAGAAGCAGAGGAGCGGTAGAAAATGTGGACGCTACTTGTTTTTCTCATTTCGAGGGGTACAGAGTGCAGAAAAAATTCTGCTCGGGAAGCCCTTCAGCACCCACAGTGATCGTCGCACGTGCCATGAGAATCCTGAGCTTCCTTGAAAGAAGCACTTGTGAATTCACTAGTACTCCTGCTATCATGCTTCTCTATAAGAATCTTGTACACCTGGTCTACTCTCTAGAAGACCCACAAGTAGGCTTGAGCGAGTTCAGAGAAATTTTATCCGGTATGTGAGTACGAATGCGATAGGCTGGCCAGGTCGCTCCTGAGGCCATGTTGGCGGCGGCACCTGGGAGAGACGCAGGTCGTCTCTGACACCATTTTCCTCCATAACTCGCTTTTCTCATTTCTAGGGGTACAGAATGCGGCAGAAAAATTAGGTTTCTCCTTGGAAAACCATCAGTACTCCTACGATCCTGCTTCTCGATAAGACTCTTGTGCTCCTTGCAATTAAATACACCAGCATCGTGTGGTCTCATTTCTACAAAATCCAAAAGCACGCTTGAGCGCGTTCAGAGAAATTTCATCCGGTATGTGCGTACAAATGCGATAGGCTGGACGAGTACGCTCCTGAGGCCATGTTGGCGGAGTTAGTGCTTGGCACCTTGGAGTCTCTTACACCATTTCCCTCCATAATTCGTTTTTCTCATTTCTAGGGGTACAGAATGCAGCAAAAAAATTAAGGTTTCTGCTTGGAAAACCATCAGTACTCCTACGACCAAGATTCTCTATAAGATGTGGCCGCAAAGATTCATGCATTCGAACATTCGTGGCTGGTTGTTTACTTCTAGGTCACTTTGCTATCAAAATAATCCCATTTCACTAAAACTGTCTTGTATCGTTTAGAATTGAAGCATTTGTGATAATAGTTGAACGTTTTAGGTTTTCTATGAAATTCAGAAGGAATCAGCGAGTCTGTGGGGCTCTATTTGCAACTACTCGAAATGCTAGATTCTATAATAACTGCTGTTTCGTTTAGCACTAAGCTCCGGTGGCCTTACTAGCTGCCATTGCAAAACATTAGTGTGAAGTAGTGCAGAGAAGCAGATATTTCCAATGATGATGTCTACAATGATTCAGCTGGTGTCGGCACCATCAAGATTTTTCCAAGAAAGTCTCGTGAAAGTTCTTGAGTGATGACTTGGGTCTTAACCGGTTTTAGCTTGACAAGTATCTTGATTTCAATATTCCTGACCAACCTGACGCAAGTTTGTTTGTGATACTCGGCAATCGCGCTATTGATCGTGTCCAGATCCTTGGACGAGAAACTGCCCGCAATCACGTAAGGCACTCGGCCGTCAGGCCAGCGAGCGCTAACAGCTCTCAGGCCGTTTCTGGATTTGTGCCCTTCGGGGAAAAGGATGTCACCTTCGACGTAAGTTCCGAGCTCTTCTGGGTTGGACAAACTGTTCGATGGCGTCCACGCCTTTACCATTTCGCCAACTTCATGATTGGCTGGCTTGTACAGCTGTTCCCCAAAACCTGCAAAATGAGAAAATAATTTTTTTTAGATACCAATAGGTATATATTTTTTAATTATTATCATTTTTTCATAGAGATTTATAGTGCACAGTGATTTAACTGACTTAACGGTGGGTATAGTGAATTTTCTGTTCGGAATTTGGCACACTGCAGTGTTCTAGTGGAATTAATGTGGCCCAACTAGTGCTACTCGCCTCTTAGGTATTCCATCACTCCGCCGATCTCTTCATCGTCATCGCCGACTTTGTTGTTGATGAAACTTGGAAACGCAGCCGAAATGGTGACCACAGCCATCAGCACAATCGTGGGCCTCATCGTTACAACTGAAAAGGTTCATTTTCAGTGTACAATATTGTGAAGAAATGACACTAGGTATTCGCTTGGTTGTCGTCGCATCTATTGTCGTAGAGGGGTTGTGAGGGGGAGAAAAACTAGGCGACTTATTCTCCAGGTTTTTAATGGCTGGCCGAGCACTTTCGCCCATTCGGGCATCCTCAGGGCGACGTGGAACCATGAGGTCCACAGGGGTTGTGAGGGCTGTGGACCTCATGGTTCCACGTCGCCCTGAGGATGCCCGAATGGGCGAAAGTGCTCGGCCAGCCATTAAAAACCTGGAGAATAAGTCGCCTAGTTTTTCTCCCCCTCACAACCCCTCTATGACACTAGGTAGTTCATTGTCGTCATTGTCAAAGTTTCACCACCTATCGTCATTTTGGCCACTTTTTGAGAGAGGCAAAATACTGTCTGTCAATGATTTTTCAATCACCAGGATACTTTTTCCATTAATTTCTTAACATTCTATCTATAGAAGACTGCTATTCACGTTCCATATGTTTCCTGCGCCAAGTTATCAACTCATTAACAATGTTGTTTAGACCTTAAATTATAAAAAGTTCACTTCTTATGCAAGTTCGTGTGGTTTTCCTCGCTTTAGGCGGCGAGTTAGACCCTCGGTGTAAGGAGTTTGACAGCTTCCTCGTTGACGTGGTGGATAAATTCAACACAAAGTCGTCAATTCAGATGTTTGAATATACCAAAAGTTAGGTAATTTAACTGCCCACATCTTCCCCATGTAATGTACCTATCCATTTTTCAATCGTTTGTGCGTTATTCAACAATATTGGTGGAATATACACGAAAAAATCACATTTTTCAACTTTAAACGTTCTTTTCATCTATTTAGTGCCAAAGAAACAAAGAATGGAGCATATATTATTGATATACGCATCATCAACTATCATTATGCTGAATTTGAGCGAAATCGATTTCAATAAATTTTTCGCGAAAAATCCAAGGGGTCCCCCTGCGATTTTTTTGAACCGATCAGTTAACGAATTTTTACTCATCTTCTAATACAGATAAAAATCTGAAATTTTCAGGAAAGTTGCGTCTTACCAAGATGTATTTTTGTGATTTTTTTCAATTCTCGGAAAAATTCGCAAATGGTCTAAAAAAATCAGTTTTTGAATGCTCGAAAATTGGACTTTAACCGTGATTTTTGGGGTCAAAATTCATTTAAATCAATGATTTTATTATGCAGGAGTCTTCATTCGATTGCCCTACACACGTACATAGCAAAAAATTTGGCGAATAAAATTTAAACAGCGCCACAGAAATTATTTTCTGTAAATCGAGTTTCTCGCCGGCCGGAATTTCGAGCTCCGCTGGCATCGGTGAGAATGAAATATTAAACTTTTGTTTTTAAGGGATTTTGAAAGCTATTCTTATAGAAAATTGAACGCTGAATCCGAATTTGACGTCAAAACGCCGGAAATTTGACGATAAGTATGAGTTTTCCCCAGTTTTACTACTACTTGTTATGCTTTTCAACTTTGAAAATTCTTTACAAATACTTAGAGCACTGTTCATTTTTAATTAATTAATGATTCCTACAGCAAATTAGACGTAGAATTCGAATTTGAAGTGAAAAGTTTCAAATTCTAACGATTAATAATTTTTTTCTATTTTTATCGGTTTTTCATACTTTTGACGTTTTAACTTGGAATTTTTTTTCGTCACGTTCGCGAATTTTGAAAAAGTAGGTTCTTTGTGAGCAAATTGAGGAAATTTAATTTAGAATCTATTAAAAATAAAAAAATGGCTCGGATTAGTTTTTGTTTTCGAAATACATTCCACTTTTATGTAAAAAAAAAAACGTGTTTTGAGTTTTCTTTGATCGCTAATATAGCTCTGAGGAGATATATAACATAAATATATATTCAAATATACCAAATTGTAGGATTGATAGCTTTTTCTCGCCTCTGAGTAATATACCTACGTAAAAGTGGTCGGTTCAAAAGATATTCGCAATAAACAGGCCAAAATACGCGAAAAACAGGGTTATAAAATTTTAAAGTGCAATAAAACTAAAATGAAGGCCTAATAAAAAAAATAACTAAATTAGCTCTTCTATAATTAGCTAAATTCTTGAATTTTTCACCAAAAATCAATCTCGGTCCTACGACGGCCCAATTCTCGAACCAACGCGCTAGCTCAATTTTAGGGTATTTTTTTGGGGTTTTGAGGGGGAGACAATTCATATTTTCCAGAGTTTTTCAGAAAAATGTGTACTTGGTATCAATTTCTGTAGATTTTTGGACGCTGAATCGAATGAGACCATCGCCGAGTCGATAGCTTTATTGGTTCTCGAGTTATCGCAGCTTTTGTGCAGAATTTGGGAGATTTTCAGAAATTTGACTTGAGGGTATAACTCGAGAGTTCTTGGAGCTATAAAAATCGTTCTGTACTCATTGGAATGGTCGTCAAGCACTCTCTCCAGCTGTATGTTAGGGCAAAATTTAACTTTTAATTAGGAAATAAATAAAAATAAAAGTGATTAATATTAGTCGCTACGGAGTTTTCCCTTATGGTTACCAATCTGTTCTTCGGTTGGAACGTTCACACATGGACTATCGCAGAAATGGATAGTCTTATTTATTTATTTATTTATTATTATAACACGGGACCGGCCCAATTACATAAGTTTAGGTGATTGTAAAAATAAAGAAGCAACAAAATAAAAAATTCAGAGAAAAGAGAACAAAATTAAATACAGAGAAAGGTCCAGGAACATAATATGCTTAGAAGTGAGTTGGTTGATCCAGAAAATGAGCGAGGAGGCGAGATTTGAGGGTTGACAGAGGGATAGTAAGAAATATGGTGGAGAAGCAGAGATATAGTTGGTGACTCGTGGAAGACGAGATAGACAGTTATACAGGTAATTGGTTGTCTTCTTAAATCATTATTGAAGCGAAGGATTAATAAACCACTGTACAATCATTTGCAGCGTTTTTAGAATTCAAATGCCGTTTTTTTTTCTACTTGAGCTATGATCGATTGTTAACTTACGTCCAGAACGGTAGGTACGGTGACTACGTTGAAAAATAGTGAACATATACTGAATACATTCATGTCAAAAAAGTTCAATAAAAATACTTTTTCGATTTTTTAAAAATATGGAGACCTTACTTTTGGGACAATTTGGGGAAAATAGTGAACATAAATATACTGAATACATTCATGTCAAAAAAGTTCAATAAAAATATTTTTTCGATTTTTTAAAAATATGGAGACTTTACTTTTGGGACAATTTGGGAAAAATAGTGAACATATACTGAATACATTCATGTCAAAAAAGTTCAATAAAAATATTTTTTCGATTTTTTAAAAATATGGAGATCTTACTTTTGGGACAAGCCTCGTAGTACTCTGGTTCCTTTGGTGGGCCGGGCAGCTACAAAACACAATTCTGTCACAGGAGCAATAGCTCGTCCGACGGCTGAAGAGCGAAAACTTTATTTGTGCCGAATGTCGGTCACATTTATACATTTGGTCGTTCATCTTTTTAATGTAACAGGCGTGCGATACGGCCGACAATGCAGCGACAAGTTAATCATTCCGTTGGACACGGGTTAGCAGCGAAAGTAATTAGTGTTGCCCAATTTTATAAGATAAAATTCAAAACCGCTCGTTTTCTACTCGGAAGCGTATGGTAATTCTTGGGGCTACGTCCTGTAAACTATATCATTCGAGGAACTACAGTTCTTTTGTTAGGCCGTCTCGCGATTAGCGTAATTGGGTGAGACACTTGTGACAAAACATCTTTGTAGAAAGCCCTGTTCTTTTGGAGGCGCCAACCGAATTACTTTGAAGCGGTAGTGCGCTTTTGAGGAGCTTCCTTTCGCTTTCCCTTTGTTGCTATTCGATTACAGGGAGTGGGGCATGTAATGTAAATAAGTAGCGTAATTATTCACCGCGTGTGGCAGCTGATATTGGCCCAGTGTCCCTTTGAAGTCTTTCGGATTGTTCGGACGATGGAATGGCCGGGGGCCTGTTTATTTAAAATTACTTTCATTATTCCAATACTTTGCATTATTATTAAAAATTACTTTCGCATTTTTCCAGCTCGATCGGGTTTTTTGAAGCCGTACTATGGAAAAGTGGCAGAGTTGAAAGTGCAGAGAACGATCTCGCTGGTTTTTAGAATACTTCTTTTTTTTTTTTTGCAGTAGAGTGAAAAGTTGGTGTTCAGTAAAATTGTGATTTTGGGTTTATTATCAATAATAAACCATTGTAATCGCCCAAGAAAAAAAATTTTCTAACACCCTCAAAATTTGATGTTTTACGTTTCCAAGCCATGTAGAATAAGAAGAAAAAATAAATAAATAAATAAAATTCTGTCCGTCCGTCGTTAGCAATTTTCCGGCCAAACTGTAATAGCTAAATTCTTGAAATTTTCACCAGAAATCAATCTCAGTGCTAAGACGGCTCAATTCTTGAACCAACTTGCTAGCTCAATTTTAAGGGTATTTTTGGGGGCTTTTGAGGGGGAGAAAATTAATATTTTCCAGGGTTTTTCAGTAAAATGTGTATTTGGTATCAATTTCATTCGATTTTTGGACGCTGAATCGAACGAGAACATCGCGGGGTCGATAGCTTTATTGGTTCTCGAGTTGAATTTGGGAGATTTTCAGAAATTTGGCACGAGGGTATAACTCGACAGTCCTTGGAGCTAAAAAAAATCGATCGTTCTATACTCGTTGGAATGGTCGTCAAACGGTCTCTTCGGCTGTACCGTTAGGGAAAAAATTGAGCTTCTAATTTGGAAATTGAGAAAAATAAAGTTGATTAAAATTCCAATAGTTGCTACGGAGTTTTCCCCTATAGTTACAGATCTGTTTTTCGGTTGGAAAGTTCACACATGTTAGGAATAATTACTATCAGAAATAGATAGTCTTCTTAAATCATTATTAAAGCGAAGGAATAATAAACCACTGTACAATAATTTGCAGCGTTTTTCAGAAGCGAGTCCACTTTTCAAAAATCAATTCCTATTACTTCGCGAAAAATACTCTCCTCTTTTCAATCAGCGACTCCGCACTATACTGTCACAAATAAAAAACTTATCTACTCTGCTAAACTTCAATTAACTTACTTTTAATTAATAAATTACTTTTCAAAATTTGACAAGTACTCTACATTCATTTAATTAACTACTTGAATTCGATGACTTTAGATTAATTAAATACCTATAATTAAACCGGGTAGATCTGTAGGTTTTATACGCAGTTGATGTTCTACTAAAGACGTTTCACTCGTACTGTCTATAGGCCGCAATTTCGTTCGAAAAATAATGAGAATTCAACTTTTCGAGGGAAGTACGTTTTTCTTTGAGAGTAGAAACAAGGAGTAGGAGCACGCGTATTTGCGTAGGAGTACGTATCCCTTCGAATGAATTTTGTTTTACTTCCATGATTACGTATTAAATAATTTGTATTTGTGATCGTCTGAAAAGTCGAATTCTGAAGAAATTTTAATATATAACCGATCAGTCCTAATAGTGGACTGGCTATCCTTTTAAGGCGATAAATTCATTCATTCCTTCCGAATAATCGATTTTAACCTCTGTAGAAAACATTTCCAAGTAAAAAGGAAAAAAAAACTCGTATACATTTCGCTTGGGGGTTCTTATATTTTCAATTGAATAACTGAAAAACAAGAACGATACAAAAAAATTCGCAACAAAATTTTGTTACCAACTAGAAGCCACTATCGTAAAAAAAGAAAATCGGATACAAGCTAATAGACGAAGACAATGCTTGAAAAATTACAAAACATACGAAAGTAAATTCTCAGGGCTAGAATATAAAATTAAATAGCCTGACTGAAACGCGCATCACGAGGAGCAGAAGGCGGCATATGTTGCTCATGACAATGCATTCTAGCGGAAATAGAGGGATCCATTGAGTACAATTATGTGATGTCCGCGAGGGTTTTAGTTCTCTTCGATTTCCTGCTCTTGCTCCTCGTCGAATTCGGCGTCTTCGTCAGCGGTCGCCTCTTGGTATTGTTGGTACTCGGAAACGAGATCGTTCATGTTCGATTCAGCCTCGGTGAATTCCATTTCGTCCATACCTTCACCGGTGTACCAATGCAAGAAAGCCTGGAACAAGATGAAATTTTTTTGTAACGAGGGTTAGGTAGATATTGATTTTGGAAGGCCTGTTCGCCTATTATAGAAAATAGAGAAACTCTCATGATAGCGATCTATTTCAGTTAACCTCTCTATTTCTCGTTTGACAAGCTGATAGCACTATCAACTAGTAAACTTTTAACGGTCCTCGCTTGGGGGAATTTGGACTCGGTTGAGAGGGATTTTCCTGGAAGGCAACACTGCCAATCATTTGATAAAAGCATGATATAACAGTCTGAACAAAATTTGGAAATAACCAGAGCAAATCAGTATCCCCGGTTGGGCCATTGTTGGCCATCCTTTAACAACAATTGAAGGAAAGAGACCACTTTTCCTTGTTTACGGAAAACTAATGGTTTTTGTGATAGGCCATCATCGTTCTTCTGCGACTAATCCTTTTCTCATCAAGAGTAAAAATACATGGAATGCCCCCGAAGCAGACAAAGGTTAGCATAAACGTCTCCACCTTTTAAGTAACTGCCTGTGCTCATTAAAATTGACAGACTCCAGAGACATGCGACAGTAGCCGACCAATGACGAATTTCCTAAAGCTGTAATGTTACAAGGTGCCTTAGAGAATTTGATGCTGGTCATGGCTCATGAGAATTTGGTAAGAGAAACCTTCAAGATTTCATCAAAATCGAACTTCTATCAATGTTGTTAGTTGTTCTACTAATGGATGGTTACTGGATAGAAAATTCTGTTTAAAGAATGGAGAAATAGCAGCAAAAAAAAAGTGTCTGCCATCAATATCAAGTCTCAAATTATTTAGCTGGCGATGGTCCAAGTCGACAACTTATCCGATTGAAGAAAAAACAGTTAGGGATTTATGAATCTCGGAGAAATTCACTCGCTGCAAAACGATATGTGGTTTGAGGATAGTCCTGACTAGCCGAAAAAACTGAATGTCAAATTTTTCACCAGATAGTTCACGACAAGCCGTATTTAGGGTGTGGTACCACTCAAACCATTACTCAGCAATCCTTGCAACGTTTCATTTTCATACAGAGAAATTCTACTTTAATATTTTCGACCGATCGATTGTCAATTTTGTTGTATAGGTTTGATCGAAAGCATGTTGAAACCTTTAGAAGCTGAGAAAATTTGAAATCTAAATCTATACTATTACAGAAATGAATACTCGTGCCACATGAAATTGAACCCGTTAAGATTCATTCATCAGCTTAATTAAATATACTACTCACTTTTCGCCTGAACATGGCGGTAAACTGTTCGGAGATTCTCTTGAATAGTTCTTGAATGGCAGTCGAGTTTCCGATAAATGTAGCGGACATTTTGAGCCCACGTGGTGGAATATCGCAAACGGCTGTTTTCACATTGTTAGGGATCCATTCGACAAAGTACGACGAGTTCTTGTTCTGAATGTTCAACATTTGCTCGTCAACTTCCTTCATCGACATGCGCCCTCTGCCGAAGAAATTTACAGAATTAGCCATCATAAACAAGCTAAAAATCAACCGGATAGTTTCCTCTAATTCATCGAATGATGAATAATAAACAATAATTTCAGCTCACCTGAAAATGGCAGCGACTGTAAGATATCGTCCATGGCGAGGATCGCAAGCGGCCATCATGTTCTTTGAGTCGAACATTTGAGCTGTCAACTCAGGTACGGTAAGAGCGCGGTATTGCTGAGACCCGCGAGACGTGAGAGGAGCAAACCCAGGCATGAAGAAATGAAGACGCGGGAATGGAACCATGTTAACGGCCAGTTTTCTCAAATCAGCGTTCAATTGGCCAGGGAATCTGTAAAATTATAGCAGGCAATTCGTCTGAGGTCGAATATATTGAAATATGCGTCAAGATCAGAACCTTAAACCCATTCAAAAAAATAAAAAATAAATAAATCAAATAAAAAAATAAATGAATAAAATTAAAATATAATAATAATACAGTCTACCATCAATGTCATATAATTGCTTTTACGAGGTGGGGCCCACCCAAAAGTAACTGGGAAGGGGCCAGCTTGGGAAAGTGGAGGGGAGTATTCTCCTCACCATGAGGCAGTTTTTGACATTACTCAGATTGTTCATCCACCCTATTCACCAGATCCGGCCCCCTGTGACTTCTTCATGTTCCCCAGACTTAAAACGACATGAAATGGAAGCGTTTTGCCACTGTACGGGAAGTGAAAAGAAAATCGCAAGGAAGGCCTAAACGCGATTCCGGTAAGTGAATTTAAAAAATGTTTCCAACAATGGTAAAAAAAGAGTTTTATGCTCAATGGTAATTACTTTGAAGGTGACCTAAGTTGGTGTAAAATTATTGCATAATAAATGTTTTACAAGGACATTACGGTTACTTTACCCCCTCATATGTATAAACGCAAAATTCTTACATCGAATAATTAACAAGCTAGCTTTTATTAAGTAATCACCTAAGACAAGTAGTGACACCAGACATTGTCAAGGAGACAAGATGATTCAGGTCTCCGTAGGTGGGAGTTGAAAGCTTCAATGTTCTGAAGCAGATGTCATAGAGAGCTTCATTATCAATGCAGTAAGTCTCGTCGGTGTTCTCGACCAATTGATGAACCGAAAGGGTGGCATTGTATGGTTCTACAACTGTGTCGGATACCTGGAGGAGAAAAAAAAAGATTATTTACTTTCCTAACTGTTTAAAATAAGAGATTGGCTGTTTTAAGGTGCTAGAGTTAACACAAGTGGCTTACTTTGGGAGATGGCACAACTGAGTATGTGTTCATGATCCTGTCGGGGTATTCTTCCCTGATTTTGGAGATGAGAAGGGTACCCATACCAGAGCCGGTACCGCCGCCCAACGAGTGAGTCAATTGGAATCCCTATAACACAATAATAAGTCTTAGAAAACCAGCGTACAACAACAGATCATCCATCGATAAATGAGATATAATATTGATATTAATTTGGCAATTTCAGTCAACGAATTGATGTAAATGAAATCAAGGTAGGGATGCGACATCGATGTCAATGTTCATTGAATATCAATCAATGTCGCAACAAGCGAGCTGAAAAGTGGCCCAATTCTTTAGACAATCCACTACCTCAATTCTAAGGGTATTTTTTAGGGGTTTCAAGGGGGGATTAGCATTCCCCAAGGTTTTTGAAACATAGGTGTGTTTGGTGTTCATTTTTAAAGATTGTTTGACCATGGATCAAATGGGACCATAGCGGAGTCAATAGCTTTAATGTTTCTCAGGTTATTGCAGATTTTAAGTAGGTAGAATGTTCGAGATATTGAGGTGTTTGCCAAGAACGTATGAATTGGAAAGCTCGTCAAACACACTTCAGCAATCAATTTACTGTGAATTGAGTAATTGGAAAAAATATAAATGTTTTAAATTATGATAGATGCCAAGGACTCCCCCCTTAGTTACCGGTAAGTTTGTAGGTGAAAACGTTCAATGTTTAGGTTACATAATATAACAAGTGTCTTTTCAAATCATGATGGAAGCAAAGGAATGATAAACCACTTTACCATAATTTGCAGCGGTTTTTTTTTTTTTTTTTTTTTTTTTTTTTTTGCTTCTGGACACATAACTGAGAAGGATACGCACTCTCCTTGGCAGAGGAGTTTACTAACTTTATTCTGGCCTTTGCAAAATTTTTCGTAGGAGGCATACTTATCGAAATTCAGTTGATTTGTACAATCCAAACATTAGGTTAAGGGTTCATTAATATAATTGCTCTTCAATTATTGTTTTTTCCTACTGTTGTTCCTGAATAAGGCCGTGGGGGGATACTAAAGTTTTTGACTGAACTTCTTTAGTACTTCCACCACTTAGAAAAAATTTAGTTGGTAATGATTGTATTGGAGCTAGTGTTAAATTCCACGGATATAAAGAGGAGGCCCTGGCGTTTCCCAATATCACCAGGAACGTAAGAACACACGTTATAGCGAAGTAATCCCTCGTTAAAAGTGTAGTAACAAACACCCCAGTCTAAGGTGAGTTTAATTCCCATTTATAAACATTTAGCATCCGTTCGACATGCAAAGAGAGCCAATAATTAGTCTCCTTCAACACCAGGCACAAGTAAATAACAAAAGCACAAAAGATAGATTAATGGTGAGGAATAGACTCCGCTATAATGGGCCACCCGATCAATATAGTACTGCAAAAGATCCCATATAATAAATCACCTGTAAACAGTCGCAGCCTTCGGCCTCTTTTCTAACCACGTCCAAAACAGAGTCGACAAGTTCGGCACCCTCCGTGTAATGACCTTTGGCCCAGTTGTTGCCTGCGCCTGATTGCCCAAAGACGAAATTGTCCGGCCTGAAGATTTGGCCGAAAGGTCCAGAACGAACGGAGTCCATAGTGCCCGGCTCGAGATCGACGAGTATAGCTCGAGGCACATACTTTCCACCTCCAATAGAACGTAAGTGTAACAAAAATTACGCAAGGCAGGAAACATTTTGTCGATATGTTGAAAAAAAAAAAACGCAATGAACCAAAATAATTATCCAAATGTACAAATTTAAATGGTTTACGAGAGCGATGATTCGGAAGGAAAAACAATAATTCTCACCAGTGGTGAAGCCCAATGGAGGGAGTTTAAATTGTCGAACTATTTTCCAAAAGCCCGGCGAAAGGAAAAACGTATTCGTATGACCCTACCATTGGTTGATGAATAAATAAGTTAAAACGCTCCGTAAGCACCAACTTCTTAGCAACTATTGAAATTATAATCATCTTTAATTTTTCTTAATTTTCAAATTAAAAGCTAAATTTTCCGCCAAACGGTACAGTTGAAGAGTGTTTCCAACGAGTATAGAACGATTTTTATAGCCTCAAGAATTCTCCTGTCACACCCACATGCCAAATATCTGAATTTCAAAATTCTACACGAAAGCTGAGATAACCTGAAACTAATAAAGCTATCATTCGATTCAGCGTCCAAAAATCTATAGAACAAATGCACCTTTTTCTGAAAAACGTAGGAAAATACGAATTGTCTCCCCCTCCAAACCCCCAAAAATACCCTTCAAATTGAGATAGCGATTTGGTTAAAGAATTGAGCCATTTTGACACCAAGATTAATTTTTTCTAGAAATTTCAAGAATTTAGCCTTTATGAGTTTCGTCAGAAGTGTTGGCTTGGATTAAACATGTTTCAAAACGTGAAAAATAAAATTTTTAGGGAGCATTACAACAATTTTTTCTTGAGCGATTACAATGGTTATTATTAAATAATAAACCAAAAGGGTCGATGTTCCATCACTAATATGATTACTCTTAATTAGATCTCGTAGAAAGACATCTTTCCGATTAATCTATAAGCATCTCCAGCTTTGGATCTTTCGAAGATTTTCATGGCGTGTGACGACGTTTAAATCGCCCAATGGCGGCAATACATCGGAGTGGGATGTATTGGTTGGCTATTAAGACCTTTTTCCAAAATGGAAGAAAGTCCAACATTTCTGTTCTGAATTTACTTGAACATTCATCAGACGAAAAATAGTGAAAATATTAAAGGTACCGAAAAATAATATTTTCCCTTCGAATACAAACGGGCAATCTCATACCTGACATTTTTCTTTTTTTACTAAATAGTAGTTCTAAAAGTAGTTAAAGTTGACCAAAATTGAAATCCAATTACCGGAGGCCTCGTTATAGTAAACGTTAATTCTTTCCAGTTGAAGGTCGGAATCGCCATGGTAAGCGCCCGTCGGGTCGATTCCGTGTTCGTCCGAAATGATCTCCCAGAACTGCAAAAAAAAAAAAAAAAAAAAAAAAAAAAAAAAAAAAAAAAAAAAAAAAAAAAAAAAAAAAAAAAAAAAAAAATTATTAGAGCGTGTACTAAACAGACTAAACATTAGAAGGTATTACCCGCACGAAAGAGCTGCAGCTTTGGACGAAGTAAAAATTATTCCAAGGCCATAACTCTCAAAGGCATATTTTTGCCAATAAAATAAGACTTTCGTTTAGGCTAAAAGTGTAGGCAAGTGTTCATTTGAGAATGTCGTAAGAAAAAGAAAATATGCAATAAGAGATTTGGATGATCAACTAGTTATACGAAAAATTGAATATCCAGTGAAGTTGGAATGTTTCATAAACCTAATAATTTCGATTATTTTGTCAGAAAATGTGTGTTAGAAATCTAGGGATAGAATTTCGTCATGATAATTAGCGAACGGAATATATTATCTAATAATGAAAAAAACGGTGGACAGAAGGAGCGAAATTTCCATTTCGAAAACTGTAAAGTTTGATTCTAAAAATGCATGACGTATCCATGAAGGCTTTCAGTTCGAAATACGGTTTTCATCAAAACTAAGAGCTGAAGGAAACTGCAAATAACAAGGAACAGTTATAAAACCACTCTCTAATCAATTAAAACTTTCTAATTAAATACCCAAGTTTTTAAAAACAGTGTTGGGGATACAGATCAACTGAAAATAAAGTAATAAAACTATGCAAATGACTGTTCAGTGGTTTATTATTTCTTCGCCTCAATGATGATTTAGGAGGACCAATTTGCGATAATAACCGTACGAAAATTCGTGAACGTTTCCACCTAACTATGAGGGAAAACCCACGATTGTAATTTAATCATTTTTCTTTTTCTTAATTTTCAAATTGAAAGCTAAACTATTTGCCTAACGGTACAACTGAAGATAGTGTTAAACGAAAATCCAACGAGCATGGAACGATTTTTAATGCTCCAAGAACTCTCGAGTTATACCCTCGAGCATAATTTCTGAAAATCGCCAAAATTCAAGACAATAGCTGCGATGACTCGAGAACCAATAAAGCTACTGACTCCGCGATGTCTCATTCGATTCAGCGTTCAAACATCTACAAAAATTGATATAATTTTATACCTTTTTCTGGAGAAAAATACAGGTGAAAATGTCAAGAATTTAGCTTTTATAGTTTTGTCAGTGATGACGAAATATTTTTTTTTTAAATTGGATATTTGGATTCTATGAAAGGTAAAACATCAACTTTTGAGGGGGTTATAACATTTTTTGTCTTGGGCAATTACAAGGGTTAACTATTAGTAAAAAAAAAAAATAATAATAAAAAAGTACCTAAGTACCTAAAGGAAAAATAATAAGGTATTGCAAATATTAAAAATAGATAATTTGGCAACTAAAAACTACTAAGACATGGCTCAAGTGCATGAAAATGAATTGATTTTTCGCAAGCTAGGGATGACAATTATTATTCTTGTTCGCTCAATCTGTGAAGACAATCTCGGGAAGAAAATTGTGCTAGCATTGCGAAGTGCAGCAACAAATGCCGTCAACCTCGACTGCGGAGAAGAAAAGTAGTTGCAGCACGACCTAGATTTCTACCGTCAAGTCGCAGCCACGATGAGTCACGAACTTAGTTCTACAGAGCCCCTCCCTCGAAAACAAAGAACATCGCGTGACCCGAGAGCCACTCGAATGATCAAGACACTAGAAAACGAGTTGGGGGAAATTGAAACGATAGCTGCCCTCGATTTTTATAGCGCGAATCAAGTAGGCGACAAATTGAACGAAAAGGGTAGGGGACTCAGCTTAATCTCTCGCTATCAACTCAAATACCTAGGAACAAAACACCAAATACCTAATACCCAAATACCTTCCAACAAAAAAGCATCTCATCCGCCAATAAAAAAAAGGTTTTATAGATTACATAGTAGTTTAATGTTTGAGCCTAACAAATTAATACTACATTAATCTTCATTTTTCGGGGTGTTTTTTGCTGAAAAAAACAGTACAGAAACTCTGATTGATAGTTTTTCTCATTATGCATCTAGTCACATTATTTGTTGCAACCAATCGTATGAACTCAAAACTTCACACAACACATCGTATCAATGCTATCTTAGATGTATTGACAATATTTTTCGAAAAACACCCAAATACCAGCCAACCAGGTTGCCTTTTGATGGAAGAACAAAAAAAAAAAAAATACTAAAAAGTTATGTATAGGCGTTTTGCCACAGTTTTTTGGCTCTCCTGAAAAGTAGCGAAAAATTTGATACGATGTGTTGTCTTTTCACCGACCATATAAATCAAGAAGTTAATATCAAGGCCGTACTAAATACTACCGTAATTGAAAAAGAATTGTGATCTATGTTTGAGGCTGTCTCAAGCGTTATAAATTGACCGGTTGCGATTATAAAATTAATCACAGGTTTGGAGCAAATATTTTCAAAAGCTATTTAGGTACTTCAACTCATCGGGCTACACGAGAGAAATCATTGATTACAATAGAATTTACTTCTCGTTCACTTAAAAGAAAAAACCAAATTGGCTCTTGTCTAATTCAAAACAAATAATTGCTTTATTCGTGATCAAACCATTTTCTTAGCCGGGAGGTCTACAAATAGAAGAACCGCAAGAAATATGCGAGCAACGCAGAAGTACGGTGTGTGACCCGGACGAACAATATCAACCGACCTAAAAAAAGTTTTCGGTCTTTAAAAATGGAAAATAAATTTATAAAGCTCATTTTGGGAGCTATCCAAAATTCAATAAAGCCTAATTCACTGGAAACGTTCACTTATGTTCCGACGAGTTATTATCACAAATGGATGGTCTTCTTCAATTGGAACAAAGGAATAATAAACCACTGAACAATCATTTTCAGCGGTTTTTTCACCCAATCCGACTGATTAAACGCACAAACGGAGGAGAATGCACCCTCTCCAATTTTTACCGAGTTGGGACGAAAAGATTAATTCTTGAACACAGTGGCCAGATTATTGTGCGGCATGAGTACAGGTTTTTATTTAGAAACACTCGACGCGTGAGTCATTTTACAATTACGGAAGATGAATTATCACGTATTTTTAACACCGTTGACACCAACTGAGCGGAAACGAAGATCACTGTCAAGGGATTTCCTCCTCGGAAAGCCAACCAGTTTTAACGCAATAATGTTTTATTTTTAATATTCTTATATCATCATTATTTTTTTATTCATCTTCGATTAATTGAGCGTAGCCATTTCAGTCGTAAGAATCTATAAACCTTTTCTACGATAAGTACCTGATTTCTGGAAAAGTTAAATATAAGTAGAGTGTTTTATATAATTATGGCTGTGATTCTGTGTTCTTTTGAAAAGTTTTTAAATTTCTCATCAGTGTTGAATTTGTGAAAGGTTCGTGCAATTAAAATTGTTGCGCATTTAGGAATATTTCCACTTCAGACAGCAATGGAAGTTGAAATTGACTAATTAACAAAGTTTATGGCCGGTGGTCGTGACTGTATTGAGCCTGTCCCAAGCCCTGATGAAGAAAATATATTTTTCGATAGCTTGTCGAAGGAACAGCGTACATCATACGCCTCTATCCCTGATTAATTGATTTATCATACATTTCAAGAGCCGATCAACCATCATGAAAGCTCTATAGATTTCTTTGCAGGACTAATCTCACACCAGGGATTCATTTTCACCAAATAAACGCGACTAAGAAAGGAGATAAGAATTGTGATACAATATTTGGATACGGTCTGGAGCGGAGTTCAGTTTGCAATAATTATATTTCAGTCCATCCGTATATATTTTTTCTCTAGTTCTGGTCAGTGGAGCAATTGAAGGTAAGTTCACGGAACAATAATTTCAGCAGGGCGTATAAGGGTCCAAGGAAAATGAGTGCTTAATATGGAATCGATAAGGATTGAATTAGGCACGCAAGGGCGTCACTGGGATTCCCCTTGACACAGATACATAGGGTAGTCCTGCTATAAAGACGCCTCAGCACATAAGGGGGTGTCTGATGAATTTATCGATTTTTCCTTCCACTTTGCAGTTCCTGAGACACTACTCTCAACCGAGGGCGAATTGTATTTTCCGTCAAATTAAAATTCGTAAGAAGAAAAGGGCGAATGGAAAGCGCTAAAAGCGAGGATGCTTTCAGCGGAACAAAAGCCCTCCCAACGAGCAACAGTCGATCTACCGCAATGGCGAGACGAATTTTCTCAATTGAATATTATCAAGAATGGTAAAAAAAACGGCACGTACCTTGGCTCCAATCTGGTTTCCGCATTGTCCGGCTTGAATGTGAACGATTTCTCTCATATTGGAAAATTAATTGGTGAAAAGTTATAGAAAATTAAGCTGTATCCGCACCGGCTCGACGACGAACAACCGCAGAAGAATGAGAAGCGCCGCGCCGCCGCCCGTTTTGCCATAGAACGTTCGTTACGTTCAGGCTTACCAACATCAAAACTATTCACCTTCGAGACAGCCGACGAGTACGGACTGTAAAAATCGAATATTCCATGCTGTCAGCTCGTCAAGACACTAAATGATTTTTAAACGCGTTTTTATCATGTGAAAAAATTTAAAAATCTATATAACTACATCAGCGAAGTTGAAGTCAACGTTTCGCGTCATTAAACAGTTGATACTATTTTTTAATCGTGCGCTCATTTTGCTGCTGCGAACGGTCAACAAACGACATTGAGGCGCCAAAATTGCGAAATAATTTCAGTCGACTAATCGCGTAGCGAATAAATTTTGATCGAAAGGAAAATAAGAATCAATGGGAAACGAGTTAAATTTGTATTTTCTTGAATAAAATCGATGGCGCCAGAAATACGGGCGCCAGGTGAGGACCGTACGAATCGACAATCAATAAGGGGTAACTGCCATCATTGCAGATGTTCAAAGCAGTTTTGCCAACTAAAGCTCCGTTTTCTCGGTTTTGCGATTCTGACGAACAAGAACTTCAACGACAATTTCACTGAGTGGTAAGTTTTTCGTAGGTAAGTTTTTTTTATTCTAGTATTCACTAGAACTAGAGATGGCATATCGAAAGAAAAGATCGATAGTAATTTCGGCCTAATATCGATAGCAATGCCATATCGACGTATGCTATCGATACTCAATAAAACTGAATGTTCGATATTGAAAAGTGCAATGGGAAAGGGGTTTCTTCCAGTCCTAACGCGAAGTCAAATGGAATTGTTTATCATCGATTTGTTATAATAAAAAATCTCGAATAATTATGATAAATTACCTATGAAAACTGCGATTTGAGCCAAGCCTATGTTCGACTTAAAGTTAAACTATTCTTCTATTTACTACGTAAACGTGGAAACAGATTTTTGAATAAATTAAAATTTTAAAAAAAATCTATTAAGCGGTCCGCAAAATATTCACAATTACGCTTCACAAAATATCGAACGCTAACGTTAAAGTCACGCCAAAATGTGAACTTAGAACTGTTACGCTAAGCTATTCCGCTTCACGCAAGCGCGTTTCAGGTTTAGTATTCAATTTTCTAACTAGAAACTTCCAGCAACAGGTTCTCTTATCTTCATATCTTGGATCTTGGTATCTCCCATATCACTGTTAGTTTACGTTTTAGTTATTCAATTTTTTTTTTAAATAAACGATTTATTGTTTTAGTTCTGAACTGTTTTCGTTCTAGTTTTGTTTATACTCGTAAAATCAACTGCTTCGGATGAAATTTCTCTCTCGTTATTGTTTGAATTTACTTTGTTTTCACCAGCCTCGGCGAAAATCCAATGTAAGTTAGATACTCGTTATTTCTCATACTGTTGATGTTCGACTATAATTATTTCAATCGTTTTCAACAAAAAAAATAAAATTTATAAATAGCATGAAAAACATTGTGGATAATTATACTTGCTGCGAGCGAGTGCAGCTCTACTTCTAAAATTATGTGTCTACAGTGACAACTAAGGATTCCCAATACGGAAAATTAGGTATCTACCGTCTTATCTAGCCAATTCTGGTCCTCTAGCATCAGAACACTCTGTGTAAGAATTTCTCTAGAAAATTATGCTATTCAGTTTTACATTTAAATTAAGAGAGACACCTTCTCTTGCTTCGGCTTGAAAAGTAGGTCATTCCCTCCGCTATCACTTTGTTGTATTTAATTAAATAATATATAATATCTGTATCTAACTGTCGATTGTCAATCACTATAGTTCACTTCTTTGCAGTGTATTAAAATTATCTCCATAGTGTTGAGCCGAAGGAGAGGCACAATCTGCTACATGATTTCCATTGATAGGGGCACAGACCTAAAAATGGAACTGTACTGCCCGTTCGAAGACCGAAGGGGTGAAAGTGCTCAGATTTAAGCCAGGTTCGCAATAAATCGAAGTAATTTATCGGAGAGATCAAGTTCCAGCGAGTTATCGGGATTGAGGTTGGATTGGATGATTGGTCTGCGCTCAGGTGAATTTTGAGGATTGCAACGACATGTCGGAACTTGTAAACTAGTGGCTGTCATTTATTACTATAATCCAGTGCTCAGTTGGTGTTTTGCCGCTGGTGAGGAGTTTGAATTCCTCCTTGGGTTCAGCTTCTTATGTGATGGACAGCTGGCAAAGACGCTATATGCCAAGAAATCCTTACGCTTGTCACTACATGTATACAGTACTGCAGTCTTCTATTTATTAAAACAGTAAAATTACAACGCTCGCCATCGAAAAGTCGCAACGATATATCGTAACATGTAAACGTTGCTTTAGGCAATAAATATGGAGATCGTGTCAGGTTGTGTCTCCACTTCACTCCAGCTCTGCCCATGCGACTTGATGAATAAGAAGAAAGAATGTAATGGAATGTAATGGATGAAAAGAAGTAATGGCTTTGTAACTTTGGGTTTCAGGGCTTCCTCCATTGGATACGAAGAGATCACCATCACCGAGGTGAAAATTGAACCCGACGATACAACTGTTGTCAAGTCATCATCGTCAGACGAAGGAGGTTCAGATTTCCTGTTATTTCATATTATCAATTTCGTTTAAGCTTTTAATGACTTGTGTTTTAATATCCCAAAACGAACGATTTTTGGCTGATACGGGGAATTGGCGTTGATAGCTAATTCTGAATAAAATATACACTTTCCAAGTGAAATAAAAATAATAAAAAAATAAAATAAAACAAAATAAATTAAAACATTCAAGGAGGAATGAAAGTAAAGAATCGAAAAGTAGTGTAAATTAGAGGAGGATTGCTGAAATCATAAGCCTAGTCTCTGTCACAGCGTCTATATTTTTATTGCCGCGTCTATGATTTATTTTCTAAACTTCCCTAACCAGTGAACGCTTTTATTTCCATCACTCCTCCAATCGGGGACATTTTCAATTGAGTCAGATAACCGGTGATAACGGTTTCCAAACCTAGTGACTCGGGTTGTGAGTCAGCAGTCTACTATCAAGTTCAGCTCTGTTCAATAAATCATCTTTCGTTTCGTTTCTCCGTCTCGTCCATCGACGTCCCTTTTCTTCATTATTACACACCAATTTCACGGTGTGATAACTGGCGACGAGGATGCCTACAACAGGTTCAACCGATCGTTCAACCGACCATTCTCAGTCGGCGTTTCAACAATATTCGTTCCGCGCTTTCCATTCGGATAGTGAGAAGTTCGATGACTACATTGACCAGTTCGAAGCCTATTGTTCGTTGAACAGTATACCTGACGGTAAGAAGGTCCTTCTTTTCATTAGTTCGGTCGGTCCTCTGTACAGTACATTGAAACAGCTCTGTTATCCAGACAAATGTACTACAAAGAATTTCAACGATATTAAGAGTATGTTAACTACGCATTTGGATCCAACCCCGTTGCCCAACCTTCAGAGGCATAGATTTCGCGCTCGTAAACAACGTGAAGGGGAATCTTTCAACTCGTTTCTTTGTGATCTAAAGGCGCTGTCGGTGAATTGCGATTTTAAAACGCAGGAACGCATTAATGAAGAACTAACGGACCAGATCATCAACGGCGTTCGTAGTGCTGAGCTCAGACACCGGTTGCTGAACAATAGCAACATCACTTATAAAAAAGCAGTTTCCGAAGCACTAGCTGATGAGCAAGCACAGAACGCATGTACCAGTTCCGCACTTAAGATAAGTGCAGTAAATAAAGTTCGTCAACCGACCTTCAATTCACGTCGACCTAGAGGTCAACCTAATAATTCCGACCGTAAAACCATATGCTTTCGCTGTGGTGGGGAGGACGGGCATCTTGCACCACAATGCCGATTTATAAATTCGAAATGCGCAAAATGCGAACGCGTCGGCCATTTAACGAAGGTTTGTGGTAAATTTCAATTTTACAACAGACCAAGGATGCCCGTATCAAACTTCGGCCAGAGGCCACGACCTAATAAACACTGTAAGCAGGTCAATTCTTCTTCGTTCCAAGATGCCGCCGATCCTACTCCGGACACAAATGACTTCTTCAGCGAAATAGCCTACATTAATACAATTAAGGCTAATCCTCATGATAAAATAATCGTCCGGGTTTCTTTAAATGATGTCGTGGTCCCCATGGAGCTAGATACCGGCTCAACATATTCCCTGATGGCCGCTGAAAAATTTCGTCAGCTTCGAATTCTCGCTCCTATTTCAGATTGTGATTTGACCCTGAAAACCTACAACGATTCAGATTTAAAAGTCACACGGTATGCTACTGTGAACATATCTTGTCATGGGCAAACTGCCGAAGGGAGACTATATTTGTTGGATGGAAAATTCGACACCATTTTCGGACGTGACTGGCTCTACAAATTCAAATTGGATTGGCCTTCGATCAAGAAGATGTCCGCCAAAAATTATCCGGAGCTTTTTCATCGACTGATGGACGAATATCAAGATTTATTTTCCCCGGGGATCGGTAAATTGAAGGACACCGTCGAAACCTTGCATTTAAAACCTAATTCCGTTCCAGTTTACTTCAAAGCTAGGAAAGTTCCTCTAGCTCTTCAGCCGGCCTACGAGAAGGAGCTCGCTCGTTTAGAAGGTCTTCAAATAATTTCCAAGGTTCCGTATTCCGAATGGGCTACACCCACCGTTCCAATTGTAAAAGCAGACGGCTCCATCAGGATCTGTGGAGATTATAAGGTGACCGTGAATAAACACCTCATAGTGGACGATCACCCAATCCCAAACATCGAGGATATTTTATCAAAAATGGCCAACCATAAATTCTTCTCTTCATTCGACGTTCGTCAGGCCTACCTTCACATGGAAGTTGACCAAGATTCAGCCAAACTTCTTACCATCAATACTTCAAAAGGGCTGTACCAAGTACATCGTCTCATGTACGGGATTTCGTCGGCTCCAGCAAAATGGCAGAAAAGGATGGATGCCATTTTTGGGAAACTTCCTTACCTTTCGATATTCTTTGACGATGTCAGTATTGCCTCGCCTGATGAAGAAACCCATCTTCAACACGTCAGCGAATTTTTCAAAATTTGCCGCGACAACGGAATTCGGCTAAATAAGGAAAAGTGCAAAATTATGAAAAAAGAAATTACCTACTTGGGCCATAAAATAGATGAAAACGGCCTCCACAAAACCGCGGAAAAGACTACGGCAATTCTCAGCGCTAAGCCACCATCAACCGTTTCGGAACTTAGATCTTTTCTAGGCTTAATAAATTACTACGGCCGTTTTATTCCCTTCGCTGCTGAATTACTTCACCAATTCTACGATCTCCTCAAAAGTGGTACTGAATTCAAGTGGACAGAAAATCTCCAGCAACAATTCGAAAAGGTGAAGATGGAACTGGGATCCCCTCGAGTCTTGGCCCACTTCGATCCTAAAAAGCCATTGATCTTGGCTACTGATGCTTCTTGTCATGGACTCGGGGCGGTGCTTTCACACATTTTCCCAGACGGATCGGAACGTCCGATCGCCTACGCGTCGAGAACATTGACGGTCGCTGAGAGGAAATATCCACAAGTAGAAAAAGAGGCACTTTCCATTGTCTGGGGACTAAAAAAATTTTTCCATTATGTTTATGGTCGCTCCTTCATCATTCAGACCGACCATAAGCCGCTTACCCATATTTTCAACCCTTCAAAGGAAATTTCTCCTGTAAGTGTCAGTCGACTCGGGCACTACGCCATATTCCTCCAAAACTTCAGCTACCAGATTCGCTACCGGCCAACAGATCGACATTCGAACGCAGATTTCTTTTCGCGCATTTCGACACAACCTACGGCTGAGTGCCACGACGAAACTGAGGTGTTCCAATGCCATCAATTGAATCTACTTCCTGTCTCTGTTGAAGAAATTGCGAGAGAGACTGCATTGGATCCGGAATCTCGTGTTCTTTATTCTTCAATTGCTGCTGGTAAACTCAGCAACGCAGAGGAATACACCATTCAAGATGGATGCATCTTCAGGGGTGCACGTGTTTTTATTCCTCCATCTCTTCGAAAAGCCATTCTTACCGAGCTTCATGATGGGCACCTTGGGTCGCAGAAAATGAAAGCCCTAGCTCGATCCTACGTCTTCTGGGAGAACATCGATCAAGACATCGGGAGAGTGACCAAGGACTGCCCTGCCTGTGTTCGCTATGCCAAATCACCTACTAAGGTGGTGCACAAATGGCTTCCTCCGGATGCGGAATGGCAGCGTATCCATGTCGATCATGCAGGCCCCTTTTTCAACAAATATTTCCTCCTCATCGTGGATGCCTATACAAAATGGGTCGAGGTCTTCATCGTTCCAAACCTTTCGTCCGCAAGTAACATTCCATTCTTCAGGGAGACTTTTGCCCGCTTTGGATTCCCTCACGTGGTTGTCTCGGACAACCATAGCTGTTTCGTTTCCTCAGAATTTCAATCCTTCCTCAGAGAGAATGGTATTCGCCATGTTCCAACTCCTGTGAAACACCCTTCTTCTAACGGCCAGGTGGAACGATTTGTTCAAACCGTCAAGTCGGGTCTGAGAAAGGCACTCTTCGGGAAACCTTCCAAAGACATTCACAATGCACTTCAGAACTTCTTGCTCCATTATCGGAAGGCACCTCACTGCGGCACCGGTACTTCACCAGCGCTCGCCATGCTGGGCCGCGATCTTCGCACCAGGTTGGACTCCATGTTGCCAACGAAGCAGTTCGTTCCTCAAATCACAACTCGCGGTTTGCAGATGGGAGACGTGGTCGCTTTCCGAGATCACACTACAGCCGATAGAACCTGGAACTCTGGGACTATCCTCTCCTTTGAAGGCAACGCAATTGTCAATATCCGCTCGTCAACAGGAATCATTCGCCGCCACATCGATCACGTGGTGAAGCTGTCTTCTTCATTCCCAGAAGTGAGCGATACTTTTGAAGAAATGCATGCTCCACCTTCCGGCATTCTACCTTCCACCGTCGGTTCTGAACTAACCCAGGCACCAGCATTGCCTAGTGACAGTCCAGCGCCTTTGCCGGAGGCCAGGGCCTCATTTACTCCAGCGTGTAGACCAAGCGGCTCCTTTACCCCAACGACGCCGAGCCCTACTACGTCGTCTCCTCGGGCATCAGAGTTGCCCACCGTGCCAACTTCAAGCACCACTCCACCCAGACCGGTTCGCGCTCGACGACCGCCGGATAGGTACACTCCCTGCCCCTGATTTAATTTTTTTTGCCGGGGGAGGTGTCACAGCGTCTATATTTTTATTGCCGCGTCTATGATTTATTTTCTAAACTTCCCTAACCAGTGAACGCTTTTATTTCCATCACTCCTCCAATCGGGGACATTTTCAATTGAGTCAGATAACCGGTGATAACGGTTTCCAAACCTAGTGACTCGGGTTGTGAGTCAGCAGTCTACTATCAAGTTCAGCTCTGTTCAATAAATCATCTTTCGTTTCGTTTCTCCGTCTCGTCCATCGACGTCCCTTTTCTTCATTATTACACACCAATTTCACGGTGTGATAGTCTCACTACATAAAGCACCTAGCTTTTATCCCACCTACCACCAATGAAACAGTATCACTGCCTATCACCATGCCGAGAAAATGACAGACATGGACTAAGAGATGTCCCTTTGGCTCAAGCCATTTTTCATGTTTCGAAACTTCACTGATTTTTACAGATGTTAATTCGATTATCCGTAAAACATATACTTAAGATAATTAGGTCATTGGTCTAATAGGTACCTATGACTGAATGGGTGTAATATCAACGCAAATAAAAGGAGCAATAGAGAAAGATTCGCCAAGTTTGTTTCCCTCAAACCCCAACGACTGATGTAAACAAATACTGCTACTTATTTCTCAATACCTAGTGCATTGTACACATGTTTCAGAGGAGGAAACTATTGTACTGCTTCCAAACGGGGAAATCAAAGTTGATTCTGAAGATCCATTAGGAGCAGCACCACCTGAAGAAGAAGGACCAGAGAAAGAGAAGAAAGATGATGATCAAGGTACATAGTATTCATAAATTGAAATCCTGCACCTCAAGGTTTGAAGTATTTGTGTTAAGCCTAGTTCTCGTTGGCGAGAGCCAAAGGTTAGTAATGGCCTACTGATAATATTCTATAGTTGCAGGCACCAATTTACTTACGTTGAATTTCACCGAAAAATTGAGTTGGCGTTATCCTTGCGCAGGGTTCACAGGACTCCGTCATATGCGTTGATGCGTGTTTTGTATTGTCTGGGGCCTGTGAACCCTGCTTTAGAGTTAGCTACAACTCAATTTGTTTGGTGAAATACACCATTAGTGTGGAAAATTTTTGAGGTGGTAAAATCCCACCGTGTAATCATTTCAGAGGTCACAAGTTCGATCTTGGAGGCGCAACTATATTTTTCGCTCATAAATCGAGTCTTAATCGAATGAAATATGTCGATAATCGACTTGATTCTTCACTGAAGATCATTGTTCAATCAGTAATGTGCCTTTGCTCACTTCTCAGGGCAGAAAAATCTCAATGTTTGAAAGACTTCAGAGTACTTGTAGGGCCGGATTCTCAAGCCACGATGAACTTTGAAATATAATTTTAATCTTCAATATAGGTGAAGGACGTCAATATACATGCTTGAGGTGCGGCTTCATCACCAAAAAGGATGAAGAACTAAGAGATCACATGTTTTCTTGGCATCCTGGTAAGCTTATTTATCGTGAGAAATGAAACTATTTTGCTACATGAACTAATTTAGTTTTATAATTTCTTCTGGATCGATAAATGACAGAATGAAGAGGATTATGAGACTATTGCTGATCTGTGGAGGTTGTGTTCAAATCCTGCCGCTAGTTAGAGTTTTTCATTTACGCTTGTTTCTTCATTTTTCAGAAGGAATGAAAGACTCTTTGCCTAAATATATGCAGAAGAAAATTGAAGGTAATTTCAACAAGTGATGCATTTTTGACATTGTATTTTTTCTCGATGTTTTATTTGGTATCACTACTAACTTTATCGAATTTTTTAAGACCTGTACCAATAAGTTCATATTTATTATATTATTCATTTTCAGTAAAGAAAGCCTTCAAGTGTTCCTCTTGCCCTTCTATTTTCCCACTTCAAAATATGTTGAAGGTCCACGAACTTCAGCACACCAAAAAAGGTAAAGACTTTGGCCGATATTTTCCTTCTCGTATTGATACTTTATAGAAACTTCCACTCTTCGAAAGCGCATCAATTCACTTCTTTACAGATGCGAAGAAAGGCCTTGAAGGTCGAACCGATTCATCGACTAATACTCTCACAAAAGCTATTCTTCAACCTTCAAGTGAGCTGATTTGTAGCGTGTAATTTTTCCCATTGATCTTTTCACTTTATGTTTCTCACCATTGTAACTGAGTTCAGTCCACTACATGAATGGGAATGATTTATTTACCGTGCCGGCACGCAGGCTTATGCCTCAATTTTAGTCGTATATCAGCTCGAAGGCGACTGATGATTTATTTCATTTTACAGCTGATGCAACGCAAAATACTCTGAACACTCTCAAACGCAAATCAGAAGCAGCCTCTGCCGTTATATCACCGAAACAACCAAAAGATTACGCCTTCGCTTCTGGTACGGAAAAAGGTATAGCTGAGTTGAATATTTATTCTCGCATTTGAATAATTTAATCGAGCTGTAAACTAGGAAATATCGATTTGCGTTTTTTGACCAACTTTTAGCCTACTATGGCTGTATACACAATATTTCTGTCATCCAGAGCGGATGCATTTTTAGCCCCTAATCTGACCTACTTGGTATGGGTTGTGTTCTCAGGCGATAATCCTAGCACGCCTAAATTGACTATGAAGATAGCAACTACTTCCAGTAAGAAGAAATCGAATGATGGTAAACTTATTTTCTCATATTTTTACTACTTCTAAAGACAATTTTTACTGAACCTTTTTTTTACACGAATGTATTCAGTATGTGTACAATATTTTTCATTGTAATCACTGTTCACATCGATGCAATTTTTGAGTTGATCTGGCAGCTTTTTTATCCCTGCGTGGTAAAAGTTCCGTCCACCTTTTTTTCCAAGTGTTCATTCACTGCAGTCTTCACTTCTTTGTACGTTTCGGTATTTTAAATACTTCTGTGAGATTGAACAGCTGTTTACTCTCCACGTACAAGGTTAGGTTTACTTGCTCTAGACAAGTCTTTGTGCCCACGTCTCACGTTTGTGGCATACAAAAATTCTCTAATTACTCCAACGTAAGAGGTAAAAATGTTCATTTCAGGCATGAAAGAGTTCAATTGCGTTGAGTGTGATTTTAAGACGAAAAGATTCTCAACTTTAAAAGGACACTACCAACGGAACCATTTCAGTGAGTTTCTCAGTATTCAAGTTTCTAATTAACTTACATAACTATCTAAACTTCAGCAGTTTTAACAGCCGTTGGTGCTCCAAGTTGGTTTAACCTTGATACCTGTGAAATTTTTCTGTACAGAAAGAGGTCTTGATTGTGACAGTACGACGGTGGACGAAATGGCTCTAGCTTCAGAGGTTATTGTGGGTAAGTGGAAAAATAATTTTTTCCCCTCTTTTAAAGATCACTTGGATTTAGTGGAATTGAATAGACTGGAAAATAATTTCATACCAATAGACTATAACATCATTAACCAATTAAGTCCTCTCTGTTGATTTATGTGATTTAATTTATTTGTACTTACATTCGTAACAGGCGATGACTTACGTATCGTGACAAACAAGCTGTAACACAGGTCGTCGCCATTGAATCGGATGGGATGAAAGATTTCCGCCTCATCCAATCAAGGCCAGTCAAAACTTTTTAATTTATCGTACGGTCAACAAAACCATGAATGCCATCAACGCTTGATCGACATCATTTAACTGACAAATGTCTGTGGAAGTAGTGTATAATAATTTACGAACAGCTAGCCATACACGAACATCCCAATTCCCTGGTTTCGGACTGTCGTTCCAAAACTGGTTTTCTTGACTGTACAGGCACGCATTTCGTCACAAATCCGACCCGTCTTGGTCTGCAGCTTTAGAACTGCGTGTTTGTCGGACAGTCCAGACCCATGGTTTCTGAACCGCTGCACTTACGTAGTTTTTTTGCTCAAAAAGGGGTTACTGGTTTCGCACTGGTACGTCACTATTGATTAGTGGGGAGTTTGCAGTTTTTTATCATCTCAAAACCTTCGGTTTTGGATTGTGCAGCGTGTTGTATTGTAGAAGCCAAAAGTGGCAGTTTCCCCAAAGTCAGTGCAGCGTTTCCTATCTGCGAAAGGAAATGTAAGACTGGGACGCTCAATGTCATAATATGGGTCTTGTGAAGGAGCATTGATATTTAAATAATTTTTAAAATTCTTAAATGTTGTAAATGATGAGATACTGATGTTCGTAAATGGAGAACTGGCAGGTTGAGCGCAGTTTTCAAAAACTCAGTTCTGAAGCTCGTCATCTGCTCTACTACTGACAGATTTGTTATCTCCTTTTGATTCCAGGAAGAAAAATTCAATTTTTTCCAGTTCAACTCTATTAGGACGTTGATTTCACCAATCCCAGTTGGCCTCATCAGCTTCCAAATCTCCTTTCAACTTTCCAATCTAGTAAACTACTCTTTTTCTCATCAATTCAGTCCATCGCTTGTATTATAAAATCCAAAAATTTTATCTATTGTTGCTCAAACGTAATACCACCTTGCTTATTGTTGTCGTTTTTTTATTGTACAAGTGATGAGCTGAATTGAGTAGGTTGATTGATTGAGTGTTTATAGATTGGTCTAGTTTTTTTTATTATACATGTGAAGAACTGAATTGAGTAGGTGATAGAGTAATTGGCTAGATTGATTGATGGAAGAGTTGATATGTGATTTGCAAGTAACCCCTTTTCAAAGCGGGTTAAAAACAGGATCTTTCTTGCTTGGAACTTGTAGGTAACAGTGATCCTGGATATCAACAGATTTTAATCTGCTATAAAGAAAAATTGAGACTAATGAATTATGCTATCAACTAGGTCTTGATGTGATGGAAGGTAAAAAGCGAAGTGAAAATCTGTCAATTAATACTTAATAACCATGATTTTTGCCTCCCATCAGCTATGTACCGCTGAGGAAAAAGATACCGCCCTAAATCATGAGCAACATTTTCATGCTCATTTAACTCAATTATTTTTGAGCCTCATGGTCTTCCGATTTCATCAAATGTTCGCATTGCTTGGTGAGTGACTGAGTTAAATTTCTATATTCCAAGTTGAGCGTGATTCTTCGTAGTTCCCGTTAAACGTAGTAGCCGTTAGACGTCATCGTTCATAACATTGGCCGAATTTTTGAATCTCGATTCTATTTCCACTTGTTTCCCAGTGCCTTTGAAAGTGCTTCTCGAATTGTACAGAATATATTAATTCAGATGTTATCTATAAATTTTATAATTTTGTTCCTCAAGAAACTTATTTAACCGTCATTGTTTTAACTTAATATCGGATTTGAATAAATTGTTCATATTTTGCAGCGTTACTTTTTCCCCTAGATTTTTTCGCGTCCAGACTGTTTACTTTCTTCGCGATTATATTTTTTCCAAAAAATTATCTTTATTATATGATAGTATATTATGCGATAGTCTGTCTCTTGTATCCGTTTGTAGACACTTGTTAGTGAAAAGGGCGAATACCTCTTTTATATCATTTCACAGCCTTTATCAAGTGTGAAATTCCTCTGAGGAAAATACTAATAAATTCGACTGAATCCAAACTTAATGATATTTACATGAATAAAAAGCAGATGCAAATTACAAGGAAAGTCGACAAATATATTAAAATAGATACAAGTATAGCTACAAAGTCGAAGAACAACAATAGCGTTCAAAAATTGAGAACATGGGACATGTTTTTACACGCGGACTTCGTCCGATTCACTAGTGGGAAAAAGCCGGTTGAAAGACGTAAATGGGATTTTCAGTCTGTTTTGGTCAGGAATGGTGGACGAGTTTTCAAGATGTCCAGCGTAGCTCGACGAATCATGTCCGAAAAGAGTGCAGTAGTCGAGCGTTTGCTCTTCGTCCCAAGATATCAAACCAAAAGTGGAACGGTGGCCTGAGAAAAATTGGATGCCTCCTTCAGCAGCAAGTTCGGGTAAAGCCTGGAAAATAAAGAGCCAAAAAGTTACTAATTACGATTACTGAACTCGCCAGGTGTCGAAATTTTCCCGACCAAGTGGTTCAATTTTGATTGTTGAGCTCATGATGTCGATCGGTTTTTTTCTCACCACAAAATGTTCTGTCCTGGGCCCACAGCCTTTTCGATTTTATGTTGGGATTTTTTTTTTTACAAAGCACAGTTTACTTTGGATTCCAAATCATGAATGAACCTTTTTTATTACGTCTGAACAACCTTAGTGATAAAACGTGTGTGAAGAAAAAAAGAAGAAAATTTTATTGCATATTTTGGAGTGAAGGAAAATTTGGAAACGCGAAATGTTTAGGAAACTAATTTGAAATCATTTGGAAAATTCAATTAAAAGTCAAACAGAATGATGCCACAAGTGAATTATTGGATATCTTTCATTCTTTATACTAAACTATGCGTGCAATTAAAACTAAAACTACTGACTGGCTGGTACTTGGTAATATCAACTCTTTTCTCTGGAGGCTTTTGGCGTAATCACTCAAATAGAACTAGTCCTTTAGTAATTTTTCTCCTTGCAATATTTCTCTCACCTTCACCTACGTTTCAGATTGAATTACCTGTAAGAGTATCACGCAATACTTCGCTTCTCCTTTGATAACGGTCCGAAGGAATTCGTTGATCCCGTCTCTCGTCCAATTTTGCACCATGTGCCTAGAGAGGACGATTACCACTTTTTGGACTTTCCTACACATCTCCATCTGCTCCTCTGTGGGCCCCCCTGCGAACAAACAATTTATGAGACTTGAAAAATGGAATACACATTTGGTCGTGTTTTATCGAGAACAAGCATCAAGTTTGTGAGTGTTCAGCAGGCGGAAATGAGGTCACGCTCGCCACGCCATTCACAAGAGCTTGGGCACTGAGTATTCGTCGACTACTCGTATAGTATTGTCCAATTTTTGCGAGCAGAAGTACGAACAGTTGAAGCGTCAGATTATTCATTTTTCGTCAGTTAGAGAAGTCGACAGTACAATTCTGAGCGAGGGTAAATTTTTTCCACCTTAGTCACTACCTTTGGGAAGTTTAATTGTTTTCGTTTTATTTGGGTATAAAGTGTTACTAATTCGAAGTTAAATTTGGATCTAAGGCGTGTTACCGGTCCTTTTGTCGAGTTGGGCTGGCACTTGATATTTTCGTTTTTATTTTTTCCCCTATTATTTATTATGTTTTAAGGTCTATGAAAATTGAAGGGGAAACGCAGGTATTCATCGGCTTACGTAATTACAGTCTTGTGCCGTTATAATCATGTTGCTATTGCCGAATCTGAAAGGTCATCACCCAAGCGCCAACAAAGCCGCTAAATTCTAGGAATCGTTTCCCTCCTTAATCGATTGATTTGGCTTATTACATAACATCAGGTAAGAAAACTCGCTATGTAGGACTTCTATAATGATTCAATTAGCCTAGTTTAATTAGCAGTTCATTCAGTTAGCTACTCGTATTATTAGGGCATTTAATTACCAAGGTCGTTTGTGTTATTGTACTTACACTCTTTTGACACTTTGAGAGGAAGCGGGTTGAAGAGCAAATTTTTACGAAGCATTGGCAGGAACACTTCTTCCATAAATGTCTCGTTTCCTTCGCTGTACAGTATAGAGACGCTGCAGGTCCTTTTGGTCTTAGATACGTGCGATACTGAAGATCAAAAACGAAATATTTTTAAATTAACGTTGGTTTTTTGTTTATTATTCATGAAAAACCATTGTAATCGCCCAAGAAAAAAATGTCTAACCCCCTCTCAAGAATTTGTTTTACGTTTCAAGGCATGTAGAATCCAAATATCCAATAAAAAAAATTTCTGTCCGTACGCCGTCAACGCTTTTCCAACGAAACTGTAAAAGATGAATTTGTGAAATTTTCACCAAAAATCAATCTTGGTCTGACAATGGCTCAATTCCTTGGCCTAATCGCTTCCTAAATTTTAAGGGTATTTTTGGGGGTTTTAAGGGGTGAAAATTCATATCGCTCATTTGCTGCAAGAGGTAAGTCCAAATTCTAATTTTTTTTTTTTTTTGTTCTACGCAAAAATAACTTCTCCAGGAGTGAATGCACTTGTGCATGAGGGTTATTCGTGTGCTTTCAAAACTCTCAGCTTGGTAGTCTTCGACTCAGCGTTCAACCAGCAAGCCGAAGCTTGCAGCAAATTGAATAAAGCAACTTAAGGGAACTAGTCGAAAAAATAAAACTGATTCGCTACTTCTACTATCCATTTGACGTAGCTTTGTAATAATTGTAGGAGAAATATGTGAACCTGAGTGAAACCTAAGTGAAATTTGCAGTACTGTTAAATAAGAAAGATTGATTTCAAACATTTTTTCTTGAAAACAGTCACGTTTATAAATAATACTAGTACGTTTTTTAATAATGCTACTACATTTTTAAGGGTTAAATTGAAACCGCGATTTGGATTTATTTTTACACATAACACTACGTATTTAAGGTGCGTTTTGGTGGGATTTTCAATTGTTTACGATTTTTTCAAATGTTAATATAAATAATAAACCACTGTACAATAATTTGCAGTGTTTTAGTTGATTCTTAGGGGCCTACATTTCTGTTTTAATTTATCTGATACTGAAGTTGAATTATTTATTATTAATTAATTAATTATTAAATTATTAAATTAATTATTTAGTTATTAAAAAAACAGTTTGTTACTTTTCTCCGATAAATCTTCCAAGTTCTTTTCAACAGTTTGCGGACGCATTTTTCAAGTTAATATTAATGTATTTTCGTCCAGCATTGACTTTTACAATCAACCAGCGAGACTTACTTTCGCCGATTTTTCGCATCAACATACGAATGCGAGAGTCTTCTCCAATGTTGATCCGCCGAAGGTAAAACATGAGCAAAAGAAGCAAAAGGGCTCCTAATATGAAAACGAAGGCGATGAGCTTGTCTTTCGTGCACAGTTGGTCCGATGGAGTTTCTATTCCTGAAAAGAACGAACATTTCAACTTTTTCGTCAAATGAAAATATTAGAAATGTTGAGGTTGCTAGAAATGCATCTTTGATAATGATACCTTTAACGGCCGTGCTCATCACGATCTTTTGGTCGCCCGTGTTGCTTATTGAGCAAGTGTAAATGCCAAAGTCAGCCTCTTCGATTGTATGGATTGTAAGGTACGCCCCTACGATCATTCCCTTGTCTCTGGAATTCAAAAGGGAAGGGCAATTCTATGAGTGTTGATCTATAGGTTTCAAAGCTCAAGAAGAATCACTTCTAATTATATTTCACTGTAACATCTCGGATTTTTCACATTTTGTGCTTGATAGTAAGTTTTAGTGCATTTCTTGTTTTTATGTAAACTTAAACGTACGAGTTTTGAGAAGTGGGGAAGAAAATTGAGGAGTTAATTAAATCATATATCTCTAATGGTCACCACAATCCATTAGGTGGTAACCATAAGAAACCTATGATCTATGTAACCAGAACTCCTATATTCAAATTTTCAACAATCATGAAATGTGCCAAAACTCTCCAATATCGAAATCAACGTAAAATCGAGGGATTTTCATGTCGTGAAGACGACAATAACTATAATTCATTCTTGGGCTGTTTGATAGGAGGTATTGCCCTGGAAGTGAAGAGTGTGGTGTCATATTGTCGAAGTAAATTGGAGACATTTGGCAAATGGGAGACAAAATATGTAATCGCAGATCTTACCGACTTGTGGGCTGAATAGATGTGTGCGGGCCTTGTAGAGCCGTTGGGTTCCCTTCTTTCGACCATTTGACTTCACTGTTTGCATCTGGAAGATCGATGTGACCTGTAATGCAATGAATATACTTTGGCAATCCGTCATTCTTTTGTTGCGACATTTGGTAGCTACATAGAAGACTCTTCGTTCGTCATAATATATTTGCTATATTATTCTGAGTACATTCGCCCCTTCGGACATCTTGGGCATTTTAAGGCCCGTATTCGTAGACTTTGAGTACTTTGTATTATCCTAGGTATGTGGCGCCTTGAGGCTGAATGTTCTAATTTTTAGGGAAAATTTTTTCAATAGATGTTAGCACTTTCGGGGGCAAAATTTGAGCAAAATCTAAATCAAAAAATTTTTTACTAAAAATTCAAGGGGAACCCCTGCGATTTTTTTTTGGAACGATCACTTAACGATTTTTTACTTGTCTCTCAACACGGATAAAAATCTGAAATTTTTAGGAAAGTTGTATCTTACTAACATGTATTTTTGTGATTTTTTTCAATTCACGGAAAAATCCGCAAGTCGTCCGAAAAAATCAGTTTTTGAACTCTCGAAAATCAAACTTTAACCGTGTTTTTCGGGGTCAAACTTAACGTAAATTAATTATTTTATTACGCAGGGGTCTTCATTTGGATACCTTACACGTGTGCATGGCAAAAAATTCGGTGAAAAAAACTTAAACAGCGCCACAGAAATTATTTTCCGTGAACCGAGCTCCCGACCGGAGTGGTGAGGCTCGTTAGGGAAAGACGTATAGCTTACCTACAAATGCTTCACAAAACAACCTCGCTGAACGACCTCTGTCGGCGTATGACGTGTTTGGAGGCCTGTAAGTGGCCAAAGGGTGATCCATGTATCCGGTCGAATCTGAAAATATTTTTGGGAAAATAATTAGCAGCGAAAAACGGCATAGTATGGAAAATTGCCACTGTGACCATTTCACAAAATACTCAGTTCATTTTTAATAATGTCACTTCAGGTTGTTCGTACATACTTGGTGTTTCTAATTATAAGTACAAAACAAACAAAAAAAGAAAAAGTATATAATACAACTCAGACTCGAAAACCGCAGGAATTTTAATTTCATGAAAAAGTTTGAAATTTCAAGAAATTGAAGTTGAAGAAAAAATTGAAAAAAGTGAAGAAATAGAAAAATTAGAAATAAAATGATCAATTGAAGAAATTAATTTTTGAAAAATGCAATTACAACGAACAATTTCATGTGAAGAACATGGCTCCCACACTTGAGCCACTCAGAAAAAGCGTAAAAACAGCGTCATTACCGAGACTGGCTGGTGAAAAACGAGGGTAAATCTTGATCCTTAGAGAAGTTTATTGCGTTGAATCGTGAAAATAATGGTCAAACCGTATCGGTACTAACAAAAATCAATATAACTCATTTAAATGAGCGGGAAAAATCATGCACTCTCCATATTAGTTGAAAAATGAATATTTTTTTTTTTTTTGCTCACCGAAAACTTTGAGGATTGTTGTGTGAACCGAGTAGCTCGTGTCATTGTGAAGTCTGCACGTGTAGTTGCCTGCGTCGCTCATCGACAACACTTTAGTGTAGATTGTCTGGTTCGCCGCTTCTGGATACAGGATGAACGAGGATACATCTTCCGGCCACGGATACGGCCTTCCGTCCTTGAACCTAAATACAAAGGAATCGCTCACCTTAAAAAAATGTTCCTAAGATTATTAAAAAAAAAAAAATTAAAAAAATTATTAACCACATTATCTTAAACTAGTGGTGTGCATAGATCACACAGTACTTCCAATAAGGAGTGACTGGTGTAACCACTTATAAAATCAAGGAACTCATTCACAAAGCGCAACGCTCGTAAACTATACGACAGAAAAACAAGCCAGGAGACAAAAATAGAAAATCGAGGTTAATAATGCGGAAGCGCCGTATGTCATTAACTATAAATAATACGAGTTTTGTAAAATGGGATCATTTTTATAGGCAGGAAAAAGCTTCTTCCACCGTCGTCAACAAATATGAATTCGCATGCAATCAACTGATTTAAGGTAATTTTAGTGGACGAAAAAAACGAAAAATAATTTTAAAGTGAAACCAGCGGCATTTTTAGTGGACTAAACGAAAATAAATTAAATTTACTTTTAGTCGGAAATTACTTGTTAAAAACGTAAGTAAGGGCATCACACCCTGAAAATTGTCAAAAAAAAATTGCCACCTTCTCTACATGAACAACTCTACTGAATAGAACTGTCTCTCGTTTCTCAAAACCTATGATATTCGCAACCAAAAAACAAAAATAAATCAAAACTTATGGACCTTGGAAAATAAAAATTGAATTAATGGATTCGGCGACGTTCATCTTTAGGAACCCGTAAAATTCGTTGAAAACCCAGTCCCGCGTCAGACGATTTCATTTTTGTTTTCGAATTTATTTTTTCAAACCCAATTTCCTCACCGAGCCGCGGCCAACGAATCAATACCTACGTATAATTTCCTCTCATACGATTGGGTTTCCTCAACGTCAACATCGGTTTGCCTTTTAATTGAAACCGGATCTCCGATTCATTAATTTCGAACAATTTCTCGGAATCGCAAACAGAATATGCTTTCCTGTGTCTGCAATACGCGGAAGCTATGTAATTGGTTTGCGTTCGGACGGATCGCGAGTGAAAAATATGGAAACACAAAACTGCGGATGACAGTGCAAATGAGCATGATATATCACCGATGTAAATTATTCATTTTTTCCACTCTTAAGTCGACCTATCAAGCGATTTAATATTTGAAAGAATAAAGGTGTATTTTGGTTTATTATTCAATAATAAAACCTTTTAATCACCCAAGAAAAAAACTTGTCTAACCCCATCAAAATTAGATACCTATGTTTTGTTGAAAAAAAAAAAAAAAAAAAACGCTTTAAATTGATTAATTGCGGCAGTGGCTCACAGTTGTTTGTTCCTTTGCGTCAATAAGAATTTATGAAAACCATATTTATTTGTGATAGGAATTATTACGAAAATTTGTGAACGTTCCCACCGAAAAAAGATTGGTTATAGAAAACTCCTAAGGAGCTATGGCAATTTTAATCATTTATTTTATTTTTCTTAATTTTAAAATTAAAAGAAATTAAATAAAAAATAAATTTTAAAATTTGTTATTTTATTATTATTTTTTTATTTATTATTTTTGTTATTTTTATTTTTTTATTATTTGTTATTTTTTATTTTTGTTATTTTGTTGGCCAATCCTTGTAAAAAAGAGCTCACTCAAAACAAAAAAAAAGTCTATGAGTATTTATTTTTGCATATTAATTATTTAATATAATTATTTTTCCTATAATTATAATATTTATATAATTATAATTATTTAAATTGTAAATTTATTATTTTTATTATTAGCCTATAATTATTTATTTTATTTTTTCGTTTTTTGTTCACGTTCGCTAGTTTTGAGTGTTTTTGAAGTGTAATATAGTACAATTTTATTATTTTTCCATATTCACCGAATTTTATACGGTTTCAGTAATTTGATACTTGCGAGAAGCAAGCGATGCCAATTGCGTTCTCTAAGTTGATGGTGCTACCAAGAAGAAACAATGGTTCACGTGCCAGCAGAGAATGAGAATTTCAAAGAAGAGAAGCTAAGGAACGGAAGTGACAAAGAGGAGGACTTCCTTCCGCCCGGTTCCGAGATTTTCATACTAAATGAGCCCTATCATTAAAGGACTTGAACGCAAATTCGAACGCTTCGGGTTGCTAATTTAATTGGAATCATTGCTATATTCGTTCTACTTCAAGTATTTATTGTTGTGATCGTCCTACCAGTCAAATGGGGGTTGCATAGGCTTTAATATTTGTTTACTTCCATGTTTACATTGTGAGAACAATGTAATTATGACAAACACTAAACATGGAAGTATTGGGATCGTCCGGAAAGTAGAATTCCGAAAGGGGGAGAATATCAGTGTGTGAGTAGTCAAAAAGTCGGCATATTCTCTGGGTAAAATCAATGAAATTTCAGAAATCATCCTCCAAGTAAATGTGCAAAATCAGTTGTTTTTTTAATACCTATATAATTTATAAAAATTAATTCATCAATTTGTTAATAAAAAAAATATATATTTCCCTTTTTTCGGTTGTACTAACTCGGCTGTTTTTAAACGAGTTTCTCGATTTTATACCACTGGTTTTCGAATGTTGACGCCACAAGGATAACCGAATAATGGCCCAAATGGCTCAAATTCCCAAAACTCTGCTCCACGCATTTTTGCGGACGAAATAGGATCGGCTCCATATGAAACAGATCTCAATGGGAGAGGCCATTAGTTCAACTGAGGGCAGAGGTTCATTCCAGAAAGGCTAAAATCAATGTCTGGAATGCGCTATTTCGAGATCTGTCTCCCGGTGCCCTCTGAGGTTCTGTAAAATTAACAATCTCCCGTGAAAGGAAGAGAACCATTAAGCATTCAGAAGCGGAGAAATATTTTATTCATCTCTTCCCTTGAAGGTAAACAAAAGGGAAGTATTGAGGGAGATTCCTTTTCTTTAAAGCTTAGTTTGCACGATAGAATTTGAATTTTTTCCATAGCTTCGATTCTGTATCAAGTATTGATAATTTATACTTGGAGCGATTGCCTAGGCCATTCTCCCGACCAAGTGTATATCAAATATTTAACCATTGTTTACTCCGCATTCAACATTTATTCACAATGACGGAATATCGTGGAAGCCTTCGCTGTTTTAAAAGAGAGGAAAAATACAATGGTTCTCAGCATTTGTGCACAATAGGAATACTTATAAGGTTGGCCACAACGGTGTATTTTCATCGATTGCAATCTCTATAGTCACGAAGTTGAACCATTTCGACTTCATGGAATATTGAGAGATTTTTTTCTAAACGTTGAAAATAGTCAACTCCATCTGATGAAACCGCTACATAACGCTTAGAATTCGATGTATGGATGTTGCTGTAGGTTAAGCTATTTAAAAAAATTATACTGCCGAGAAAAAAATTTCTTTCTAAAATAATAATTCTTCAAGTACATCATCTTGGATTCTACATGTCGGAATCTGTCTTCTTCGAATTCGAGAAGGGTCTTTATTTTTTTTCACGAGTGAATAATAATAATAGTGAGAATAATCGACTACAAAGTCAGGAGCCAGGGCCAAAAAGCATAGTTACCTAGAAAGGTGCATTTGATTTCAAACTCTATAGATTTTTTAACGCTGAACTGAAACAAACCATTTGATTCAATGCTTCTCATGTTATAGCAACTTTTCTGCCGAATTTTCAAGATTTTTAGAAATATGGCATGAGAGTACAACTCGAGAATTTTCTGAGCTATAATAACTCAACTCTGAAAATAATACTCGTTGGGATGGTCGTCAAAGAGTCTTCAGCTGTATGATTAGGCAATTTATTTGACGTTGAATTAATTAATTTGGAGAAATAAAAATATTCAAAATTAAGATTTATTGCTGATGAGTTCGCTCTTAGTTACCAGTACATTATTTAAAGGAACTTTACACGAAGTGAAGCTAAGGTATTGAGCAAGCGGTGAATAAACCTTTTTTTTGCTCCTGATGGAATAATAAATCACGGTGCAGTTTTTTGCAGTGTTTTCCAAACACTTACCGATATTTTACCTCTGGAGGTGCACTGAAAAAGGTTTTTAGGTGATATGAGCCTAGATTTGGTCTTTGGCAGTGAAAGCGAACTGCAGTTGCACCGTTGGACCGAAACCTGGTCACATCTAATCGGAACCGGGGGTTTTTCCCGAGGAGACACTTTTTTTTACCGCATCCTAATTCACGAGCAAGGTGACATCATTTCGAAAGAACCTGTCTCTTTCCCAATAAGCGGCTCGACCGTTAGCCAGGGAAACCTGCCGGTGGTGAAGTGAAAATTCTCTTTCAAGCGAAAAGAAGAGCAGCGGAAAAATTCGTCCGTATGGAAGGAGTAGTGGAAAAAACTGCGGAATGATGGGAAAGTGGAGTATGTATCGCGATAGATGCTGATCGAGGTGAGTCTTTCATTTTTTTTTGCTCCTGAAATTATTTTTATTCCTAAACCGTTGCTAAAATATTCGGCCCAGAACGATTAAACTGCTAAATTATCTGATTAAAAAAATTGACGGTTTTTTAGCTAGGGATTTTCAATATAAATGGCGGAAAGACAGCCTCAGGGAGAACTAAATTTTCGATTCATGATTTTTGAGTCTTCTCGAGATATTGCAAATTTCTAACAGAATAAAATGATGAGTTGTTGGGTTTAAAAAAAATTTTTAGTACTTTTTAAATTTATTATTTATTTTTGTTGTAAATTTTCTCTTTCCAAATTCTTTTTCCTATCGCAATACTCCCATTCGCTACGTGAACATGGAAAAATGCACAAAAAAAGTACAAAACTTATTTTTATCATCCCCTTGTCAATCGAGTCGAATGCCAATAAATTCGCTCGAATCGTGAATCCATATTCGACGTCGAGGGTCCCATTTGGAAATTAGTCATTTGCCGATATTGGCTTGGCTCGCCAATTTTCCGTAATGGCTCAATAGTAGCTTTATCTAATGAAAAAACTTTATCTCTCTGAAATTCGGTACGTACGTGGAAACGTCTACAAAGGTCTCTATATTGCAAACGGTGCAAACCATCCGTGCATTCTCTGTGCAATTGTGCGATAATTTCAACATCAGTTTCAGTCCGTTTCGAACGATAACATTCCTCTGTACCTACCGAATAATGAAATAAATTTCAAACTCTATTCACACGAGAATTCGAGATCATTAATGAATTCCTCGAATTTCGCGAGCGTATCTATTAATCCGGGAAAACAATGTTCCACGCTGACTAAGGTAGAATAGCAATGAAGTATTGGGATCGGCCGACAAATCGAAGATGAAACGGAGGTGGATTCGGAAGAGATTTTCATAGAACTATATAATCACAACACTTTCAGAACAAGTGTCAGAGTCCTATCCGTGTGTCTGTGGTTAAAAAGTGTCAAGTCTTATTATCCATAATAAATATCCTCTCCATGATAAATGAATTGTTATACGCCTTCGATTTTTTTTTTCTATTTTGGTTATTACAAGCGTCAATAAATATACAATATGAGTCAATATTTTTTTAACGTTTGAGTTCTTAAAATATTCGTTATAGTGAGAAGATGACGCTTGATTTTTTTTCTATTGGCTTCACACAGTACTTCCACGTTATGGACTTTTTTCGCGGTTTAACTAGTGCGTATTATTACTTTGATTTCTTTAGGCCGCCAAGATCAATATATTTATACGCTTGAGGTCTTCGAATGCTTGTAACAAAACAAATGAATGACGCTTGATTTTTATCGTTTGTATTACACACCGTACTTCCATGTGGTTCGTATCTTCTGATATTAGATTCTGATTAGAGTTTTAACACTTCCATGTTTATTTTTGCGTCCGTCGTCATGCTCATACGCACTACTTCCCGGTTATTAACCTTTGTCGGATGTTTTTGGGTCTACAGGCTAGTTTAACTATAACAATATTGTATCGTAAATTAGCGTTGCTGCTATTACCAATCTGTTTTTTGGTGGGGTTGGTTGGAAAGTTCACAAATTTTCGGAATAATTAAAGGCTTTTTTTTTTTAAACCCACCATTAATTACGTTACCATTAATTAAGTACAATTGACTGCCGAAAGATACAGCTAAAGAAGAGTGTTTGAAGAGCTTTCCAACAAGCGTAGAACGATTTTTATAGCTTTTTATAGCTCCACAATTGATCTAGTTATACCATCTTCACAAATATTTCAAAATCACCAGTAAATTTCACATAAAAACTGACATCAAACACACCTACGTTTCAATAACCTAGGAAAATATGAATTTTCCCACCTTGAAACCCACCGAAATACTGTTAAAACTTAAGTAGAGGTTTGGCTACGGAATTGAGCCATTGTCAGACGAATTACGAATTTTGCCGAAATTTTCTAACGGTTTAGTTGAGCTACACTTCTCCCAACGGTTCTTCTGTCAAATATTGTTGTCAAGATTTCGAACTCTAAGTTGTAAAATCGAATTCACTTTATTTTCAAGGTCTGTCGAACCATAGAAGCCTAATCGCTGGAAAATCGGGTGATTTGTGAGCACCTAATGTTTAAAAAATGCGAGGATATTACTAATCGATACTCGTATTTAAAGTTCACCTCCATCACATTTCGAGAGGAGTTGAAAACATTTTCAGCCAATAACGACGGGTTATTAATAAACCGAAAAATACCATCATTTTCACATTATCGGTTTACTCTGTGTAATGCGAGATACTTAAAAAAACTTTCCCCAGGAAACCTCTCTTCATTTAATTTTTAACGAGATCGGAAGAAACAATGGCGGTGTGAACATAACTGCGCACAAAAGGTTATCCGCCTACTAAGAAAACCCTTTAATAAAAGGTACGTAGACTTTTTCTTTTTTTTCTAAATAAAAACACAGCAGCAACTGTGGATAAAAGCGGCTTCCCTTCGAATCGCTAAGAATAGAGCATTTGAAACTTCGACTATCCTTCGCACTGATCTTCTCCCGAGCGATTCACAAGTGCTCTTCGAAAACCTTTAATATTACATCAATTCACCTTTTCCTCGAGTTGTGAGCGAGATTTGACCGAACAAAAATTTCCTTGGAAGAATTTTCTCGTAATTATTTTTCAAAATAGACATCTGATTCGGAAAAGCAGAATTGCGTTAAATGCGTTTTTCTGTCTGTTCTGTAGCAGCTTTCGGGGTAATAGAAAACTTTCGCCACAGCGGGCCATACGCACCACGTTCTTTCCTTCGGAAAATAACTGCTAAAAAAAGTAGAAAATGCCAAGGGTAATTTTGGAGTTATTCGAAGACGACTCTGGCACCCAGAATTGTGTTCTGTTGTGAGAGGGTTGTTGTTATTAACGTAAAGTTTATGAAAGATTCATCCACAGTAGGCGAACGCTATTTGGACATACTTGTAGACATAATAAAGTGGGCCCACTAGGGAATTAGGAAGAGGTTCGGAATAAATCAATGCAAATCCCCTACTCTGAACATTCCTAAGTATCCGACGGACGAGAGGAGTAGAAAATCTGACGTCACTACGTGCTAACCAGCCTAATCAGCGCTAACTTTGTCACGAGCCGCGCAAATGTGCAAATTCGCAACCGCGGCCGTTGAACTCGCGAGCCTCAGAAGACCTTAGGGAAGAAGAGAAAAAATGATGAGGCGAAATCAAGATAAGGGAAATATCGCTTTGATCCTTTTCGTCCAGGTCGGTGTCCTAGCAGTCATAGTCTCAGGACGATGCACTTTATTATCGTAAGGACTCCGAGCCAACGGGGGGTAAATTTATATCGAACCGAACGCTCGAGTAATTGTCCGATGACAATGGCATCATAAAGAGGAGGAGTTAATTAAGTTTTATAAAAAATAGATGCCAAGGTGGCCATTGTATTCGCACTAGATCTTCTCAGAAAGATCGCTCGACCGTTGGGTTTCTTTCGACTGCCGTTAATTTGCGAGATTATGGCGAATTTTATTATTGGAAAGAGTTTTTCATATTTTACAACCAACCGAATTGAAAGCCATTCTATTGGCATTTTGAAGCTTCTATTTCACTTGCAAAATGTTTCAATCTACTTCCTCATAATTTTTTCTCATTGAATTCTTTACAGAATTGAGGGAATCGTTTTAACGCGTTGACAAACGAAGGAAAGTATTGCTAATTGTCAAATCGGGCTGATCTTTGAGTTTGGAAACTTTCTTATAATTATTCTTTATTATAATTATTCAGTCGAAAGGTATTTTCTATAGTATTGGGAGTTAAGGAAGTTCTTGGCGGTAAAATTCTATCTACACTTATCTTCGATTGCTTATTGCCTAGGAAAAAACGCAAGAAATTGTTGTAAAGTTCTTTAACATTCTTTTGATTCAATTATGATTAACGAAAACCTTTCCTGGTGACTATTCCGACCATTTCTGAACCTAACGACGGATTGGTAAGAGAAAATTCCTCGGCAACTGAGGTAATTTTTATCATTTGATTTATTTTTCTTAGTTTCTAAATAAAAAGCTAAATTATTCGCCTAAAGCTACAGCTGAAGAGTGTTTCACAACCATTCCTAAGAGTATAGAACGATTTTTATACACCACGATGGTCTCATTCGGTTCTGCGTCCAAAAATCTATAGAAATTAGTTGAACACGAATATTTTCCCCTTCGAAAAGCAGTCTTAAAATTAAGACTGCAATTTCCCTAAAGAATTGAGCCTTTGTCGGGCCAAAATTGATTGATTGGTTAATATTTCAGGAATTCATCTTAGCAGTTTTGTCAGAAGTGTTGACGGCGGACGGATAGAATTTTTATAAATGGATATTTGGATTTTACAGGCCTTGAAATGTAAAACATCAAATTTTGAGGTTGATTAGAAAGTTTTTTTTTTTTTTGGGCGATTACAATAGTATACCTATTATTGAATGATGAACAAATACCTAAATTAACCAAAAAAAGAAAAAAGTAGAAAAAAGGTTAACAAAAATTATAACGGTATTGCCTAAGAATTTGACTTTGTTTTAACCCCGGAAAATTATCAATTTAAACCACACGCAAATAATGAAATCATCTTTTGTTTTTTATCCCTTCATATTTCGACCCTTCATCTTGACGTTAAGTTTGCAAGCGAAATGGCGTCTTTGACAAAGACTCCTTCATAACTTCGGTCTGTTTACATTACGAAGATTGAAAAAAGTTACGACGGAGGGGAAAAAAGATGAAGGGAAGAAGGCTTTCTTCGGAAACGGCACCCGCACGTCTCCTTGTTCGGCCGAACGATGATGTCAGTTTCTAGGTAAGGCGATTGCTTGCTCGGCAGACGAGGTATCGGTAATGAGTCGGTTTCTGAAGGAATGGGTTGGGCATCGAGGTTGAATCTGAGTTCGGTAGAAGGTGGCGGAGGTACGTGACTCATTCTTCACTTCATTTTGCAACTGCTGACGGTTAGAGCTTCAATTAATAAAAAAAATCGTCGTCATTGTTCGAAACCCGTCTCAACTCGAATATCAATTATAATCCGGAAAAAATAAACGGGAAGTTGAGTGGGGAGATAAACGAACTATCTCCTTAATGATGAATTTCCATCGAATTATAATACATCCCTTGAGACACTAATGGCAAATAAAATCGTTGGACTTTTTTCTGTTCAAATTATGGCTTCTTGGCATTATTTTACATTTCTACGGAATTAAATTGAACATAAATCTACACCTTCTGTAGTCACTCGATTTGCAAAGCAATGACCAAACGACAAACAGAGCAGAGGTAGACGTAACTTTTAAGTTTTCCAAGATTTGTAACTTGCACAGTGGATAACTCAAACAAAACGTCGTCAATTCAGATGTTTGAGTATACCAAAAAATGGGTAATTTAACTGTCCACATTTTCTTAATGTAGTGTACCTATCCATTTTTCAACCGTTTTTGCGTTATTCAACAATAATAGTGGACTATACACGAAAAAATCACATTTTTCAACTTTAAACGTTCTTTTCATCTATTTAGTGCGAAAGAAACAAAGAATGAACCATATATGATTGATATACACATCATCAACTATCATTATGCTGAATTTGATCAAAATCTATTGCAAAAAATTTTTCGCGAAAAATCCAAGGGGAACCCCTGCGATTTTTATCAACCGAACAGTTAACGAATTTTTACTCCTCTCTCAATACAGATAAAAATCTGAAATTTTCAGGAAAGTTGTGTCTTACCAAGATGTATTTTTGTGATTTTTTTTATTTCTCGGAAAAATCTGCAAGTGGTCCAAAAAAATCGGGTTTTGAAAGCTCGAAAATTGGACTTTAACCTTGATTTTCGGGGTCAAAATTTATGAGAATCAATTGTTTTATTATGCAGGAGTCTTCATTTGATCGCCTTACACACGTACATAGCAAAAAAGTTGGTGAAAAAAATTTAAACAGAGCCAGAGGAATTATTTTCCGTAAATCGAGTTTTTCGCCGGCCGAGATTTCTAGCTCCGCTGGCATCGGTAAGGGTGAAATATTACATTTTCGTTTTTGAAATCTATTCTTATAGGAAATTTAATGCTGAATCCGAATATGACGTCAAAACGGCGGAAATTTCACGACAACTATCCGTTTTTCCAGGTATAATACGCCACTCCTACGTTTTGAACTTTGAAAATTCGTTGCAAATACTTACAGTACGGACCAAATTTGATTAACTAATGATTCTTACAGGAAATTAGACGTAGAATTCGAATTTAAAGTGAAGACAATGAAATTCGAACAATTAGTAATATTTTTCGAATTTCTTTCGATTTTCATACTTTTGAAGTGTTGACGGCGTACGGCGGACAGACAGATTTTTTTATTTGGATATTCGGATTCTACATGCCTTGAAACGTAAAACATCAAATTTTGAGGGGGGTTAGAAATTTTTTTTTTCTTGGGCGATTACAATGGTTTATTGTTGATAATAAACCAATATTATTGAATAATAAACCAAAAATTGGAACGCATACAATGGAAGAACTGCGTGTTATCCTAAATTCAGAACAGCCCAATTTCGCACGTTTACTGGAAGACAATAAACAATTACATCAGATTCAATTTGTTACATTATTGGAACAGAAAACCGTCGACGTTTATCGGTCAAATATGCGGGAAAAATAATTTCATCATCATTCTCATAATTCTTTTTCCATTGCTTCCAACTAAAACGCCTTAAAATTCATCAATAGATCAACTTGTCGAATTAATCACTATTTTTACCACGGTTATTTTCTAATAAGTTTAAAAAGAAGGAAAGAGCAAATAAAACGCAGTGTAGAAAATACACCGTCCGTTAAACGGTTTTCCGAACAAGTCATATTTCACCGCCTCACATATTAAATATTAGAGTGGTTACAGACGGGGTAAAGCAAAAAAGAACGGAAAGAATACGCAGTTCGAGAGAAACCGTTTCAAGAACGGGTACACATTCAAATTCGAAGCAATATTGAACCTTGAACAATTTAGTAGAGGCGCCGAAGTTCATGCGAAACTCTACCAGCAGCAACAAGAGCACGAGCAAAGTTCCTAACTATAACACGTTCGGGTCCTGATCATTCGTGAATCTAGAGCGGATTAACCCTTCGAACCGATAAAATCGCCAATTCGGTACCAATGACGAACGAAAAACGACAGGAATATGAAATTCTCATAAATAAAATGAATAAACTTATAAAATCGAGGATCAAAACAATTTTGAAATGTATTTTGAAAAATACCTGTTGTTTTCCAAGTCGAAACGGAAATCGCAGCATGAACGGTGGAGACGCGAGTGGAACGACCGAAGACGCGAGAGCGCGACGAGAGACTGAATAGGCAAGGAACGTTTTGACCGGAACCGGTAGGTAATAAGAACGGTGACAAAATATAAAATTCAACAACTCCCGCCACCGCTCAAAACGTAACTCGGCTTCAATTAGGAACATGATGATTTACCAGCATTGAACATTTATCTGTTTTATTTTAGGTTTATTATTGGATAAAAAAAAAAAAAATAAAAAAAAATAAAAAACCGCTGTTAATGATTGTACAGTGGTTTATTATTATTTCGCTACAATAATAATAATATACAAATAAACAAATAATGATTTAAGAAGACTATCCATTTGTGATTTTAATTATTCCGAACATTTGTGAACGTTCCCACCGAAAAACATATGGTGACTATAAGGGAAAACTCGCGATTAGGCTAAATAATTGAGCCGTTTATAGACTGGAACAGTTGGTGAAAATTTCAATAATTTAGCCTTTACAGTTTCCTCAGCACTAATAATTTTTTTTTTTTTTTTTGTATATTTAGACTCTAAATTTTTTTCAAACGTAAAACGTCTGATTTTGAGTAAGGTTCGGCCATCTTTATTTCTTTGGAGAATTCGGTTTAGTATTGAATAATAAGCCAAAAGAGGAGAGAAGAGCAAAACAATGGCCAATTTCTTTTTCCCATCTTATTTTATAAAACCCCTGAATTTCACGGATTCAACTTCAGGCCTGCGAGTCATCAGTCATCGTTTACACATTTCAAATTTAAAAAAAAAATCTATCCGAATTTTTTACTTAGTAGTTTGAGCGATTGGACAGTTTTAATGATATTTTTTACTTACGGTTTATTTTCGACAATTACGTTTTCCAATGTTCCAGTTTCCAAGTTTGCCATAAATTTCAATATATATAATTACCATTCGATTTTGAACCATTTCCGACCTCTGTCGGGAAATCCATTAGCTTTTAGCTCGAAGTAGGCTGAGCTTAGTTCATTTTACTTCTCGCCCGATCTCCGACCGCTTTCAATAATCGACTTGTTTCTGTTCCTCTGTTCCGCCCCTTGGCCTAGATAATTTCGCCCAAATTATACGTTTTGCGAAATCGGCGAATGCGCGACCGCCGCTGGATATATTTTTGCGAAAAGGAATCTCAGAAACCGACTCGACGAATGATGCGACGTAGTCCGTAGTAATTCTGCACATTATTAGCTAATTTAGAATAGGCGCTAAAAATTATGCCCAGTAATAGGTAAATGTTTGTTTTAGTTACTAGCAACTGCGATCAATAACTGACACACCTCGTCATCTGTTCTCATCATTACCATCATAATTATAAAAAATATTTAATTAAACATCGAGCGTACAATATCATTTTATACTTTTAATGGTAATCCGTTCAAGTTTCCCAAAGACGTCAGCCAAACGCCTTCCTATTCACTCGCCTCGAGTGACCCAAATCTGTTGACTCTTTCCAGTGACACTTCTTGAAACTATTCTGTCGACTGACCATTTCCTAGAATTACTTGCGGACCGAGGTGCTTTGGGATGATAACAATGTAAACGTTTACCTACCGTCCCTAACAGCTTAAGTGAAGAGCCGACATCAAAGAATTTTGAATCCGTTGTGTGCGTGTCACCAGTCAAAGTTTACACTAATACCGTTCCTGCAATATCCTGTATAAACACGCGCTTCCCTAAATGCCCGTTCAAAGCGAATTCTCGTCCGCCCAAAATTGAAAATTACTCGCGTTCTCCCGAGGCGACATTTGCAGTTCCCTTTCGGTCAAAAATCCTTGCTCGAATTCACCGAGCTCGGATTGAAATACGCGAGAAGAAGAAATTTTTAATATGGGTATCATGGAAATAATAAAAAAAATATTTTTAGCATTTTTTTACCCAAATTTTCTATCGGATACAATTTTTGTTTTAAAAACACACCCGACCAAAGAATCACATTTTATTGAATACGGCGTACGTATCGAGGAGATTTCATGTCGATAATTGAATATCCCAATTAAATCAATCTAGAAATTTCGAATCATAGAAAAATATTAGATCGATGACCATGTCAGATTATGGATTGACAAGATCGGATTAGGAAGATGAAATTAGATTTATAAGATAAGATGAATGCAATTAGATTGATCAGATATATGAGATTAGAAGCGATTAGATAAGACTGATATGATAAAAATACAAGATTTTATCATTAAGATTAGATAAATTGGATTATATAGATAAGAGTGGAAGAGATTCGATTTTATAGATACGAATGTTTAGTTGGGATAGTATCAGATCTATTAGAATAAGATTAGAAGAGATTTGATGGATAAGATTAGATAAGGGCGTTTTAGATTGGTATTACATTGCAAGTAAGAAATAAATAAAATGTGTTTCGAATTTGGGTTATATACATTACACAGATAAATTGATTACATTTTTGGAACGTTCAACCCTTCAAAAGAGCAACTGGAGTTGTCGAAATCCTCAAAACCAATTTTTAGTTTATTATGCAATAATAAATCTTTGTAATCGCGCAAGAAAAAAATTCGAATATCCAATTTAAAAAATCATTTAAATCATTATTATAGCGAAGGAATAATATACCATTGTTTTATTCACGCTAAAGTTTTTCCACAGTGGGTAGTATTCGTTATTTTGTAAAATAATACACATTTATATTATTTACCGTCGTATAGAACGTCGATTTTTGTTTTATAGGAACAACAATTCAATTCATTCATTTTTTTTTTTCGTATAATTCGCAAAGTAACCAAAACTTAACGTGGCCCCCGCGGAAAACACCGTTGAAAGCGAAAATTCCCAATAGTTTTAAATCGAGCAATTTTCGCGACGTAATTTTCGTTCGTTCCGGTCCGTCGAAGGCTCGAACATCAGTTTCCGGAGGGAGAATGTCCCCGCAATGTCGGTCGACCCCTTGGTATTCCTGTCCGGTGAGCTACCGCGAGGAGGAGATCTAATTTGTACCCTTTGCCGAAGAATGTCAACCACCAACAAAGAAACAGCGAACCGTCCCGCTCTTCAGACAACGACGAGAGACGATTAAAATAGCTCGAAGTCCTGAGAGGCCGACTCGAAAACTGCAGAAATGTTCGAGCCGTCGAGCTCTCGTAATGGGAACCCGTCTGATGGGAACACAACACGCAATTCTTTTCGAAATGATCAGCACAACAGGGCGAACTCGGCTCGAGAAAAAAAGGGGAAAAACAACAAACAATATCGGTTTTGTCGACCGATTAAGACGGCCCCGTCTGCATATCTTCGTCTCCAGTCAGAGCCAACTTGTTCTCTCTGCTTTCCCTACTAAGAACGAGAGAACCTTCAGTCATTAGCTCTTCTTTTTAGACGACTTCACCTCCCCCGTCCTCGGACCGAGTTCGCTTGATTTTTTACTAAGCGATAGGGGCGGATGCAACGTTTTCGGTCAAGTTATTCGTCGAATTGCTTAGGACACGCAAGACCGGTAAATCGTTCGGGAGAAGTGACGAAAATAGGTTTAGCTCGAATCAAATCTATTACCTATTGAGCCGACAGAGCATTATCAGACATCTGCCCTGTAAACAGTAATAATACCCTATTGAATAAATCCCATTGAATAATAATAATATCCTAATATATGTCCTAATATAGTAATAGCCTTTAATTTAATAAATAATCGGTCGAACCCACAAACAGTTGTTCAGAAGTGTTTCTGAGTATAGTATTATGGAAATTTATTCTCAAATTCACCTCTGATTCGATTTTGAGTTTTTAGACGATTACGGTACTTATCAGTTTACTAAGTAGACATGGAAGTGAACCAGTAGTGTACATAGATCAAACAGAATTTCCTTGTTTGAGTTGGTAACATGAATAACCAATTATAAAATCAAGAACCTCGAACTAAGTGCGCAATGTTATTATTCTACTATTCTCATTGAAAAACTAGCTGAGAGAAACCAAAAATAGAAATACGCACAAATTAAGTTTTTGGAGAGTTTTAGTGAATTTCGCGTTTTTTGACAACTTAAACGTGGGAGTATTGGTTAATTTGTTGAATCATATGTCTCTAATGGTCACAACAATCCGCCATCCTCAAGGCGGTTACCATAAGAAACGTATGATTTAATGAAGTAACCAATACTCCTACGTTTCAGTTTTCAAAAAATGCGAAATGCACTAAAACTCTCCAATAATGCGGAAACCTAATGTGAGTCTAACATAACGATACAAGTCAAGTTTTGGATGTTGGGATCATTTTTATGGTCCTCCAGCATCAAAGATATTGATTTTGTGTGGGCTGTAAAAATTGAAATAGTCAATAAAGCGGAAGTATGGTGTGTGATCCGATCGATACAGATAAGTTTGGTGAAATGGAGTAATTTGTTAAAGCAAGGAGACCCAAATATACAAAAGTACACGAATAAAATAACTGAAAGTGAGAATTACGAGGAAGTAAGGTGTGTAACACCAATAATAAAAATCAAACGACGTTCAGCTGACATAAAGAAACATTTGAAGTCCCCCAGCGTTTAAATATAATCATTTTAGCAGTCCGAAAATATCAAAATATAGTCAATATGCGTATAGCTCGGAAGTACTGTATGTGAACCATGTGATAAAAAGGACTCCATTCAATCGCCGTCCTAAACATTTCAAGACCTTGAACGTTCAAATAAATATATTGATTTATCCGGCCTGTAAAAATCAAAATACAAAATGTGCACTAGCCAATCAAAACCCCAACGCGCACCCAATATTAAAAATATCAAGCGTCATCTGCTCGCCAAAACGAACATTTTAAGACCTGAAACGTAGAAAAATACTGACTCTTATAGCCCGTAAAAATCTAAATTGAAAAAACTTTGAACGGTTATTATCTCGGAGGTAATGCGTGTTGTCCAATATACGGAAACGGCTAATTTTGCACATTTACTGAAAGAGAACATTCCCTGAAAATTTCATTGAGTTTCATTCATTTTTCACGGAGATATGACGATTTATATCATTTTTTGACCGCAGACACTTGTTAAGAATGTGTGTAATAATAAAAAATTTCTTCCCAATTCGCCTCCGTTCCGAATTCGACTAAAACCGCTAAAACTCACTAAAACCACCAATTCCGCTATGAATTCATTCGATTCAGCGGAAAAATTGAATGATTTCAATGCCTCGCACGTACGAGAAAAAATCCCATATTCCTTTGATGACTTGAAAATGGGCTTAAAATAATCTATTCATAAAAGAAGGAAGAAAAAAATTTAGGAGTAGGAAAACGTCTAATTCTACTTTCAAGTACAACTTCACGTGTTCTGAACTCGTGACGATCGAAGATACTTCAATACATTTGCTGTATAAATTTGCTATCTCAGAGCGATCTTGAATAAACAAGACGGACGTGCCAAATCGCAATAGGAACGCGTCGGTTCCGAGAAAAATCTCCTCTGTTTACATTCACGTGAAATCGTTCAACGCAGCGAGCGCTGTATGTTTTTAAATGGACTTCTTTTCTTTTACAATAGTTGAAACTTCAGATTAAACGCTTTTTTTTAATGCAATTTAAAACCCAAACCAGTGCTTACGTTTTTATCTTATTTATTATTATTTATCTAATAGGTGTATTTAGAGTAATTTCCTTATTTTTTCTCTTCTTTCGTAAGACTTTTGCCCTTTCGAAAGGCCCTAAAAGTGCGCAGTAAACTTTCCAAACCCTTTTTTGTTGATGCTGCCCGGGCAAATACAAGTATTGCGAACCAACACTATAAATACTCGACTCGTTTCAATCAATCTTCGTCTTTGTCAGTTTCAGGTATGAATCGATATTATTCCGACGATACATTACGCATTTTTCTCGGCGAAATAATCCGACGATAAATATCGGCGAAGATAAACGCGTGTTCGATAACGTAGAAAAACCATGCAGAATGGCATAAGGAAATTCACTTTTGTTTCGTCTCTTATTCAAAAAGACCTTTTTTCCTTTGGTATTTTATAGGTCTCCTCCCCCTCTCTCTCATTTTTGAAAAATGCGGTTAAACAAACACGGTTAAAACCTATAGGTCCACGTCTGCATATTTATTTATTTATTTTTTTTTTGTAGGTTGAGGGGGAGAAAAACGAGGCGACCTCTTCTCCATTTTCTTTATATTTCTCAGCCGAGTACTTTCGCCCGTTCGGGCTTCTTCAGGGCAGTATAGGACCAAGGGTACCTATGGCCCTATGGGCCCTATGGTATTTATTTTTTGTTCGACTTGAAATTAATTTTTTTCGAGTTTACTTACTGTTTATTTTCATTTGCCATATACAACTGCACTGATATACTATAAGGTAGTGCATAAAAAAACAGAACTGAAAACAAAAATTGGGGAGAAAAGCTCCAAATCTTGCAAAAACGTTCGAACGAATAGCGAAAATGTTGAAAAGAATTGTTTAATAAAATAAATAAACCCGAATATGGTTCTGTATTTTAACGATGAATGTTTAACATAAATAAGTATTGGCGGTTACTGGAAAGAAAGAGAGATATTGGAGTAAAGTGCAACTAATTCGTTTCTAGGATTTAAATCAAATCATCTAATTACACCAATTCCTTTTTTTTTTTTTTGTTAAGGGCTAATCGTATTTTTATTTGAAGGGAAAATCGTCTTCGAAGACAACCATAAAAAATAATATGATTATTTCCGTCAATAATTGTTTTTATGAAAGTTAAATAGAGATTGAAGTAAAATAATTTAATAAATTCCGTCAGTATTAGAAATAGTTGGAATGAGATGGGGAAAAATATTGTTTTTAAACATTAATTATTCGCGATTGCAAATGTGGGCGAATAGGCGAGGGGAATAGAGAACTATGGAGTTTACGATATTTTTTTGGACGAAAAAAGAAAAGAAAACCTTAATTAAAGTGTGAAGATTTCGTGTTCTTATCATTCAACGTGTGAGAAACTGTCGGTTTTCTCGGTCGATTTTTCAACAAATAAAACCTTTTTTTCGAAACGCCCGGGAACTCAAGGGAGAAAATATCTGAGTTATGCATTTTGAATGAAATATTGCACAAAACCTCAAGATATCATCGGAAAACGTGGCCGAATTTCTTTCATCTTTCCTCCTAATGCCGTCAAAGGCAAATTCGGTCCTAAAAGTCGGCGAAATAATTTTCCATTTCAGTCATTCCGAGTTGTTAACTAGTTCGTGGAATGCTCGAATCGGATTCGGTCGATTTCGTTTGGCAATACTTGTTTACACGGGAGAAATGCTCATCAAAAAGTCGTAAAAGAGGCGCGAGTCGGGCGATTACGGGGACGATAAGTTCCTCTCAGGCGCCTCAGGCCGAAAAAGGGGCGAAAATTACGGTAACAACGTGTCAAATATGCTAAAAGAGAAAAAAATTCTAGTCATAAATTAATAAAAAAAATACAACCGATGAGGGAGTTATAATATTTTAAATTATAATTCAGCGACAACCAGCGAGATTAAGACTTCGTCGTTTCCGTTGTTTGTAAGATTTTATTTTGGTTTATTATTCAATAATAAACCATTGTAATCGCCCAAGAAAAAAAAATTTATAACCCCCCCCTCAAAATTTGATGTTTTACGTTTCAAGGCATGTAGAATCCGAATATCCAATAAAAAAATTTCTGTCCGTCCGCCGTACGCCGTACGCCGTCCGCCGTACGCCGTACGCCGTACGCCGTCCGCCGTACGCCGTACGCCGTTAGCAGTTTTCCGGCCAAACTGTAAGAGCTAAAAATTTGAAATTTTCACCAAAAATCAATCTCGGTCGTACGACGGCCCAATTCTTGAACCAACTTGCTAGCTCAATTTTAAGGGTATTTTTGGGGGGTTTTGAGGGGGAGAAAATTCATATTTTCCAAGGGTTTTCAGAGAAATGTGTACGTGGTATCAAATTATATAGATTTTTGGACGCTGAATCGAATGAGACCATCGCCGGGTCGATAGCTTTATTGGTTCTCGAGTTATCGCAGCTTTTGTGAAAAATTTGGGAGATTTTCAGAAATTTGACACGAGGGTATAACTCGAGAGTTCTTGGAGCTATAAAAATCGTTCTATACTCATTGGAATGGTCGTTAAACACTCTCTCCAGCTGTATCGTTAGGCAACAGGTTTAGTTTTTAATTAGGAAATTAAGAAAAATAAAAATAATTAAAATTACGATAGTTGCTACGGACTTTTCCCCTATAGTTACCATCTGTTTTTCGGTGGGAACGTTCACAAATTTTCGGAATATTTAAAATGACAAATGGATGGTCTTCTTAAATCAATATTGAAGCGAAATAATAATAAACCACTGTACAATCATTTGCAGCGTTTTTTCTAATTGTAAGGTATGTACTTAGCAACTAATGTGTAGCCAAATTTTTCAACCCGTTTATTTCCTTATTTTTCCCATTCTTCAAGATTTTTTCGCGTTTTCGACTTCAGCCCACTAAAACCGTTATCCCAAAATTATGGGAGAAAATTCAAATAATATTACTGCGGGCAAGAGCGTTAAATTTCCCATTTTCCTACAGCGGAACTAATAATTTTCAAGGGATATACCTAATTAGGGAAAAATAAAGTTGAAAACAAAATTAGTCGAATGTTGTAGAAAAAGGTGGCAATTAATTTGGCAATTATGTCAGATCAAAAGTTAGCCCAAGAACTAAGCTTTTCAACGTTGCAGTAAAAATAACATTATAGATTTTAATTAACGAAAATTACGTTCAATTCCGAAATTATCAATATTGTAAAAGAGAAGTAGTAAAACAAACAAATTGGAAAACAACTGAGCAAATTTGGAAACAAATTTTATTTATGACTCAAAAATCGGGTCCGGCGCTAATTTTTTAAATATTATTTTACTCCGGAAATCAATTTGAAGAAAGTTAACTATTATTGAAGCTTGCAGACGACTTTTCTGTCGATCGTTTAAAATAACTATCTTATGTTATCACTATTAAAAAAAATTAAAACGAGGATAAATAAGATCTAGCTCGCAGTTTCGAATTTAAATAATTCATTTCTTTTAATTTAATACATAACCTAGTAATTATATTATATGTATTCAAAAGCTCACCATTCGATGCTTAAATAGCCTCTAGCGCAGCAGTGAATACTCTTGAATTGCGACTCTATAGCGAACTCCCAAGATGCGACTTCTTTTGTAAACTGGAGACGGCGACCGGGCGGGGGCGGCATTGGAAGCAAATCCTTCGTGCATGAGTCGAGCGAAACGGCGGCAGTGACGGACACGAAAGCCACGAGTGCGGCCGCCGACGGTAGCATGGTGACGTTACGGCTGCGACGGTGGCGTCGGCGACGCTATGCGTGTCATCACCCGGTGACTTCGACGCGGAAGGTAAGTGCGATTAGCGTAAGGATCGAGAGCTTAGCAAGAGCTTCGCGACGAGACTGACGTCCGACGGGAAGTGACGCTGGAGCTGGATGCGCTCGTAGGTTCTCCCTTCGGGAGGCGACCGGTGTGGGGTTTCCGAGGGAAGCGTCCGAACGCTTGTATCGATAGCGCCTCTGGACCGGCCTCTTGTACCGGCGAGTATGACGTATTAGCATGAATACACAATGTTACGAAACACTTGATTGATACTTCTGAATTTAGAAGGCTATAATAGTGCTTATAGAGCGGAACTAGCGAGTACCATTGGCTATCTCTGTAGCCTTGCGCTTTCGTCCGGTCGAGCCTCATGCGCTATCACGTCACACGCCGAGACTCACGTGCTTACCAATGTTTTGGTGATAATTCTAGCGATAATTCCTCGTACCACTTTTTTCGAATTTGGGTGTTATGAATTCTGGTAATAAATTACTCATTTTAAAGTTGGTAAGCTAGAATGAAAAACTGTTGGCCGGGTAGCATTGAGTAACAAAACCATTCTTATCGAAATTCATGGTGAAAAAGTTCGACAAAAAATTAATTTATCGCGCAGGATCGACTGGAAATCGCTAAGGACATTCATTGTATTTTGATGTATTTACTAGTTTTCAATCAAAATAAGTGAATTCACGAAAATGAGGCCTGAATTCCGTATTCGAGGCTTTAAAAATAATGATACAGCTGTTGACGGCGATTTTTTTTAACCACTATAAAACATTATTGAAAGCTAACGAAGTGGCACGATATTTATGTACACTTTAGGCTTTGGAAATGAATTCGGTGAGAAAAATATAATTCCTAATGGTTTTATTTCACGTTTCTCATTAGATGCAAACTTCCCACTTTTTCAATTTTCTCTTTCCAAGTTTTAACGTTGCAATATTGCTAGGCTATGTTCCACATTATTTATGCGAGTTTATGTTTCTCAATTTCATTGTTTTTCCCCATTTACCTATTAGGTTTGTATAAAAGTATGAATTACATGATGTATGATTTTATTCTATTCTTTCGGCTTAGAATAGTACCAGAAATTGGTATTCGTTGTAAAAAATTGGATAGTAAATTGATTGCGTTTAAGAATAATGTATTCTCATTCGAATCCTTGTTCTAGTATCGATGCATCGTCCAAAACTATCGATACATCGAGATACAAATATTTCAATGTATCGATATTTTTCAAATTTCGCGGTACGATTTTCTCAATCATGTGAACATATTTGAGATTAGTTTTCCCTAATTACGGTATCAGTTATTTTAATCAAGGCCCTTAAAGCCTTTGTTATCAATCAGATTGTTGCGTGTTATTCTTCTGCGGGATTTTAGCCTTATTGTGGCAACACTGTCTAACCTTTCTTCCTTCTCTTCCGGAGTCAATCAGTGTTGATTGTCGCTTTGTGCGTCATTTTCCCCGTTTCCGTTCAAGGTAGATAGATAGAGGAGGTACGCTGGTAACTAAGGGCGACCCCCTCTCCAAATCGGTTGCTAAGGACGCTATTACGTCACATTGAATCCCTCTCACGGGCGATTGCCCATTGCTGAACCTATTATTCGTTATTTTTCTATTGTGTATTAATTTATATGTTTTATGTTGCTGAATAAATTTGTCTTAAATCCTTAATTCTTAAATCCTCTCACTGACAAGTACATTTTGAACCCCTGGAGCACAGACCCGAGGTCCCTACCCTTTACAAAATTAAACCCTTCTTCTACCTTTCTCTTTTATTTGGAGGGTTGAAATTCTACCTGTTGAAAGGAGAAGTCTTTCCTACCATAATACACTCGTCAGTCTTTCTTGAATTCCCCTCAAGCAAACTACGAAACTACTTATTAATTTACGAGTTTAAACTCTTTTTCATTGTTTGTGCGTGTTTTGTACTTTTTTCTCTTTATTTTCTGGTAAAAAACAACTTTCCTGAAAACTGCAGGTTTTTATCTGTACTTATAGGGGAGAAAAAAATCAACAACTGATAAGTTATAAAAAATTGCAGAGGTACCCCTTGGTTTTTTTGTGAAACATTTTTTGATTCCGATTTTGTTCAAATTTAGCATAATGATTGATTATGGTGTGTATTTCCATGATTATAATTATGCTTCATTCTTTTGCCCTAGGTACATGAATGAAGAGAATGTGTAAAGTTGGAGAATGAGATTTTTTGGTGTACATTTTACCAATGTTGTTGAATACCGCATAAAATTTTGAAAAATGGATAGGTACACTACTCGGAGAAAATCCTAAGTTAAATTACCGTTCGTTCCGTCTATTCAAAAATCTGAATTAACGACTTTTGGTGAAGTAATCCACGATGAAAGTTACAAATCTTGAAGAACATTGAAAGTTGGAATGGTCATGTCGGCTATGACTTAGTCGAAAATTATTACAAACCTACTTTATGATACAAAAGATGAAATACCCACCAACTGCAAAAAAACAACGGAATACGTTACATCAAAAGTTGCATCTTCTCTTCAAATCGACAACAAGTTGATAGAATCTTTTTGCAAAATGCGCATACTGCTGAGGATAAAATATTTAAATGCACAAAGGGCACAACAAAAATCCCTTGAACGATCCACTAATTTTCCAGATAGGAAGTATGAAAAAAAGAAAAATAATTACTGTTAAAAATAAAAGTTTATAATGAGTTTTCAAAAACAATTTTATTTATTTCCCACGTCACAATTATGTTTTGTTTCAATATTCCTAATATGTTTTAATAATAATGATTAATAATAATGATCAAAAGTGAACTAGTTTAAACTGGCATTGTTGTTTCCCTAATTTTTTTTTTGAAATTCTGGTAAGTCTGACCATCTTGATTCATTTTTTTGAAGGTTTATATCACCCTAACGTTATTTACCAATTATTATTTACGTAAATAACCAAAACGAGCATTAAAAGTTAAAATAAAATGCTCACAAAAATCAATAATCAGTTTTACTTGTGTATTAAGTAGGTGAAATCAATCCAATCTTCATTACCAAGTGGGACTTGGGATTCATTATGACGTCATACCCATTCGCACTTTTCATTGGCTACAGAGTTACCAGCGTACCTCCTATATCTATCTACCTTGGTTTCCGTTGCCACTACCTTGGTCTTTTTCTTTTATTCAGCTTCATCTTCGATCATGAACGAAGTGTATTTTTATCAAGATACAAGATAGGTACAAGAATTATCGTTGAGTCACAATCATCGTTGGCTCGCTCGAGTTTAGGGCGTTGCTCGTTCGTGTTTTCCGTATTTTCTTTGCGCGTTTTCGCCGACAATTTCATAACCGACTAACTAACGTTCGTTGACTCCTTGTAAAGGAGCGCATTTCATCTTTGTTTCAACTGCTTCTGTCGGTAATCATCAATCATGGCTGAATTGATGTCAGTGCCGCTGAAAAAACCGTCCGATGTTGATATCGTGAAACCGCTGAAAAATCTCATCGCCTCAACGTACAGCACGGCCGACAAGCCGGAAGATTATTCGGAACAGATTCTCGAACTGAGCAAGTTGAGAAGCAACGCCATTTGGAAGGCGTACGAGAAAAACGAAAGCTCTTTAGACCTAATATACAGGTGAGTCTGATTAATTGCCGCTGTAACATTCCTGTCAATCTACATGACGTCGAATTGATTGAAATGTCAGCACGAACAAATTACCGGAGATGCCTTCCTAATGACGTAATTGCTAGCATTTGGTACCTAATGCTTGTCACTCGATGACGTTATGTTACTCAATATGTTGAGAACATTTTGAAAAAACTATTTTCAAACTATTATTCTTTCAAGTTGACCTAGAGCCGAGCTGATTGGAATTCTCTGAAACTCAAATGCAATCAAGTAAATTCTAAGGCATCTAGAATGCCCTGGGTTAAGTAGGTATTATTAATTTTGACGATTCAAACCCAAAAGGTCGAGGTAAACCGATTGACCGGAAGTCATTGACTAAATATGAATCTTAAGAATCACGCGGACAGAATTCTCTAAAATTTTCCGCTGAATTTCATCGATCCCTGGCCATCAAACTGTTTCCTTTACTATTCTACGACCTTAATGGCCACCTTATTCAGTATTCTGGTATATTCAAACCTGTAGGGAAACCTATCTCTAGAGAATTTCCTTCTTAGCGTTTTTTCTCAAAATTTTACGTAATAAACAATTTCTAGGGCGAGCAATATGATGCTATCTGAAATATCTTTTTACCTAAAGTTCTTTTTCTTTTCCTTGTCGTCGCATTTTTCGATGTCCGCCTTCGAATGAGTCGCCTGGTTTTCTTCCCCTCACAATCCCTGTAACACAGTAAGATTGCGTTCGATTGAATCTGGTTTAACACATGAAAAACACTCTGCAACTGGAAAATTGACGCTCAAGTAACCTTTGACAGCTGTCAACCTTGATGTGATCAAGGTCACTTGATCGCAATTTTGCGTCGCATGGCTTATTTTACCATTACTGCCTAGTTTACCTAGAAACACGCAGAGAACAGAAGTCGATGATTTCTCACCTCAACTTTGTCCATTCATCGTTCTGAAAGATTTTTTTAGAACTTGTAAAGAAACGATTGGGTTAGCATTCCAAGCTGCTTGCTCTAGAAACTGTTTTTTTCCCCAAACGCTTGGAAAAAACGCCGAGTACAAATCTCTCTAAAAAAAAAAATAGCAAGTATCAGTATCAATGAGGAAACTGCTCCTGTAACTTTAAGTTGCCTCTTCGGCTCTATAACAAAACTGTCTTCATAAATATGATTAGAACATTGATCAAAGGACCATGTTGCCATTCTCTCTTCTTGCAGATACTATGACCAACTTCACGCCTTGGAAGCGAAAATCCCTCCTTCAGAAGTCCAAATCCCGTTCAAATGGAAAGACGCTTTTTGCAAAGGATCGATCTTTGTCGCTAAGATCAGTTTAAGTGAGTTATTCCTTTGTGACAATATAACCTTGATTATTGAATAGTTGAATGCATATCATTAACTGTCATATACCAAATTTAAACGAAACCAAAATTATAAAAAATTTCATACTGTAATAACCTTCTACATTTTGGAAACGATTAGTTATTGATTTTACTGGGCTGTCAAGACATAAAAAATTGACAATTTCTGGGAAGTTGTACCGTACAACTGTGCGATTTTATCCGAGGTTTGAAAACAATCCCTAGTGCTCCGAAAAAAACTTGCAGAGCTTTAACTTTCGTTAATTTTTAGGTGTTCATAACTTTCAAAAATCAATTGGTTCATTTTTCACGATTTACCTAGTTATGATTGTTTTTCGTTCTGCACCCAGCTGTCTCTTCGCTGTCATTACACAGTTCGCTTCATGTGGATGCCATATTTGTAGGAATTATTATAAATTAGTTTAGCATTAATTAGATATTATAAATTATTTATAAAATTAGTCACAAGTACATTTAATTTTTTTTTTACGTGTTTCTTTTTTCTGGTTTTTTAAATTTGAAAACTGTTTGAAAATAACAATGAGACTTTCTCTCGTGTTCAGTTACTCATTCTTACAGGAAATTAGAATTCAAAGTTGTTCCGTCATTCTTTTCTTGCTGTTCTAGTTGGCAATTCATTAATTGAAATTTACCTAATTATAATTGTATTTTTCATTCTACATCTAGCTGTCTCTTCCCTGTCATATGAACGATTGTGCATCCTGTTTAATATTGGCGCATTGCACAGCGCCATCGCTGCATCGCAGATTCTGACATCGGACGAGGGACTAAAGTTAGCTGTGAAACTGTTCCAGGTATTTGCATATTAATATTAATAAAATCAGAACAATACCATCATTTTCATTATGTTCATTCTTCATTTTTATTGCAGCAATCGTCAGGAATATTCCAATATTTAAAAAACTCAGTTATCAGTGCCATCCAAGTTGATCCGACGCCGGATTTGACTACTGAAACGTTGGCAGCCCTGTCTGCGCTTATGTTGGCCCAAGCGCAAGAAGTGTTCTTCCACAAAGCTATTTTTGGCAAGTGTTGTGTATGGAGGGGGAAATTTATATATGTATATAAATGTCGATTAGTTTAAAGACTTTGTAATTAACAAGTTAAACTGAATATGAATACGTGGGTTGCGATTTCGCAATGCCCACGGGGAGTCCAAAACATAAACAAAACACTCCCGTATACAATCAGTCACGAGTTGTTGTTTGTTATTAAAATGTTCCCGAGAGTTCTCGATGGTGGACATAACACTCCTCTCCGCTAAATTTGGGAAAAAAAAACAAAATTTCACATTTTCAAGTTTGCACACAAAAATTTTGACGGCAAAATGTTCGCGTCCAAAAAAACTACAAATCCAATTTTACAGGCTTGCGGATCACACGGTCACGACGACTTAAAATTTGAGAGTCATTCTGAGGAGGTGAGATTGATTTCCTAGCTTGCAAAGATTTGCGCAGCGGTGGTGAAATACCAGGAGACATGGCCGAATTTGGTTCTTCGCTCGGCTGCGGCTCGATCATTGGATTCGTCGCAATCAGGGTAGGGTCGATATTTGGTAGGCCAGTCTTGGTGGGTGGTTCCGGGAAAGGGAAATCTGGTAGTCTTGAACAGTCTTCAAGTTGAGCTCCAGCTCGACGGATTTGGTCGATGTGACGAAAATGTGTGACATTGTCACTCTTGATTTCGTAGTGTAGATCTCCTTTCCTTGCCGTGATGATCCCAACTTTCCATTTGGATGCAGGGTCATTATAGCAACGGAACATGACTTTAGTTCCTTCTGAGAGTTCTCTTGGGAGGACGTCCTTTTCGTCGATTGAAGTGATCGGGTGCTGAGGTCGAACCAGATCAATTCTGCTGCGATAAGCGCGTCCAAGGAACAGAGATGCAGGAGACTTCCCAGTTATTGAATGGGGTGATCTGCGGTAGGAACTCAGAAATTTGAGGACAGCCTCGTGGACATTGGTCCCGTCATTAATTGATGATCGAAGAGATGTTTTCAAACTCTGCACTCCCCTCTCCGCTAATCCGTTTGTCGCTGGATGATACGGTGCAGTTAATTTCTGTTTGATACCCAACGATTCGCAGAAATTCCTGAATTCGGAGCTTGTAAATTGAGTGCCATTATCGCTGACGATAACGTGCGGCAATCCGAAATCGGTGAAAAATCTTTTCAGCAGCTCAATAGTCGTAGCTGACGTCATGTTGTGGACAGGACGAACGTCCACCCATCGACTGTAGGCATCTACAATAATCAAGAAGTAGTGGTTCTTGAAAGGGCCTGCATAGTCGACGTGAAGTCTTTCCATTGGTGAAGACGGGGTTTGCCACCTGTGAAACGGAAATTTCGGAGGATTATTTTCGGATTTAACACATGACCAACAATTAGAGATCATGGTGTCGATGTCGTTGTCGATTTTGGGCCACCACACAAAACTTCTTGCGAGAGCTTTGCATTTCACCATGCCCTGATGCCCTTCGTGCAACTCCTTTAAAATACGGTCTCTCAAATTTTGAGGAATGTAGACCCGATGATTCCAGAACAAACAGTCGTGGTTCATGGAAAACTCATGTTGAGGGTGTCCAGAAAAATTCCCACCTGGAAGAGTAGCACCATTTTTGAGAGCGTTGAGTAATGGCTTAACCTCAGAATCAGTTGCTAATGCTCTAGAGATTTCTCCAGAAATGACTGGTAATGTGGCGATTTGTGACAACGAGAAAACATTAATGTCAAATTCGAAAAATTCATCCTCATGTTTGTCCACAGGAAAACGTGACAAGCAATCGGCATTGCCGTGATTGGCACTACGACGGTATTCAATTTCGTAGTTGAAACCTTGCAAAAATATTGCGTACCTCTGTAAACGAAGAGCTGATAGTGGCGGAAGGCCTTTTTTCGGACCAAGAATTGTTATTAACGGCTTATGGTCAGTAATTAACTTGAATTTGTTACCGTACAGGTATGAGAAGAATTTCTTGACTCCGTAGATTATGGCAGCAGCCTCCTTTTCGATCTGACTGTACTTTACCTCCGCTGAACAGAGAGTACGGCTTGCATAAGCAATTGGTCGTTCTTCGCCGTTGCTCAAACGATGCGCCAATACTGCCCCAAATCCGTATGGACTGGCATCCGTAGAAAGGATTAGCAATTTCTTTGCGTCAAAATGCGTCAATACACGCTCCGATGCCATTGCTTTCTTGATGAGGTTGAACGAATTTACGCATCTCTCATCAAAATTGAAGCTTGTGTCTTTTCTGAGCAGCTGATAGAGCGGATGAGCCAACGTGCTTAATTCTGGAACGAAACGACCATAAAAATTAACAGCGCCGAGAAATGATTTCACCTCGGTCACAGAAGTAGGCTGTTTGATTTTCAAAATAGCCTCGACCTTTTCCGGGCACTTGCGAAGTCCATCTCTGCCGATTATGTAACCGCAGTATTTTATTGATGATTTGAGGAAACTACATTTTTTCAAATTTATCCGAATATTATTCGCATGTAATAACATGAAGACCTGATCCAACAGTTTGATGTGTTCCTGTTCTGATTCAGAACTGACGCAAATATCGTCGTATAGGACTTGGACTCCCTTGATTTTTCCGAGAATTCGTTCAATAGTTTTTTGCCATAAATGAGGCGCATTTGTAATTCCAAATGGCAGACGATTGTAGGTAAATAAGCCTTTAGTTGTATTCAAGGTCAAATAATGGCGGTCATCCTCATGAATTTCTATGTGGTTGAACGCTTGACAGATATCCAATTTTGAGTAAAAGTTTGCGTTGCCAATATTGGCGAGAATTGATTCAATTCCGGGAATAGGATAGTCTTCTGGTAAAAGCTGGGGATTTAATGTAACTTTATAGTCCCCGCACAACCGTACTGTACCATCCCCTTTTACTACAGGCACGACCGGTGTTGCGTAGTCCGAATGTTCAATTTTGGAAATTATCCCCTCTTTTTCTAGTCGATCAAGTTCGGCCTCAATTTTGGGCACTAGCGAAAAAGGAACATTACGGTGTCGTTTGAAAACAGGTACCGAATTCGGTTTGACATGAATACGAGCTTTTACGCCTTTAATTTTTCCCATGCTAGGCTGAGTGATAGAAGGATATTTTTTCAGAAGCTGAGAAATTTCTGATGAAAAATTCAAATTGTTCGGATTTCCGATGTTTTGAGAATTCGGTTTTCCATTTGAGATTGAATTGATTTTCAAACAATTAAGGTCCAATTTGAGTTTGCGAAACCACTCGAGTCCGAGAATATTTACTCTCTCTTCCTTGACGATAAAAAGATCGGCAGGTAAAATTTTATTCACAAGTACATGTGCATATCCGAGTAATGGAACATTATTACCTGTGTACGACCGAAGCTTCAGGTCCGTCGACTGAATGCGTTTATTTGGGAAACACCTTTTGAATGACGAATGATTCATTAAGGTCACGGGTGCTCCGGTGTCGACTTGGAATTGCACGTCAACACCATCGACGTCTATAGTTGTCATGATTTTTTCTCTGGAATTTGCATCGCCAACCTGTAACACATCTATGAATATTCCGCAATCTTCTGAACATACAGCGAAATCACCGTCGTCAGCTGAACAGATTTGATTCAAACCGTTCCGATTAGGTTTGCTAAATTGCAGATTTGCGGGTTTGTGTGTATAGGGTTTTGATACTGAAGATTTTTGAGCAGGTTTACTTTTACAGACAGGCGAAATATGTCCTTTGGATTTGCATGTATGACAAATGGCGTTTTTGTATTTACAATCTGGACTCGAATGATTGGTAAAACCACAGTGTTCGCAACGTTTTTTATTTTGACTAGGTTTAGAAAATGACGAATGCGAGCGTTGGTTTTTTATCAAATTAACAGCTGAAGACGAATTTGTCACTTGTTGAGCTGAGGAACGAAGTGTCGTGTAGGAATTAGCGTACTCAAGAGCTGATTTGAAGGTAACATTGCTCAGTTCGAGCAGTTTCAATTTAAGGTCGTGAGATTGAAGACCATGCACGAATTGTGTACAAAGCGCGTCGTCAAACCATATTGCCGGAAATTTACAATATCGAGTCAACTTTTTTAGCTCCGCAGCGAATTCGGCGGGCGACTCCCCCTCCTGCTGAAAACGAGATTGAAAACGAACTCGTTCGGCAAGAACATTAGGTTCAGGTTGAAAATAACCAGTCAATATTATTGCCAGGTCATCAAAAGTTTTTGTTTCGGGTTCATTTGGCTCACATAAATCACACAAACGTTCGTACGCTTGTTCACCAATTGAATCCAAGAGGTATAAAACCTTTTTCGATTCCTTTACGTTGTAGAGCGTTAATTTAACTTTCAACAACTTTAAATACGTTTTCCAATTAGAAGACGCAGGATCGAAAGGGCTGATGTGAATACGAGTAGTCGATTCGGGCGCTAAACGAGCCATCTCTGATTTACCTCCCTTCGCCGTAGTTGCCGTTTCGGCCGGATCGGGCATCGAAAATGAGAGGAGAAGATACGACTCACCAAATCGATGAAGAAAAACGCCAACCAAAGTGGTGCGCGCGTAGAAAATCGAAAATCCTCGTCGCCAGTGTTGTGTATGGAGGGGGAAATTTATATATGTATATAAATGTCGATTAGTTTAAAGACTTTGTAATTAACAAGTTAAACTGAATATGAATACGTGGGTTGCGATTTCGCAATGCCCACGGGGAGTCCAAAACATAAACAAAACACTCCCGTATACAATCAGTCACGAGTTGTTGTTTGTTATTAAAATGTTCCCGAGAGTTCTCGATGGTGGACATAACAGCAAGTTTTTGCTTTTTTTCGTAGTGCACATGCTTATTTGATTCTGAAACTGTGTTTTACCTTATTACAATTAAAATTTCAGACAGAATGAAAGAAGCTGTGGTTGCCAAATTGTGCGCTCAATGTACCGAATTTTACGCCGAGGCCATGGTTGCTTTGCAGAAAGACTCTGTTCGCAATATAATTGACAAAGATTGGGTTCCACTTGTAAGTATTGAAACAATTTATTAATTAATAGCAAGTTACAATGATAATAATATTATAGAAAATAATTACTACTTATACAATGATATGGAGATGTGTCAACAAAATGGAATGTTTCAACTTAGGTCGCTGGGAAACAAGCAGCTTTCATCGGTTTGGCTCACTATTTCCAGAGTATTGTTGCCAAAAATAACAAGCATATGGGCGAAGAAATTGCAAGGTTGCAAGTAAGCATTTATGACCTGTTAATTCTGATAGCAAACTCAATTACAGTGCTCATAAATATTTTTTTTAGCCCATGAGCCTCTAATTTATCATTTCAGTACCCTTGATGTATCATATGAATTGAAAATCTTATGAAAATGAAAATCCAGAATGAAATTGTTGCTGTGCCAAGACTTCTGAAAACTTCATCAATTTTTATTTTTCTAATTTTATCACTTACCCGCATCATTTCAACTCTTACAGAAAGCCCAAGAACTTCTCAAGTGCGCGCAGCAAAGATCATCAAGGACATCGCTGTTCGCTGATTATCTGACGAAAATCGAAAAAGCCTTGACTGATGCTATTAAAGACAACGATTTCATCTACCATGATCGTGTGCCCGATCCTAAAACTTTAGCACCTATACAGAGGGCGCCTCTTGTCAAAGCGCTTCCACCACCACAGTTTTTCTCGCAGAATTTCAAAGGTGCTGTTCTAATTATGCAACTGTGTAGATTTTTTTTGAGTGTGAAGTCATCAATTAGTCGGGATCGGGTGGACAAATAATACTTTTTTCTTTGCCAAGCTTATGAAAATTATATACTTCCAATTAAGCAAGAAAATGGCCCAGTTTTCACTTTGGTTAGTAGCAAAATAATTGTGTGCAACATCCAAGTTATGCACTTTTTGATATTCTTTCTGCAGGTTGAGGGGGAGAATAACGAGACGACCTCTTCTCCATTTTTTTTTCTTTTTATTACGCCGAGTACTTTCGCCCGTTCGGGCTTCTTCAGGGCATTATAGGACCAAGGGTACCTATGGCCCTTTTTGATATTGTTTATGTTCGTTTTGTGTGAACTTTTGAAAATATTGACTCTAACAGCCTGAGAAAATCAAAATAAAATAAAAACTTTGAACGGTTTTTATCCTGAATCCTCAGAGTGTTATCCAAAATTCAATAAATGCTAATTTTGCTTATTCACTGGGAGAATATTTCCATTAGGTCATTAAAAATGCGAATTTCATTGTGTTCTTGTGCGTTTGATCTAAGTCAATCAAATGGTAGTCTTTCATTGACCACTAATGTCTACTTCTTTGAGCCGTTAGCCAATAATACAACAAAAAAAAAAAAAAAAAAAAAAAAAAAATTGTGGTCCCCAAGCCAATGTTATTATTTCTTCTATTTCTTTACTCGACATGAGCTTACTTTAACTTGATTTGACCAATTATTGTTCGTGTAGATCTGTTTGATGAACTGGTCCCGCTAGCAGTGCATCAAGCGTTGGCTGCGTACGATTTGAAAAAGAACGAACTTGTCAATAGGGAGATCAACGAACTCCGCGCCGCTACGCAGCTTCTGAACGGGTAAGCAGGCCATTTCATAATATTTTTAGACTATTTCATCTGAATTTTTGAATCCTTGAAGAAAATCTTCTAAACCATCAATCTCCGGAAGAAATTCCTGGAATTTAAAATTCATGCTTCCAAGGCTTGAAAATGCTGTAATATATATACACCATACAATCATTATGTGATTATTAATTAAGATATTTTGCAGTGTTTTAGCTTCCTTGAACTTACCTGCTGCTATTGAAGAATCCTCCGGTGAATTAGTGCCCCAATCGCTTGTCGACAAATCGCAAGCTATTATCAGTTCAGGTGGGCTCTCAGCTCTTGAAAAAATGGTCAATGAGCTTCCAGAACTGCTCAAGAGGAATACAGAAATTATAAATGAGGTTTGGCATTCCACTGTCATTTAATTTGATACAGTTCATGCACTCGAGATAGAATTGTTCTTTTATAAGGTGTCTTCCCATGATTTCTTTAAATAGTTAACTCAATTTTTATAGACAGAGCGAATGCTTGATGAAGAACAGGCGTCGGACACTCAGCTTAAAGAACAGTTTAAGGACAAATGGAACAGAACACCATCGGCACCACTTACGACCACTCTAAGGTTCAATTTGGCGAAATATCAAGAAATTATGAAGGTGGCTGTAAACGCTGACAAGGTGAGCTATTCTGTCACTGTTGTATAGTTCAAATTGTTGCTTTACATTCTATTATGAACTCCGAGTCTTCACAGATTGTGATTTGTCTCTTTTCTTTTGTTTTAGACATTTTTTAGAATATTTCTGTCAATTTGATGAACACTTACACGTTCTCAGATTATTATTCTATTGGTGGATTGTACGTCCCCCGACTGCCAGAGTAGAACAATTGATCTTCGAATGCATTTTACCCTGAGTATAATTGTGCTTTTGCAGTTGACAAGAGAGAAATTTGACGCTCATTTGAAGGGCATAACGCTCCTAAGTCAAGGTGTGGACGCGATGAAAAATTCGCTCCCCCTTCCTGGCTCATCAGGTAGTTCTGAAACAGATTCGTCTCGGAAGCTGAAGCAATTAATGGAGGAGGTAAGTCTACCTACCTATAGCCTGGGGCGGCTAACTCTGCTGATCTGATTATATGCGTTTGTTAAACCAACCGAATCGGCTCTTTTTGAGTTGGTCTTCATGAAGTATGCAAACATCCCCTTTGCAATGCATTCTGCTTGCATTAGATAATTATTCTTGAATCGTGACCGTTACATTCTTTATTATTCAGGTTGAAACATTGAAAGCGGAGCGTGATTCGATCGAATGTGAACTCAAAAATCCGACGACTGACATGAAAGAGGCGTTCCTTCTGTCTCTCGCCGATCAGGGGCATATTAACGAAACTGTTTTATCGACTGAATCGCTAGGCAAAACCTACGGTCCGCTGCAGCAACAAGTGAAAGACAGTATCGCCAAACAGCAAAACTTACTTTCCCAAATTCAGGTTCGTTTTTTACTACTCGAAGTTTTTATTCAGGTGTGTTTTACTAGACTGGTCGCTTGAGGTCATGTTGCGTAGGTTCGTTCCAGTTGATGACCTGCTTGATATTAAAGTTCTCTCTGTCTTGAACGCGGTGGATGCGTGCGATTTTTAATTTTCTGTGGAATTTGTTGACCAATCATTATAAAAAATTGGCTTTCCAAAAGCATATCATATTTTCCTTATTAAATTGGAATTCTCTTTTTATAGGAAACCAACTCGCAATTCATCGCCGAACGATCTGGAAGCAGCACAATGGCTGCTCAACGTGAGTCGGTTTTGAAAGAACTGGCCCAGGCGCATGACGCTTACATGGAGCTCCAGCGTCATCTCACTGATGGAACCAACTTTTACAACAATCTGACCGAAGTTAGATGATCAATGCGTTTTCAATTTTCTCTTCCAACTCATGAATTACATTAGGATTTTTCTATTGCATTATTTTTCTGTATACTGAATCGATTTGTTCGTGATGGTTTTCAGGTTTTGCTATCGTTTCAAAACAAAGTGTCAGATTTTTGTTTTGCCCGTAAAACCGAGAAAGAAGAACTGCTCAAAGATCTTACCCAAAATCTGGGTAGAACATCTGGTGCAACACCGTCGATACCGCAGCATCACACTGATTCTCCTGGTAATATAAATTTCTTTAGTTGTTCAATCAAGCTGCTTTTCTTTTTTGTGGGGTATAAATCCAAGTAGTGCTATCAAGTGCCACTGGAGCCCTCGGAATGACGTATATGATGGTCTTCTCTAGCTTCTCCTTTGTGTTTGTGGAATCGTAAGTTTCTTGAGATAGATCAGACGTTACCTCTTATGAGTTCATAAATATGCATTACCTCTGTGGTTTTAGCTCCAAAAAAAGAACCTCCCGCGAGACCACCGCCTCCTCAGTTTGAGCCAACTCCAACAGAGACGGCGCCGCCTCCGCCTAGCGGGCCTTCCAGTCTACCCTATCCAGTTCATGCCAACATGCCCACGCCATATGCTCCTCCCCCTCAAGCTCCGTACCCTCAGTACACTCCGCTTCCCGGAGGCTACAACCCATATGCGACCATGTATCCACCTCAACATCCAGGTTTGCAATACTAATTTCATTTCAGCGTCGCCATGACAGAATTAGGTGTCTGAGATTCACGTAATGTGCTACAGATAAGTCTGCTATCAACTAGCAATTATACAATCACTTTAAACAGAGAACCGCCTAAACAGTGGTTACATGCTCTCTCTATTTAACTGATGAATATTAATTCTTGGTTGAGTTCTCCCCCTCACCAACCCAGTACGATGAATATTAATTGTTTGTCGTACAATTCCTTATTAGTATCGATTCCGAAACAGTTGAACAAGCAAAGTTTGCCTACCCGTTGCTTTGATTACTGTTTGTAAACATCTAGTAACCTTAGCTTTTGCCATTTTTCATTCCTTTGTTAATTTATTTTGAGGCTTCAAGATGCGCCAACATCAAACAAAATTAATTAAGATGTAAGTTAAAATGTGCCTATTAGGACAGTCAGTTTCAACAGTAAATTGCTTAGAAAAAAGGCCTAAAGAGCAGTAAAAATCATGTACTAGATGCCGTTCTTGTTGGGCCAATTTTAGTATTTAATATTCATTACCTGATCTTTATTTCTCTTCTCATGCATTTTTTCCAGTTGACATAAAAAATTGCAATATTTTGATACTTATTCAGTTAAAAGGACCAATAATCTATGGCTTGTTAAAGTGAGGAGTTGAGCAGAGATTGGTTGTTTCAACGGACTTCATTGATTTTTTTTAACTGTAATCAGTGATTGGCTGTTATCCCATGTTTTAAAAGGGATTGTAAAACTTGTAATACAGGACATTTTTTACACTTCGCCTGAACAGTCTACCAGTAACTGGTGAATTTTGTTCGATCAAAAATTCCACATCTGGCCCTAGTCTATCTAATTATGTTACATTTTGGTTATAATGTCGTCCTTTATTGGTATATCGCTGTGTGTTTAGGTGCGTACCCTCAGCAGCAATTTGGTCCTCCGATGTACCAACAACATTACGGAACATATCCTGGACATCAGCCGCAACACCCTCCACAATACCCCCCAAGAGGTCCTTGGTAGCCGCAGAATCGTCACTGATGAAATTTCCAATCGTATTGGTCACAATAAACCAAATTCGAATGTATTGAAAAATCCTAAATGGCTGAAATTATCAATTCTTCAAAGCCAGCTTCAAAGTAATTGGGGAAATTTCTGCAAATATTCCCTGGCGCATCGTTAATGTTTCCACCTTGGGTACTTTGGTTTTGAAAATCTCTTCATTTGTTGATTCATATTTTTTCTACGCAGGCTTTCATCAAATTAGTGGGAAAAAAATTCCAGGTACTAGTACCTTTTTCCACTGGCTATTGCTCGTATAAATTAAGGATGCATTATTCGTATTTTAGTATTATTTTTTTCATCCGTTACTATCATAGAACTTATGAAATTGTAATATTTCAATGTTGTCGCATTGTAAAGGTTTAGCTTAGTTAAGGTTGATCAAAATTATGAAATATATTGGCTGATATTTTACTATCCGATTCACTACCTTTGTTAATTTTTCCTATCTAGGTATACTAATATTCATGTCTTCTAGCTAGGTGTGCAGACGAGTTCAGCAGTAGCACTTCGCCTTACGTAGAACATAGATTTCACTATCCCAACTAAAACAACTTGGAGAATCAGTCAACAAGACACTTGAAATTATTTATTTTTACTACAATTAAAATTAATATTGCGGCAAAAAAACCATCAGTATTGCACAGTTCCTATATTGAAAGTTATTCCTATCCATGTCCAAGTTGAAGACTCATACTTTTTTTAATCAAAATTTTCAACAATTATTCCAATTTTAATTCTAAAAGGTTACCTACTATTTTACTATGTCAAACTCGAGTTAAAATAAGCTGCAACAGAAATTTCGCTATGGTAGCCGCATTTCGCGATAACAGTATTTTTAACGACACTAGCGCTACTAGTGGGATTTTTTGAAGCTATAATACTAACTCGCCAAGTCAAGGAATATTCGCACACTCTGTTTCTGCGCGGTTTCCGTAAAATAATAATGATCTTATCGTTTCTCCTATCCTTGAAAAAATAATTGCATATTCTAAGATAGTTGAAAGTTTTCTTCCGCTGAATTATCTGATTATTTATTTCGGTGAAGGAGTCACCCACCCGTAACGGGCGGACATCTTGATTTCAGACGGTGTCGGAAGCAGGAATTCTTGAGATGAATTTATTTTTAATAATTGTTCCAGTCGTTAGTGGTATCGTTTAGTGTTCGATGGTGCATTCTGTTCCACCAATCCTCGTGATTTCGAAAAATGTGCGCGGCTCCAGTTTCCTTCGAGTTTTAGGTATGTAGCGGTTATCCACTTCATCAAATCTCGTAGCTCTTTGATTCTTCCCCTCAAAATCTTGAAAAACAACTCTTTCAATGGAGGACGGATCAGTATCGTTCGTAATAAAGTCCATTTCCGGGTATTGAATTCCATTATTTTCCGGCGCAAAGTGAGTTTTGTTTGTGCTGAATATTTTTCAACGATGGTTTTTCATTGTATTACCGAGCAGTGGGATAATTTCTGCTTTCAACCCCTAATACCGTGTCGCCTCGATGTTTAGCACCGCGGCCCCATACCCAGCTCAGCCACCCGCTGGAACATAATAAGGAATTTCCTTTTCTGTTCGAAACCCGGTCCTGCAATTACTTTCCAGCGCTAAATACGTGTTGTATCTTTGGCCGCAGGAATGATTGCGGCAATTACAGCCAATGATTATTGTGGTGAGGTAGTTCAACGATTAGAAATGTTTACAAACAACATTAGGGTGGGTCAGGTCTGGAGATCCCTTAACTTCGACCATTTCCCCCGGTCACCCCCGTGCTCGCCCTTTTCCCAATTTCACGGTTTGAGTCGATAAATAATACAGTTTTTGGAGTCGGTGGAAGTTCTGTGTTATGTCTTGAACGAATATAAGAATTTATCGGTAGTTACATGCTTCTCATTCTCATTTCCCTCTACATAATTGTATAGAAACCATCTATTTTCTCTTGTTGTTTGAGGAGAAGACTTTGCGACTTATTCCTCTGCTTTAGTATCACATGACATGTATCTGAACCTGATGATGCCCGACCAAGCGAAAGCACTTGACTAACCGAGTCGCCATGTTGTCTCTTCAACATTATAAAGGGACCCCCGTGGGGGGGGGGGGTATTTGAGGCCAGAAGAAGGAATAAAGTCAGCCCTTGCCAAATAAAATAAAATAAAAATATTAGAATAAAATAAATTAAATTCTGACTTTGCTAAGGATACAAGACTCTATCATGTTATAGCATCATTCTTTAGCAAGCTTCTTCTCAGCACAGTTAACGACGTATTCCATCTAATTGAGATTTTGCCTTAAATTTATATATACTTCTTTGTTTAAATAGCTGCGGGTGAGAGTGATGGAGCGATACTCATTCATTAAAGTTATTTATTGTCCGTGAGCTTGCGGACGTTTGCGCAGGCTGACCAGGTCCAAATTATATCTGAGGAGGCTGATTACGGTGAAAGTGCTCGGATAATAACCTTAATGAGGGAGTGTCGTTCTATGAATTTCACCTTCACCAGCAACTATTAACAGAAGAAGTACTCTGTCACATCTTCATCTGTCACAAGTTTCACATCTCTGAATAACCTTTTCTAGACTCCTCTGTTGGGCGAAAACTTCTTATGTTTTGCGCGAGCTCGCCATGAAGATTTGTTAAGTTGAATTTTCATCGCACTGCTGCTGAAACAGACAGGATGGCAACACTCAGGCGAGAAGAACTTTGCTGTTCTGTTCTACGAACTGCTCTTAGCATTCTGACTGTGTGTTACTGCTGTGAGTTTATTTATTATGTTCTTACCATTAATTTTTACTCTGTTCTCCGCTTTGATGAATTTATACTGAAAGTGGATCCTTATTGTGCGCCAATTTTTCAAAATACATCTTGAAAAGTTACAATTTTTTACTCTGAAATTCATTTTCGTTGCTTTTTTATGCAGTTATTGGTCTATGTTCGTCATTGCCTCATCCTCATGAGACGACGCGTTGTGAATATCACAATCAGACAATCTGCGCTGAAACTGGGAGTGACGGCTGTAATGAAACCCAAGAGTGCGACGATACTGACAAGAAGCATTCGTGTTTTGTACTCTGGCAAAACACAAGTGAGGGAAGGCCAGAAGTGAAAATGAAGGCAAGTTCTCAGCTATTTTGCTTGATTTTCCACTTTTGGAGCTGTCAAATTTGAATATCTTGTAAAAGAAGAGGTGCTGCGACACATTGGGAGGTTCATTTACGACAGTATGAAGCGTTTAAAACATCCCTGATAATGCTACCTCACTCGCTTGAAATCTGTCAATCCTTGATACAGCCTATTTGTGGGAACAAAAATTGATCGCCTTAAAATTATATTTTCACCAACCTAGAATTGGCTAGTAGTTTTATTATTATTAATTTTGTTCTCAGGGTTGTTTCATCAATGATGGAGACTGCCATGACGAATGCGTCGGAACAACTATCAGGAACAACAATCTCATGTTCTGCTGCTGTTTGACCAACATGTGCAATCGGGAGTTCTCCTGGAAACCGACCCCACCTCCGCCCACGACTCAAGAATGTGAGTTATTTTATTGTTCTTATTGTTAGCGTGTGCGTGTTGGGTGAGGAGAAGAGAAACGGAGTGAGTTGTTTGATATTTTATCACTTCTCTCCTTTCTCTACCCTTTGAACATCGACAGAACATAGAAATGAAAAAAAAAAATTATTATAAATAACATTCATTGATTGATTTTGCAGCAATTCCTACTCAGCGAACCACAGCATCGTCGGTCAATCCGCTCGTACTTACAATTGTACCGATCACTCTCGTCCTTATCGGTGTTGTTGTTTTCTGCTGGCTGTATCGTCATAAGAAATCATCTTACTTCAATGAGGTCAGTATTTCTCAATTTGTTTGGCTCGTTTTTCTAGTCTTCATTGGGTGTTATCTTTGTAGCGTTCGAATTGTAATGATATTTTCTTTTCCAATCGGCACTCGTGTTTTTGGGTTGAGGGGGAGAAAGATCAGGCAACCTTTCCTCCATAATTCTTCATTAAGGCTAGGAGCAATCAGAGACGCCACAAGGACCAAAGATCTCTCGGAGGAATCTTTTTGTCGTATACATGTAACCTTCCCATCCTGGTTTTCTTGTATACGTGATTTCCCTGGTTGCATTGAAGGGTTGCAATCGATTTATTGATCGTGTGATATGGGCTTAACTGTTGAGATCATGTTAGTGGTTTGATACTCTTCTTTTATTTATTTTGCTCCTTCCGTTTTTTACCATTCTTCGCTGTTTAACTAAGGCGAACTTCACAATCTTAGGTGCACCAACTCTACAGTTTGCCATACTGAGCTCTGATCCGTTTGAAATGTCGAAATAAGAGCTTAATATTGTTCTTACAAGTGTGGGAAAAAGGGAAAAGAGAGAAAATACTTTCGGCTTACTTGCAGCACAGCGTGGTGTCATGTTTTTTAATTAAATCGGGGACATGGGCTGAGCACTTTCGTCGATTCTCTGATCAGCTCTGAAGATGCTCGAATCTGCGAAAGGGCTCTGTTAAAGGAAAAGATACGATCGCCTTATCTTTCTCTAGTCATAAAAGTTTCTTGAATCAACTAACTGTACTAAATGTTTCTGATTTTTTTTTCGACAATGTGCTCCCTTAATACGATATTTTTTCTCGTATTTTCCCTTCTCGCTTTCATGTAGCGTGTAAAAAAATCCCCTATGGATTTTTCTGAGCTCCAGTTGTCTCTCCGAATTCGTTTAGATTCCCCAAAATTATTTTTGCGTCCATGTCTGTTTGAAATGTCTCTGTTTCATTGTCATTTGTTCATTTTTCAATGCTTTCCGTCTTCCTAATTTTTGTTTCGTTCTTGCCTTCTTCTGTTGGATTATTTACTTAGTGGGTGAGTACTGGAAGCATTTATTTACAAAGCTGAATTTTTCAATTCTCACCCGAACGTTGTAGGAAAAGTTGTTACTTTCTTATAAGACTGTCGACCTTTAATCTAGGAGGATGCAATATTTTCTCGATCACTTTAAATTTCACTTTATACTGTAATTTGCAATTTTATACTTCTTTCCGCCAGCGTCACATTTTATGTTGACTGTACACGGCTTAGCACCTTCTTCGCCTGCTTTATTGTATTTTTTCCTCTTAATGTTCAGAATAATATTTTGCATTATCATATTTCATTTGTTTTCTCCTCGACCAAAATTTCCTTTGATCTGGCTTTTTCTTCTTGTAACGGTAGTCTATCACGCCTTATCTCATACTCGCTTTTCACCATCCGGTTTTATATATTTATATCTTGCAGGAGTGATTGGCTATTCGCGCTTTGTTTTATGAATTTTTAATTGGCATTGATTTACTTCCTTTATATTTTATCTATTCGAGTTGTGTCTTTCTTTGTTGGATTGCTTCTCTTGCAGATCAATAAAATTAAATGAAGTTTCGCGAATTGTTTTGTGCCTTGAAAAACTCGTCTTATCAATTTTCGACATTGATTGGTCTGTATGTATAATTTTGTTCACATTTTATTGCTTTTTCCGTTTCACTGTTTGAATGGTGAACTAGCTCAACCTATCGCATACCAATTTCTAGTTATAATATTGTAAGATCATTGAATTCTAAATTTTACAAAATCTTGAAATGATATTTTAACGTAATACCTAGATTACGATTTTCCTGGTTAGCTTTTGTAAAAATGTAAGTAAATTATCTGATCTGATTTACTTTCAAATTCGAGAGTACTCAGCATTGAAAAAACGTGACTTTCCATTCACTTGCGATTTATTTTATTTGTAAGAATTTTTTTTTTATAACATCTTTCATTGTTCTACATTCCATCATTGGTTTTTCTTATCGATCTGCATTTTCCACGTTATAGGGTTTCAAAGATTTCTTTCGTTCTTTTATTCTGGAGATTTATTTATTTTTAGCTTGTGCGATTGTTCTATATTCAATTCCAGGTACCTACTGTGGATCCCCATCCGATACCTCCGTCGCCGAATGTTGGACTAAGGCCAATACAACTCCTCGAAGTGAAAGCGAAGGGACGTTTCGGAGCAGTGTGGAAAGCGATGTTGAAAAACGAAACGATTGCTGTCAAAATATTTCCTATTCAGGTACTTGTTGAATCCTAGTGAAACCTGCAATTCCTAGATCTAATTGATTAGTGATTGTAAAAGTGACGCTCCGGTAACTATGTTCGATAAGAGAATTTTTTCAATTGATTTTCAGGACAAGCAATCATGGCTAAATGAACAACAAATCTTCAAGCTTCCCCACATGAATCATGATGCTCTCCTTCGTTATATTGGTGTGGAGAGACGAGGCGAGGGTTTTCAACAGGAATTCTGGCTTATCACCGCTTACCACGAGTACGGTTCGCTGTGTGATTATTTGAAAGCCAACACCCTGTCGTGGACTCAGCTTTGCCGAATCGCCGAGTCACTGTCAAGGTAAGGGAATTTCCAATGGGAAGTTCTAGCATAAGATTGAAGGTGCTATATGCGCCAGATTCCTACAATTTCAATTAGTTTTTTCTCCTTGTACGTCATCATTGTAAGCGATGGTGAAATGGAAACCCATTTTGTGAATTGTAAAAAAAAATGTATTGTTGGCTCAGAAACGTAATTCAGCTGCGATAGTGAAAAATATGCTTTATTCTTTCAGAGGTTTAATGCATTTGCACGAAGAAATGGCACCGACTAAGACCGAGGGCTATAAGCCCGCAATCGCTCATCGGGATTTCAAATCGAAGAACGTTCTGCTAAAATCTGACCACACAGCGTGCATAGCTGATTTCGGCTTGGCTCTCATTTTTCAGCCTGGCAAACCCTGCGGCGACACTCATGGCCAGGTGAGTCTTGATCAGTTTCACTATGCATTTCTCTGCCGATGCATTTACAAAGTGTAATACCTCCAAATTCTCTCAAATCAACTCGGGTGACAGCAATTTGCGCATTTGACAGAAGCGTGTAAACCCTATTTTATACTCGGTTTTATCAGACCAACTAGATAGCTGATCCCAAATAATATTTTCTACTTACATGGATTTCAGGTTGGCACAAGACGGTACATGGCACCTGAAGTGTTGGAAGGAGCGATAAATTTCTCCCGAGACGCTTTCCTCCGCATCGACATGTATGCTTTCGGACTCGTGCTCTGGGAACTTGCTTCAAGATGCACAGCTGTCGAGGTATTCATCAAACGATAATTTTTTTTCTCTCTTGCAACTCCATCTCTTCGCCAAATGAAAATCGCTCAGACTCAATTTAACCATAACTATGCAGCGGTATTAATTTAAAAAAAAAATTCATTTCGAAAAATTGCGACAGAGCTGCTGGACCTTAGCGCAACAATGATTTTCGAGTGGGCCATTATTGTAGTGTGTGTCACTTTAATCATCTAGCCAATATTCTCTTTTTACATTATTTATGCCTGTCTCGGCTCTGCAAACAAATATGATTGTTGGGGAACCTGTTGTTCAGCTAGGCAGATGGCTTTTCGCTTAGCAGCAATCAGTCATAATTACTTCAATTTTAATCTTTTTGTAGCCACTTTTGCAATTTTTTGATTCATTGGTTTCTTTTTCTAGACCCCATCAGAATACCAGCTTCCGTTTGAAGAAGAAGTTGGGCTGCATCCGACTCTAGAGGACATGCAGGAGAGCGTCGTACACAAGAAGCAGCGACCTGTCTTGCGAAATAGTTGGAAATCGCATCCCGTAAGTTCCACTCTATTATCCTCTACCACCATTTGTCATATTTGCGATTGGTAACACTCCATGCTGTCTATTTACAGGGTTTCATGGTGCTTTGCGACACGATGGAAGAGTGTTGGGATCACGATGCGGAGGCGAGATTGTCAGCTTCATGCGTCATGGAAAGGATAGCAGCTCAAGCCAGACTAAATCCTCCGCTGCTTCGAATCAACGATCCTAACCTGTACGTTGATCATTTACATGATGATTAGCCATAATTAATTGAATTGATGAGATGATAATACAATCCGAATTCAATCTGATAAGGTTTTCAGAACTGTGGCAAGTTTTTTAAAAGTACTCTTCACTTGGCACTTTTCCAGCTCAAAAGATGCAGAGATCAACCTTGCTGGTTGTTTGAATAACGTTTCCCTCAAACTTTTTTTTTTAATTTGGGGATTCCTCCAAATCCAATAGATTTTCATGCAATTCTCTTTTGTTTCAGGATGGATCTCGGACATTGAACACTTACGTAAACAAGTGAATCTTGTGTGCCAAAATAAGAGACTGAGTGACTATAAGTGCACAAGTTGTCAACAGACGATGTTTTTATAAAGTTACGGCATCGCAGCATCTTCAGAGGAAAGCTGAATGTAAGACTATTTTTACTATTTTTGACGATAATACCGAACTTACATCAACGAAGTTCTCCTGACAAGATCTATATTTTCTACTCCAGTTGCATTCAATAGGAAAAAAAATGATTACGAGGTTTTTCTTTTATCAAGTTGTAATGTTCGAAGCGATCCTCACTAAGAATGTATAGCACTGATCATATTCGTTGAAGAATTTGTCTTCATTGTTGATTCTTACTGGTTGAATCTGTTGACAATTGTTTGATGAACAATACTGCCAGATCTAGAGCATGGAAATCGCGTTGAAAATCCTTCCGTTCTATAAATTTGCTAACTCGTGGTTTGGCTTTTTTCGTAAATAGAGTAAGCGACTAAGTCGAATGATTTTTTCTCCTCGCATTTTCAGAGCTGTTAACACTTGAAACGTGTCGAATTGCATTAATTTCCTCCTGATTCCTGCGTTGAGTTGTTCTAAGCTCAGGACACTCGATAAAAATGAAGTGTACCCAGTGATGTTTATTTTCAAAACAAATTGGGAGCTGGCCATTTGGCGATGGAAATTCATCAAAGGAGAACAGGGGCAATATTTTTATTTTATTTTTTTTCCATTATATAATTCCAGAACAGTCTTTATTTGAGTGATAACGAGAGGATAACCAAAAAACCACTGTCATCGGTGGTTATCTGGTTCTGAAAACGTAATGATAGTACGGCCGATTTGTGTATGGGTTGAAGTGGACATAGCCGTGGTTGATATAGTGTACCAAATGAGGATCTTTGTGTCCTTATCGCAGGCAATCACAGACTAGGCTCTCCGTCTCGTCACCTAATCTCTTCCTCAGTTTGGAAATTTCAAAAAGAGAATGTTACTCAAATGCATTTTTTCTATTTGTTTTTCTCCACTTCATCAGTCAAATCTTCGTCCCCACTTCGTTGAAACGCTACTTCTTGGTAGTATTGTTCTCGAGCGTTGACAATGCGGCAATAATCCTCAAGAGAGCGCTAATTGTATTTAAGTTACTACACAAAGACTTGATGTTCTTAGTTATTGTTTCCAAACTGTATATTTCTCTGTATATATTGAATACATTACTATTTCGGCTAAAATTTCATGTAAATACTATCGTTATCCCCCTTAACTGAGCAAAGCGAGGGTAGCTTAGTGGAATTATTTAATATCCATCGGTCGCTAGTTTAACGCGAACTAAAGTAAAATAAAAGCTTCCCGAGGGGAGGTGGGAGGGAAATATTTTTGGGAATCGGAAAACCCCGAAGAGAAATTCTTTTCATTTGTACAAAAAAAAAGAAAAGTGCTTGTAATATGAATTGCTGGCATTTTGAAAATTAAGTTGAATTGTTGATCGAATGCAGAACTCTGTCAAGGCCAGGCCTGAATTTCTGACAAAGAATTTGACTTTGAATTTTTTTATAATCATTTTTCCGATCTGCAATAGATTGTTGTTAGTGTGACAAAATCCTTTGGAGCTTCCTCTGTATAATAGTTTGTAAGAAAATGTTGGAAATTCCGATCCTTGCAATGTAGATCCCTCAAACTGCGTACCATGAGTTCCTCAGTTGAATACGAATTCGTATTCGCTTGAACTGAATCAAGTCGATGTGCCAACATTTGCAAATTCCTCGCCCACCCCACGTCGAATTTAAATTTTTGTTAAATTAAAAAACGATTTTAAAATATTTTGTGATACTTTTCAAAGCAATAATTTTTACACAATGATGGCGTGTTTGAGTTCTGGCTAAAACTATACGGTTGAACATTATTGGAAGAAAATTTTCCCTCTTTTTGTCGTTATAATTTGAAAATTGCTTGAGTCTTGAAGAGAGTGGACAATTCGGTTATTTTGTAACTGTTGTCTAAAGCTTAGTATGAGGTTATTTTCCAACGAGATCTCATAAAAAGCAAAGAAATGCACACATTTCTACTCTATTATTATCAATTTGAAATAAATTGCCGCGAAAGATTCTGAGAAAATTTTTTCAAAAATATTCTCTTTTTTTAATCTATTCTCCTTCGAGGCTCCAATAGTTATTTTCCTGTTAACAGCAAATAGAGCTACAATATTCGCCTTCACAGTCTTGTTCCTTAACTGCATTACCTCAAGAAACATGAAATGAACGTTTTTGTGTAAATATAGATTTTCTTAACGGTACACGATTAGGAGATAATTTTTGTATATTGGAAAAGAAAAAGTTTATCTTACTATATTGACATTTGCTGATTAGAAATTCAATCTTGTTGTGACGTATTTTTTCAAGAAGACAAGCGTGGAAAGAAAAACTCAAAACAAAAAAAATTAAAAAAAAGTACCTATTGTTGTCGTACGCAATCGAATATTATAGATGTCACTGGTCTGCTAGGCTTGTATCGTGAAAGTACAACTTATCAAGTATTGGTGTAGTTTGCGGATTTTTGTATAGTTCCATTTCGGAATACTAGCTGTAAATAACCTTTTAACCCCCCCGACTAACTTTTGAATGTTACTTATCTCTAATTCTGTACAAGTAAGCTGTAGTTTTCAACGTTTACTCTTCCTATCTGACTGTATCGAGGGTTTTATTTATTGTCGCGATGGAAAAATTGTATCGATACTTAATTGGTTTTTGCATTGTTGCGAAGCTCCTGTTATAAATTAGTTTGCATATCGATACGCGAGCAGTGATTTGAATTTTCAAGAAAATCTATTAAATTTAAACTGTTTAGTAATTTCCAGTGAAATTTAACCGTTTATATTTTGTATAACGTATGTTTTCCAACTATGCATCTCCTGAGACTCTTTTGTTGTTGATTTTGCTCATTTTTTCAACCCCCCGAACTCGATGAATAGTCAAGTCTTCAGGCTAACCGTTTCAAAATCTCATAGTATCTATCTGTATCACTTGTATATTTATATTTTCATGTTCGGTGAAATAATCTTCCTCTTCTGGCAGTTCTTGTGCGTCAACTCTTGCAAAGTTATCCCGTTGCTCAAGTGCCTTCACATAGTTTATTACCGTTAACCTAGCTATAGAAAACGTTGACGACCTTGCAAGAGTTGATTTTTACGAAGACACTTTTACTTCGTTTTTTGGACGAGCATCTCTACGGTTTTTGTCGAGGGAAGGTTTCAGATCTTTGGGTTCTCTTGAATTTCGTTTCCATAGGGATGGGATAAGTTTATATCACTACAGATATTAGGTAGAAGGACGGCCTCAGGCGGACAAACCTATTTTATTCGTATTCCACAGGCCTTTAATTGTAAAATTTCAAATTTTGTGGGGTTTAAAAAATTTTCGTGAGCCATTACATTGTTTATTATTGAATCATGAGTTGATAAGGTACTCCTTGCATTTTTTTCCCCATATATCTACGTAGATTGTCATCAGCTTCAATTTATGAAGCCTTTGAACAAAAATAAGTTCCCTAGACTTTTATGTGTGACATGATTTGCCTTAAATTTGTGATAACATTACAGTTTTCGTTTTAACTAGTCCAATTTCTTCTTATCACTCGACTGTAGGTCGTCCAGCGTTTTATAACCTACTGTGAAAACCCATAACCTTCCCTTGTCTAAAACCGTATTTTGTATTTGCACCTTAGAACATTACCTCATCAGATTCGGATAGTTTTATTTATTTTTCATTTATTATACAATTTTTCAAATTTGCATATTTTTGTTCAAATAACTGGAGAAATCTCAGCGATGGACTCGCAACTGCTCTTCCACGATACGCACGTCTCCTATTAATTTTTTCAATGAAGACAAACCCGTTCAGAGTTCGTGGTTGCACTTTGCTCTTTGACTTGCAGCCTGAGGCGAAGCTGGAACAAAAGATGATTGCTGTGCTAGTAATATTTACACTAAAGTGTGGCGAATTGGTCGAAAAATTGTTTCCAACGTTTGTCGACTCGTTGGAGAAAAAAAGACGTATCGAAATGTAAAATGTTAGAAGCTGTAAGCTAATTTATCGATATATGGGTTGAAGCTGTAGTTGAATTTTCGTTTGGAAAAATTGTGTCTCTGTTTCCTTGATAAATAATGTAAAATTTTATGAAATTGATTTTTTTCTTTTTTTTTTTTTGTGAAATCTGATTATAATTGGGGTTTGTGCGTTTTTCCAAATTTCACCTGTTGGAGATTATTTTCCTTTAATATAAACTAAAACGTTACTTCCATTTGTGTATCATGTATTATGCATAGTAGATTGGACCGATCGATGAAATAGATTTTTCTACAATTCCGGTTTGAATATATTTTGTAACGAAAGATTGCCGCGGCGAAAAGTGTCTCTTTGGATGTGTAGTTAGCGGAACACCGTAAGTAAAATGAAAACAGGAAAAATACTTTGTAGAAAGATATCACTGACTACTCTTCAGCTGTCAGTCGAAGAGAGAAAAAAATTATATGAAATTGTTTAGTATACCTCATATTGGTTTTATTTCTGGTCCTCGATTTTTAAATTTAATTACCGAAATTGGCTATGATTTATGGGGAGGAATATTGAAAGAGAAATTATTGATTATAGTTTCAAACTCTGTTGTATAAAAAAAAAAAAAAATCGGTAATAATCGAGTATTATGAGACTCCTCACTCCGTTGGTGTAATTTGTTATTTACTAAGGTGTATATTACTGTCTAATCATCAGATTTGTTCGGTGATAATGACTGAAAATGAAGAAGTCCTGATAAGGAGAGTGCAGTCCAGTCAAATCGTAGTTGAACGGTGACAAAAAAAAACCTATTCGACTTTGAAAACATAGTTTGTGTTTTTTTGGGGGTGAGAAACACGAATCCGGAGGAATCCAACAATAGCGTTTCGAATAATTAGCAAAAAAATCGAATTTTCTGTTTTTTCCCAGTTTTGAGGTTATAACTCGAAAACTCTCCTTATCGTAGAAAATATTATACAATCCTTTTTTAAAGAGCATTGAATTTTGCGTCGAATCGTGTTTCATTGTCCAATTTAGTCCAGGCGTTTCACCGTTATCGTTCAGAGTTGAGAAACGTAAATCACTAAAACCCTAAAAATGGCGAAAACTAACAGTTTGTGTAAAATTTCCGTTGTTTTGACATCAAATTCGGATTCAGCGTTAAATTTTCTGTATGAAGAGCTTTCGAAATCGCTCGATAGCAAAAGTTATATTTTATATCCCTGCCGACGCTAGCGGATCTCGTCGGGAGCTCGGTTTGCGGAAAATAATTTCTGTGGCGCTGTATAAAATTTTTCTGGCAAACTTTTTGCTATTTACTTGTTTATGGCGTCCTAATGAAGACTACTACGTTTTAAAACAACTGATTTACGAACATTTTGACCGCGTAAAGCTCTGTTAAAGTTCGATTTTGGTCATTTGAAAAACTAATTTTTTTGGACCACTTGTAATTTGTTCCGAGGATTGAAAAAAATTACAAAAATACATTTTGGTAAGATACAACTTTCCTGAAAATTTCAGATTTTTATCTGCATTGAAAGACGAGTAAAAAATCGTCAAGTGATCGTAGCGAAAAATTCGCATGGGTTCCCCTTGACTTTTTCGTGAAACTTTTTTTGATTTCGATTTCGTTCAAATTTTGCATAATGATAGTTGGTGGTGTGTATATCAATAATAAATGCGACATTCTTGGTTTCTTTAGTGCTAAATAGACGAAAAGAAAGTTTAAAGTCGGAAAGTGGGATTATTCGTGTGTATTCCACCAATATTCTTGAATTCCGCACAATCGGTTGGAAGATGGATAGGTATTTTACTTGGACAATATGTGGACAACTAAATTACCTATCTTTTGGTATAGTCAAATATCTGAATTGACGACTTTTTATTGAAGTTATAGGGGGTGAAAGTTAGAAATCTTGGAAAACGTTCAAGTTTGACGTCGTCTCGGTTAAAACTTTGAGCAAGTTGAAACACCAATATTTCATGGTACAAAACATGTATATACCACTACTTACCTAATTACAATGACTACTATAGCACCAACTACTTTATCAACTATACATGATGAGTAATACTAGTGAGCTGAAATTGATTTGAAGTAAAGGCATTTATTATGCAATTAGGATTTTTATTGAGCCAAGAGCTACACAACGGTGTAAACCCTCGCAAGTCCTGGTAACGTCTGGAAAAATTCCCCTAAGTCCGAAAACAGTATGAAAAACTACTGGAGTCCACTGATTTCTAATTTATGCCTTCTCCCATTATTATGACGTGTACGTAATTATAGGATGTGGTTATTTTAACATCAGGCGCCACTTATCGATGCAATAAAGTTTTTTGAGTATCCTGTAAAATTTTTGTAAAGGAAAATACAAGGTTTTGCAGGTATATTGTCACTTCGCACAATAAATGCCGTAATTTTTGTGATAATAATATGATTTGTTGCAAAAAAAATCCTTCTCGTGGCAAAATTAATTATGAGAAAAACAATTTTTTTGTCTCGAATTCGATTTTCTGATTCATGAAACGGATTTTGTATGTGTCTTCGGGTCGAAATTCGATGGTGGATTTTTCCCGAACGAGCATCATTTTCTGCGAAAATTCGCTAAAAAGGGTTGAATCAGATTTGACCTTTTTTTATCAAGGGCATCTTCACCAGCGGAGAGAGCGTGAATCTATGTCTAGGTCTTCGAGCGACCTACATTAGATCTGATTACGTCAGTGCGTACCTCTCGCACTTTCGATGCCATTTTGCCTTCGAACGTTAATACAGTTAATCAACCCAAATTAAATCGTTAACGTGCAAGCAAAAAGCTCAATTCTCAGGTATATAATATGAGCAAATACTATTAATATATTTTAAGCTGATTATGTGTAGTAGATGATTTTTTTTTTTAACAACTTGAATTTTTTTTCATTAAAATGTAACTATTATAATTTGCTCCGTTTGCCATTTTCACATTTTCGGAGTCATTTCATGCGTTGAAACAGTCGACAAATGTTCACAAAGTTCGCCTCGCGAACTTCGTTGATTTATTTTAGACCAATTAAAAAATTCATAATTTCGACGTCGTTTCACAATAATGTCTCCAAGGTAATAGAATGGTAGTTTTTCATCATGGAACTTTATTTAATTTCTACATGCTTGAAAGAAAAGAGTCAACTTTTCTCCATTCGTATAAATATTTCCTCTTGGTAATGTACGTATATAGGCCAAAGTAACAGAGGAGTACTATGATTTCTCCTATGATTTGATATGACAAGGTATCACCTCGCAATAATCGCTATATCTTGATCATATTCCGCTTTCGTTTCGTACAATTTTCTTCCGTCGAATAAATCACCCTACTACATTTCAAGGGTCGACTACAAGCGAACACAATTACATTAATGAATCTATCAGTCGTTAAATTCGTGGAAGTCTTTTTCAAACGTGGAAAAAACGGTTGGAAAAGGAACTGATATAATTAAGCGAGTTCTTTCACCTTTCCGTTAATAGAATGGCGACGAGTGAAGGACCGAGCTCACGTGCGTGAAATGAGGTATTCTTTTTTACAATGCCAACTTCTAATGCTAAAATTAGACGAGGCATACGGTTCTGGTTTTATGATTAATCTTGACTTGCGAAATTAGTTGTTTTATCTGTCGTTCGGAAATCAATTTGCACGATAAGGTGCCCATATTTTAATCACGTATACTGCAACTGTCCGAAATTTTATGAACATTGCTTTTTAGATCGCTTTTCTAGATTTTTAGCCAATTCACAGCGAGCGAGGAAATCGGATGTGGAACTTGAATGATGAATAATTTAACGTGCAAATAAGAACGAATACTGGAAAATATTGAAATGAATAAATCAACTTAGAAATACCTATTCAATGCGAAGTTGTTCATATTACTACAACAGCTAGGGATTCTATTTTTAAACTACTCCCACAAGGGGAGCTCTAGACTTCACAGCACTTCTATAGAATATTTGCCCCTCACAATCGTCGATTTATTATAAACCCAAAGATCGCCCCAATTAATTTTCCACGCGTGAACAAAACCTTAATAATATCAGTGCCTTTGGTCTAAATCTCGTCTCAAAACGCTATGTACAAAAGATCGGTGTGTAAAAATACTAAAATAATACTTGAAGTCTGCCATCGTTCAATGGATTATTTTCTACAGCTATAAAAATATTTGTCGTCCAAACACCTCGCTAACATCGCTATTCTCTAGTCGTTTATTCTTGTCTTTCATTGTTCCGTCGTTTCTTATCCCAGTTTTGAATCCAGTTTCTGACTTAGCTACTAGTATCAGTTATTTTTACACAAGGGCTACAGTTCGCATAGTGAATCACAAAAAAAAATTCAATCATCAGTCAATATAAGGAGAGCGTCGCAAATTTTGGAAAAAATTCTAGTTTAGTTAGAATTTTGGATTAGGAATTACGAAAGGCAGTGGACAATTTTTTTGCGATTGCCGTTGGCGAATGAAATCAGTTGAAGACCTGTAGAGTACAATTCATTAGTAGTAAAATGATTCCAAGTGCGTATGCTTCATTTTCTTCAGCAGAACTTACTATAAATACATTTTTCCGTACGTTACAGATAAATTTTTTGGAATTGAAGAATTCCTGCAATTCATTTCTTCGGAGTTGAAAAATTCCTTTAACTGTAATTTATTTCTATCGAATTTAAAATTCCTCGAACTACATTAGTTCTATTAGATTAAATAAGTACTCAAACTATAAAATCCCTAAAACTATATTTTTTTCCAAATTAAAAAGTAATAAATATTACTCCAATTGAAAAACTCGAGTTGAAAATTTGGTCGAATCAAGAAAAGCTTCTCATACATTTTTCAAAATAGGTACCTACCTATTTGTATTAATTTTGTTTTGCTCGATTTTTTAATCAAATTTTTAAATCCGAACGCTCAAAATAAATTATTAAATTTTCTCGAGTTAAAATATCGGCAAATTTGTCTGCACAATTTTTAATTCAATCGTCTCAATCTTGAAAATAATTTTCATAAACGTTCATTTATAGGGAAATTTACTCTGAGGAAAATTAATCGAGGAGCCTCTCATTAGTAATATTTTACAATTATTTTGTTGGTTTTATTTTGAATTATTCTTGTGAAATGGGATTCCACAATCGGTATTTAGTAAAAAAAAGGTGAAAAATCACCTCTTTTTTATTGAATGACTTTAAAAAAAATTTAATTCCGTACCTTGTAAATTTGTCAGTTTTGGCATCAATTGCACAAGAAGTTTCAACTCCGTGGGAAAATTCAACTCCGTGAGCTCAAATATTTAATTTTCGGTAAATTTTAAGAGGTATTTTGATTATTTAACGGTCATCAAAATTATCTTCACTTGCCTTTCGTATTTCTTGGCGATATGGTGAGTTAATGTTTCTTCAATTAAACGCTATCTTCATTAAATCACTATAGAGCTAACAATTTACACAAATTGTATTAATTTGTACAAATCAATATCGTTTCAAGGCTTTTGGGGTGACGTACCCCTTAACAATAACCGAACTATATGTTCGCTATCTTCAATTAAGGGCTGTTAGATTCGTGTACAATTGTACGAATATATCAAGTTTCGAAGGAACGTAATTGAGAGATTAAATGCACGAAGGATGGGATACAGAGCAGTAAACAGGGACGGGCAATACAGTTTACATTTGGGACTGATCGATAGATGAAAAATAGTTGGAGTATAATTGAAGATGGTTTTCGGGGGAATACTTGGAAACCTCTTCGATTGGCTCAGTATTTTAGGGCTTAGTGGGAAAGAATGTCGAGGTATCTTTACAAAAAATGTATATAGTTAAGATCCAGTTTGGAATATGTCTCGTGTAATCAATGGGGAATTCGCATCGATTTTTTTTTCAATTGGCATAGCATGCAGATAAGCGAAGGATTGCTCAAAGGCCTGAACTAGCTTTTTTGAAAATTTCAGATTCTAGTTAAGTAGTCGAGTTTGAAAAATGGCTCGAATCTCAGGGAGCAACCACGTTGTCTGTGTCACTTGTTCTCTAGCCCTGGGATTAGGGCAGTGAAGCGGTTGGGTGGGAGGTATAAGTGGGATAAAAGGTAGACGCTCTAAGTGGGGAGACAGCTCATGACGTCAGCTATTTTGTTCAGAATAAAAAATCGACCCGAATTCCAAATAATCAGAGTTTCTGTATGGGGTTCTGTGGTCTTGGCACTTTTTTTTATAACAGATTCGCTTATATTTCTGCACGTATAGAAATACATAAATAAATCATCAATGAGAACATAGAAAAGAAAAAATTGTGCAGCCTCTTCCAAACAGAACAACTAATAACAAACCACATAAGTTATCGTCCCATCGCGTATTATGATAGATGGCGAATAATCTATTTTAATTGGCTGGTCACTGCTATATAAAAAAAATCGCTTGGCGGTAAAATGATTAAAATCATTTCTAGAGAAAATATTATTTGCAAGTTAATCCTCAGTAAGGCAGCTTCAGGGAAGATCAAGCAGAGTCTGAAGCATCCTACGTACCCTCTCGACCAATTATATAATATTCGACAAGATAGAACTGATATTAGATAAATATTGTTTTTTCTCCAAGGGACAATTTTGTATGTTCTTCGGAATTATGATATACTTGTTGCTCAGTCAATTATGGTTCGAGCTGGACAGGAACTTGATATTTTTCAATAATTTCTGTCGGTAATGGATGGTATTGGTCTTAGATGAAAATATGTGGGAACTGAGCACTATAGCTGGCCACGAGCGCGCGTCCTTTCCCATTAATCGCGAAGTGGGATCATTTCTTCTAAAATCTTCTCTTTTTCTTTCTAAAATCATTCTTGTCTGTGTGCAGTACATTCAGTCGCCTGGTTTCCCCCCCTTAGACCCCCTGGACATGAAAAAATACAACAACAAAGAAAAGAATAATCATTGATGATTACATTTGGAATGAAAAATCGATGCCAATTCCCCATTTTGGGCGTGATGCCAAGTGACAGTTTCATTGAACGTTTTCCCTACTTCCGAGCGTTTATTTATTTTCAAATGAAAATTCGCATCATCCCTTGCTCCACAATTTTTCCAAGGACAGCAAAAACTTTCCCAGCTCAGCTTCCTTCCCCATTTTCCCCTTGGAACTTTCCACTCACTTTTCCGCAAACTCAATTTTCCACGGGAAAGAACGTGCTTGGCAGCTCGCGAGTTTGAAAAGGTACCTTGGACTTGGCTCTCGACTCTGCTGGAAAATACTGATGGATAATTTGCCAAAAAGTCAGTTTCGGAAGGTTTCCTAGAGGTTTCCAGTCATATTTGGTCGTTACTTGACCGGAAGCGACGAAGGAAGCATTCTCTGGCTGACAGGCTCCGTCGGCGATTCCGAATCCGATGTCGCCGTGTTGTTACCGTTTTCGATAAAGTCGTTGTCGTGTTTTGTGTGGGCCAGGTGTCGTTTTGCCCCGAATTGCGGCACGTTTGCCGCCTCTTCGTCTTCCAAGCTCGAATAGCTAGCCGTTGTTGCGTCTGAATCGGCGTTACGTTGTCGTTCGTCGCTTAAGTTTCCAAGGCCTGAAAGTCGAGTAGAAAAAATATATGAAAAACGTAGACATGACATGTATGACAAAATTTGTCATTTAATTTTTTTTTTTGCCACAAGTCGAAGAATAACAATAAATCGAATGAATAATGTAAAAAATGTCACAAAAACGCTCAGCGGATTTATGGAAACGTTCGGTTTTTAATTTCTCGCTCGACCGTCGAGACAAATAAAAAGTGGAAATTTTCAGGAAAACTGCATCTCACCAAGATATAATAAAATTATTTTTTCAACTCGAGAAAAAATGCAAGTTACCTGAAAAATAAGTTTAAAAATATTTATTCAGGAAGATTTTTCGTTACCGAGCTTCTTCTGGTACATTTTACAATACGTATAATCTTAAATTTAATTCGCTTACTATCGCTGGAGTTTCCGCCGCTTCCGCTGCTGAATTCTTCACTCAATTCTTCCTCGTCTTCCTCATCGTCGTCTTCGTCGTCGTCGCCTCCGTCGTCGTTTTCCTCCTCGCCCTCGCCCTCTTCCTCGTCTTCGCTTCCTCTTTCCTCTTGAATTTCAGGCGACGACGACGTCCTCGTCGAACCGGACTCTTCGTTCCGGTTTTTGGCATTTTCAGCTGCTATAGACAATTGAGTTAAGTTGAAATGTTCCCTAGGTATGAAAAGAGCAGCTCAATGAGAAAAATGGAGCTAACCTTGGTTCAATTTTTCCATTATCAAAGGGTAGAACTCTCTTGCAGTCGTGTGGTTCGGCTCGTATTGTAAAACTGCGAGGGAAACATTTATTCGTGTCAAATGTGGAGACGATTTGAACATTTTTTTCAAACTATATTACAAGCACTTACTTAATCTGCAGTACTTCAGCGCTGTCACATAATCCTTTAGCATTACTGCTGACAGGAACTGTAAAATGGAATAATTATAAATAAACACTTACTTCATCATCATGCTTTTTTTTTTTTGCAATGGGTTTTACTTGGCTACGAGACATTTTTGGAAACTGGATGCTACTTTGTCGTATGCAAGGAAAACTCGCTTCAAATAATAGTTTATTTATGTTAATTTTTTCAGTTTATTATTCATTTTTGCTTCAATTGTGATCTAAGAAGATTGTAATAATATTATAAAATAGTAACTAGCCCAAACCCTCTTAACACTTATTTAAGGTCGAATTAAACGCATACAGGCGACAAAAGTGTTAATTCGACAAGCATTCGAACGAGTATAGAACAATTTTTAACTTTTGTAGTTCAAAAAATTTACGACGGCAAATTTTTCCACTCGAAAATCCGCTATAACTCAAAATTGTCACAGCTATTGGCCCCGTTATGGTTTAATTCGACTCAGCATTCAACAATCTACACTCGTAGACATTGATGTGAAACGCGTTTTAAAAACGTCAGAAAATACGAATTTTCTCTCCATTGAAACCCTAAAAAAATTGAGATGGAGGTTTGGCTAAAGAATTCAGCCATTCATGCCAAGAATGATTTTTGGTTAATATCAAAAAGTTACCTATTACATTTTCCACAAAAAAGCGTTGACGGCGGACGGGCAGAATTATTTTTTATATTGGATATTCGGATTCTAATGCGTCAAAACGTCTAACTTGTTAGGGATTCGAATTTATTCTTAAAGGGTTATTATTGAATAATAAACAAAAAACGGAAAGAGACATTTATAAATTTATTGAACGCTTTCAAATTCGACTGACCTCAGCAAGAATTTCCGTCGGTGCTGATATACTTTCGTCAGCGTCTGTATACTCGCTAAGATCTTCTTGGCTGTTACTATTGTTGACCGTGCAGTTCCCGTTCACTTCTAGTTCGCCCAAACTGACCGTCAGCCCCTCTGCAAAGGAACTTTTTTTTTTTAGGTATTACGATCATTATAATAAAATTTTATCATACGGTAAAATTCTCAGGTTCTCTTCCACTGTTTCCAATCGGCTTTTCCCGCCCATTTTAGCGGTTGAGTTTAATAAAATTATTTTATTTCCGTCAAAAAGTAATGGCGAAACTTTTTGAATAAAATTTGTATTCAAGTAACGTTTCAACTTACCCATTGTAATCGTATATTGCGGGATCAACGTTCTCAACGCATGCTAAAACCAAAAGGAAGCACAGATTAGAATTATTTGCAGCGTGTTTTTATATTTATTTATTTTTTTTTATTTTTTTTTTTTTCTTATGGAGATCCGGCAACATTGGTCACTTTTAGACCGCTGACACTTGTTCAGAGTTTTTCTAAGTACTATGAAAACTTCTTCCGAATTCGACTTTTCGTAGATCGCAATACTATCATTTACTACGCGAATACGGAAGTAAAAAACGACAAAACAATCGACAAATTGGACAAACAACACAAATTACCGAAGGAAAATAACCGTCTTCAATTCTAGCTATTCAACCATTGAACATTGACAGGTCGTCAGGCTCTGTTATGAAGTTGCCAAACAAATTGTCGGGGAAGTTTGCGATTGATTGATTACCTGAAGAACTTAACCTGTTGTCGTTGTTTACTTTCGAAGGCGTCGCAAAGATTTACAAAACACAACGGCTCGAGAATGCAAATGGATCAACTTCCGCTCGTATCGACCCGACGGTGACGTCCTAAAATCAGCAAAAGGCCAAATCGACTGCAACCATGTCGAAACGACCTTTTCCTGCACTCAACGCGACCCAACGTTACTTTGTTAAATTACTAAAAAGATAATGTGAATTCGGATTGTACGGGATCGATTCAACGGATTTTCGAGGGATTATTAAAACATCGGAACATACCTTAAGCTCGTCTGCCCCTTTGTCTATTTCCTGTTCTACGACGTAGAAAACGTCAGATGCGTAGATACCGGCGGCAGTTGGAGATTCCGCCCCTGACGCGAGCCGCCCCTGCACAATCAATAGCCAGCCGTGCTCCCCCACTTCAGGGCACCTTTTTAGCTTCGTTCCAAGACAACCGACCTTAGTTATACTTTCATATGTTAAATCGATGGAAAGTACGGGGAGAATTAAAGAAAGTTAAAAACATTGGTGGACATAAGTCATTTTATTTTCCTAGGGATTTTCATGTATTGTATAGTAATAATTGAGAGACACATTTAAAGGGATGGAAGTTGGCTGAGCAAATGCGTAGAAATGACGAATCGTGAAATTCTACCTGTCTTCTAGCCTTAAAATTAGATCGATCTAGAACAATCATTTCCACGATGAATCGAATCTTAGGAGACCTTTTTTTCAAGCCAAAAAACTCTCCCTTTGAAAAAATAAAAATAAAAAAAAATTATAATAAATAATAAGCTCGAATAAAATAACGCAAGATGCAAGACGATTTCTACGTTTTAAATGGTTCATGCAAGTCTTAATAAAACGTGACTTTGAAGAGTGAACGCGACATTTTTAACTCTCCCTTTGAAAAAAAAATAAAAAAATAAAAATTACAATAAATAATAAGCTCGAATAAAATAACGCAAAATGCAAGACGATTTCTACGTTTTAAATGGTTCATGCAAGTCTTAATAAAACGTGACTTTGAAGAGTGAACGCGACATTTTTAACGGCAGAATTTTTGGGCGCCAAACCTCGAAATCTTCGGACCTAATAACTTTTTGGATTAAAATTCGAAAACAGTTTTCTTTGATAAACATTCTGTTAATAAATTAAAGAGGACGAAATTCGCGCCGATTAATGAAAAGAAATCAAGTATCCGATTTTTACTGGCAATTAAAAACATCCTTTTCCAACTTTTCCAAAAAACTACCATTGTTCCGAATTCCACAATGTTTATTCAATTTTTTCTATATTATTTTTCTATTATTATTTTTTTTCTATAGACTTATATTTTTTTGCGCCTGTAATTTTATTTCTTCTATATTTTATTATACTTCTATTTTAAAAATCAAGTTTTTTTTTTTTTTTGTTTTGATGAAAAATAACCTTTGTCGAGTGACTGAGCGGAGATATCATTCGGTTGCTGAAAAAGGAGCGGTATTAAGTCTTGATGAGCTGAATCGATACATTCCAATTTTATTGCACGAGCTTTCCTGCCGGTCGATATAGCTCCACGTATTTACAGCTCGGCATTGAGGCGCCTGTTATTACGTGTAGGCGGATGAATCACCGCGAACCGCTCAAACAAATCTGTCGAGTCATTCGTCAGAGGAACTTGATAGCAAAATAGGAAACCATCTTGAACGGAATTGGATCGAAGCTAGAAAATGGGGAATTTTGTTGATCACTTGGTTATCAGTGATGGCATCTACAGTTAATAGCAGAGTTCCAATTATTTATCAAGAGTATCTTTATTTCAACCGATAACCTACTTGAAAAAATGAGACTCAAGTTGAATTTTCAAAATTTTTTCGCCGCCTTTTTTCAGCCCGAATGGTTTACGTAATTTTTCTTGATCGTTTTGGTATTTTTGGTTTTACTTGCTTGAAAAATAGACCCAATTTTCACGAATCTGAAAACTATACTATTTAGAAAGCCGTTTTAGTCAAAGAAGCATTAAAGGGAAAAAATAATATTTTTAAATATTAAAATAAAAAATAAAATAAAAATAAAAATTCTAATTTGGGAATTGTGAGTTTAACGGAAAAATAGGGGAGCTTAGATTAGTTCCAAATCTCTACAATGAGTCGTGAACTGTTCATTGCCCACGTAACAATATTTTATAAATGTAAAGCTCATTCTCAACAACATACTAAATCCCACACAGTTGCTTGTTAAACGTAAATGGACGGAAAACTTGAGTGTGCGCGTGGAATTGTGCGGAATGGAAGTGGAATTAGCGGAAGGGGAGCGGACTCGGCCTCGGCGGATTCTTGGAAATGGAGAGAGCGGATTCGCGCTCATGTTGCTGCCTGTTCTATGGCGGAACTTGATCCAGGCGTGGCCCGATTTTGTAGCGAGAGCGCCGAGAGCTAGTAGAACTTCAGAAGCATTATTTGTATGATCTAGCTCTACCAGTATTTATCTTTTCTCTGAATTATGATTGACATTTAGCATTTTAAGAGGTGCTAGAAAAAAGGACCAATTCAAAAGAAAAAAAGAAAAATGTTTAAAAAGGAACATTTTGGGTAAAAAAAGAACACTATTTTTTAAAATACTTTTTGAGAACATTCATTTTTGTATCAAGACGCTCTTCAACGCCACTTATAGGTCAAAACACATAGCTAAATGAAAAACAATTTTTTCACTTTTAACTACACATTTTAACTTTTTTTTTCTCTCTAAATGCGTAAAAAACGAACATTGGTTTATGCGAACATACATTGGTTTATACCAGATTAAGATGATATTACCACTTGTGATATTAACTATCCCGAACATAAATGTGAAAGCGTCCACCAAACAGCAAATGGATAACTATAAAGGAAAACCTCTGCGAAAATCGCTATTTTAACTATTTGTATTTTTCTGAATTACCTAATTAAAGGACAAATTATGTGGTACAGCTTAAGAGAAAGTCTGACGAGCATAGAACGATTTTTATTGTCTCAAGTCTCGAGTTATTCAGTTCTCCAAATTTTTCAAAATATCGAAAATTTCGCTCACAAGCTACTTGAGAACCCTGCTGCGGTCTCATCCGATTCAGTGTCTGTAAATCAATACCAAATACACGTTTGTCTAAAAAAAAAAAAAACTTTGTATAAATATATAAATAAACTTATAAAATTAAAATAAAAAATATATAATAAACCACCTTTCAATAATTTACATCGTTTTTTTTATCGCGCATTCGGTTTTCATATCTACGTACCTAAAAACGTCCAACATAAAATTTTGAGGGGGTTAGAATAAAAATTTTGAAGGCAATTACAACGGTTTATTTTAATAATAAACCGCTTTGTCTCAACGTAGTCAACATCTATTCCATTTGTCTGCCCCCTCCCCATCCCATAAATTATTATTATCTTTGCTGTAGAAAAGAAATGGTTTTTGAATCGCTCCGAGTAAGGCATTAGTTGACTAGTTTTTCACCCCCTAAAGATCACTGCAAAAATAAAAAATTAAATAAATAAATGAGTAGGAGTAAAATATGCAGGTGGTTCATTAAGTCACCAATTGTAATTAATGGGCCGTCATGCACTCCCATGAAGACCAGAGTAGTTTACGCTAGAAAAAAACTTATGTACCTATTGTTCTTGTTGAAAAATAAGTGCTAAACATTGTCCCAAAACGCTTTTACTCCTTTGTTCTTTACATTCCTGACTTCTTCCTCCATATTTTACTAACTTAATTCTGACAGTTTCTCTTTAATTATTTTTTTTTGTAAGCGGCTTTTTTAATTACACGTAAGCGCGTTTGTAATTGCACAATAATACGTAGCATATCCTTGATTTGACCTCGAAGTTCCTCGCAATGCCAGAGATCAACGTCCTTTACGAGCAGGTCTGTTCACGCTCGAGTTTCTGTCACTCATCTTCCAGTTCCAGAGCACCTAAAAAAAATCTTGCGTTCTGATCAGCTTGCCAGCTTGACTTTCGACCGACCAATATGAGAAAAATAATAGACATGACTCATTTGTTGGCATATTGGTTATTGAAATTCGTGATTTTTCTCACTACCATAACGGGGTCGATAGCTTTCATGGTTCGCAGCGTTTGTGAAGCAAGTTGGAGGATTTGAGAAATTTGTTTATTTTTTTACAACTAATTTCCAACCATACTTTTATTGTTCCATAGCGATGCTATTTTTTTTATTAGTTTTGTAAATACTTTTCAAAACTGAAGTGAGGTCTTTTCGATGGCTAAAACTCACTTAATTTGCGTGCAAATTCGAATCTGATTACACCATGGAAAACCCGTTCAATTTCCTGGCTCTTATATGATTATTACAGGCTACAGGAGTAATATTTTTTTTTTAAGTTCTAGTAATCAAGTTTGAGGTCTTTAAACGTTTTAAATGGCAACCGGACAACGCTTGATTTTTATCGTTTGGTTAATACACCGTATTTCTTCCATGTTACGAGCTTTTCTCGCTATTTCTCTTGTTATTATTTTCTATTTTGATTTATACGTACCCGAAAAATCAATATATTCGAACGGTCAAGGTTTTGAAATGTTTACTACGGCGAGTTAGGGCTGGTTATTTTTTTTTTTCATCTTTCCTATGTACGAATATTCTGAAACAAAAAAATCGTAAAAAATCTCCCTCAAATTACCAATAATGATATCATTACACCTGGCCACTCCAGCCCGTTTGTTTTCATGTTGCTGACGTGGAACCTGAAAGTCGCAAGCCCCGAAAATGAGTCACCGGTCGCCGAAAGGTGGATGCCCGGGCGAGCGTGACGAGGAGACGGCCTCCAAACGATCAAAGGGAGATGAAATGATGCCATTATCGCGACCGGGAGCGAGATGAAGCGGGACGAAGAGGAAGATAGGAAGTTTTGCGAGGCGAACGAAGACGGAGATTGGCATTCGTGCGGTAAACGGGAGCTGGCCCGGTGCCCAATAGCGAGAGCCTGAGGTTATTGCGTCAGCAAGTGCCCCACTCTGAGCTAAACCCTTCCCCAAACAAAACCCCTACAGCCTGCAGGAAAAGACTAGACCATTCTACAGTGATTCGATCCCAAAAGCATCTCGACTTCGTCCGCAACGATTTTAAGTGTTCACCCTATACAATTTCAAGTGTTCACGCTAGAATTTCAAGTGTTCCACCATCGAAGTGATCTATTCGAATTAGAGCGCAGCGTCGAATTCGAGTGGACGACTTGCTAAACGAAGCGACATCAATTTTCAGCGATTTCTCTTGGGATTATTCAAAACGTCTTCAAAATGTGAGTGCGAATTTATGGCGAAAATTCGATCGTTTATATTGTATTTCTTTTCCTTGTCGTCGCATTTTTCGATTTCCAGGTTTATATTGTATTTATCCGCAGCCTGTTATGTTCGGTCGATTAAAGCTACTAATGGCAAAGGGAATTGTATTACGCAGTTGCGATTATTTTTCGTATTTTGGGGCCATTTCGATTTTCTGACTGCGATTTGACGCTAAATTGAAACGTGCCATCATGTTAGTGAGATATCATTAATCCAAGAAATTTAACCCATTGCAATAATTCATTTTTGCACGATTCATATTTATCCGACTCGCCAAATGGGTTTAGTCAAGACTGCGACTTTTTTTCACTTGACGAGAATTTTCCCCAAGTCGCATTCGGGCAGGAAATTTTGAAAAATCCCCTCCCCCCGTCGCTTTCCGCTTTGCGAGCCGTGAGGCGCCTTTTGGGGGCGGCTGATCCCATTTTTCTCTACAATGACGAAGCGGGTTTTTCCAAGAACGGCTAGAAAAAAAAAATTGGGAGAAGCGAGGAGGGAGATTGGTTTGTCGGGAGGAAGGAGGCGGCTAATGCGGGCTCCCCATTGGTCGCCTGTAACGTCACTTGGTTTCTATGGAAGGTGATGTGGGGGGAGGGGATTGAATAAAAGCGAGGGCAAAGCCGTACGTCACACATTCGTCTCGATTCCCGCTGATGCATCGCACTCCTCAAGTTGACATCTACCTCTACACCGGCTGCTGAGTAATTTCAATTTATATAAATCGCAATTTCGACGGTAAAAAACCTTCGGAATTTTCGCGATCCCCGTTCGATCAATTGTTATTTACAAGACTCTACTTCTTCGTAAAGGCTGTCTCTACCCAGGCTTGGTAAGTTAATTCGAGAAATTTATCTACTGTATCGTGTGCACGAAAATGCGCCCGTACTTGTTTTGCTCCATATTTCAACCATGACCTTGGCTAACCTTCAACCCGAACGGAGCCCCCGTTGTCGACTGTGGGCGGCCACCTTGCGAGCATGACAAGCAAAATCGAAACTCCCCCTCCTCCACAGGCGGCGGAGTCGAATGATAAGCTGGAGAATGGGGCGTACAAGCTGTCAATGAAATGATTCACCCGATCCGTATTAGTTCTAATTGCATATCACTCCCACGCCTACGAATTAAGGTACTTGATACCTTTGGTAGCGGGAGGTTTTTTCCCGACTGGGAATTCCTATTTCACGCGAGGCGGGCGACCTTTGGATACTCTGTCGCTACTGTATCCAAGGGCACCTATGAATTTTTGGTTAAATTGACCGTACCAAAAATTATTCTCACACTTTCATGAGTATCCAATAGACGTGTACGTCGGGTGTATATTTATGTCTAGTTCAAAGGGCTTACAGTTTAACCGTATCGATTTATATACCAACAATCTAGTGAATAATAAACGAAAGAGATAATTTGTTATACTCTCTATTTAATTTTCAATTTTGAATCATCTTCGATTTTTCATTTAATTCCAGGATTTTGTCAACTTCGATTTTGGTTCAAATTTGAGCACTACCTAGTAAGATGTTAACAAGACAGTTGCGTTTGATGATGATTTAATTTTTTTAATTTATAGTTATTTTTTAATCATTAGTTTTAAAAATTTTATACTTTCATTTTATATTACTTCAAGCTATTTATAATTTTTTGAAACATTTACTTATTCAATTTTTTTTTTTTAATTTAATTTATTTAGAATCTTTTTGAAGATTTCAATTGGACTTTATTCATTCAATGTAATTTATTTTGAACTTTATTATTTAATATATTCAATTGAGGCGTTGCCATGGAAAAGGTGTTAAGTCAAAAAATCCAAATTTTTCAGGAGAGCCAAAAAACTTTTTTTTTCACTTTTTATTTTAATTTATTGAACAAACTAAACGTAAATGACAAGTAAGTGACCAGAAACGAAAAAAAAAGTCTGTCTCACAGCAGGAAGCAGGATATAATGAATGGTAATGTCGGCTTTAGGAGCAAATTTCTTCATAAAAACTGCAATATTCATTTTTTCCATGGTTTTTCAGAAAAAAATGTTCTTGGTTTTGAAGTTTGCGGGGGAGAAAAACTGGCGACTCGTTCTCGATTTTCTTTATTGCCTTTTCTTCATTTTTTTGGCTCTCGAGTTGTCGCAGCTTTTGTGCCGAATTTGGGAGATTTTCAGAAATTTGACGTGAGGGTATAACTCGAGAGTTCTTGGAGCTATAAAAATCGTTTTATACTCATTGGAATGGTCGTCAAACACTCTCTCCAGCTGTACGGTAGGTAGGGCAAAAAATTTAGTTTTTAATTTGGAAATTAAGAAAAATAAAAAGATTAAAATTACAATAGTTCCTACCGCGTGGCCGTGACTTAGCTCTTTTCCTACGCCAATGTGCTAGGAGTTAGCTCGAGTGCCATCTTTGGAGAGCTCTCCCAACTAAACTATTAAAGCTATTTACTTATCTCCTTTTCCATGCCATTGGCCTTACATCTGGCTATCTTTTCCACGAAAAAAAAAAAATCGAATTTTTTTGACTTAACACCTTTTCCATGGCAACGCCTCAATTAATGATACGTACTTATGTTGAATTAATCGAATTCACTTTTCCATTTTATTCATTCGAAATGTTGAATTGAATTTTTCTAATTCACTTTTTTATCCGACTTACTTCGAATTTTTTCTTTCAATTGAATACAAATTTATACAAAAGTTCTTAATCTGTTATTTTTTTTATATCAAAACTCCATTTTGAAGTTTAATAAAGTTTTTTACTATTAAAGAAACTATTTAGAAGAGAACGGATATTATTATATTTTTACATTCAATTAATTTAAAATCTGATTTTTCTATCTGAATGAATCTTCGAATCTGAATCTGAATTTTCAACTCAATTTTCAATTTATTTATGTTGGTAATAAACTTTTCTTAATAGATTTTTTTCTTTGGGCATTCAAAATGTTCTTGTGTTTTTCAATTCATTTTTTTACTTAGTTATAGGAAATCTGAATTTAATTTTTTAATTTGATTTATTCTCAACTTCATTTTTAATATCATTAATTTGATATTGTTATTAAATGAAAAATATTTTGACCATTTTTAATTTTGGTATACTGTATTATGAACTAGATATTAATTATTTTAATCGAACCTATTTTTCAGTTCCATTCTAAATAAAAATGTTTGAAAATTTCATTTTTTTCGTTCAATTTATTCAAAAACTTTGTTTTTTAAACCTTTTCTATCACGATTTTTTTATTTAATTATTTTTTAGTATGTTTTTCTATTTTGTGTACGTAATTGTTGCTTTAGCTTACCGCTTTCAAATTCCTGTTCTTTTCGGTTTTCTTGGGTGCAACCATTAATGAATAACGATGATAAAAATAAGAACGGCGATTGAGTATAGCGGGGATGATAAGTTTTCGTAAGGAACGTTTGGGTGACGATTGTTATCAAGTGTCAAATTTATTTTGCAGCACGAATTACGAACGTCAATAATGGTCAGTACCTAATCGCTTGTAGAGAAAAAAGTGTCGCTTATTTTATTACTCTGTCGAAAGAGCCTTGAGATACCGTTGAACAAATATTTGACACACTCGACAACATCCTTCGGGTATGGCCATCCTTGCCTGGAGTTGCATTGATAAATTTTTCTAGCTGTTACGTCACTCAAGTCAACATCATAGATGTAAAGATTATCAAGGTTTCTCTCGTTTCAGATTCCGACTGCAAATTTTTTTCTTCTTTTTTTTCTCCTAAATAGTATAGCAGTGTCAAGTGCCAAAGAAAACAACGTTGAATTCTGGCTTCCATTTTGTGCCAATAACGAATTTCGTACTTCGTTTTGCCAAATTACATCCGCTAACTCCGTCGAAATACTTTTTGTTTCAGGTTGAGAAAATCTCAACTACCCTGGTAAGCGGTAGTCCATCTACGTTCACCATTTCATTTGCGAACAATCACGTCGACTTAATAGTGAGTATCAGAGACTGATCAAGAGCACGGTTGAAGATTGACTTAGTGCACGCTTAGTATTATTTTTGCATTGCCGAACTGTGATCTTATCAAGGGAAAAAGAAGCTCAAATCAAAGCGATACGACGACGAAGTGCCTGCCTAAACTTTCTTGTACTATAGAGAAGTAATTTTTGTTCTCCTTGTAACTTGTGTTTGTGACAAAAAAAAGAGCGAAAAAACCCACAAAAAAAGAGGATGTCCCTATATTTTGAGACTTACGACATGTGTATTTTACGGCAGTCCCGTGAGAGATGGAGTGCATCGCACAATCAATTGGATACCTTTCCTGGCGAGAAAACGGAGTCATCCACAAGCTATTCAACGAGAACCGCTTCACAACCACAAGCGTCAAACATGATTGGAAGGGACACGGCTACATTGGGCACGGCGATGTCTGGGAGCCAAGAAGGGTGGACCGAGTGTTTTCAGGATTTGAACACTTGGTGCCCACCTCGTCAGGATGAATTGAACACCCCTGAAATTATAAGTAAGTTACAAAAACCTCACGTCATTAATTTGTTCGTATTTTAATCTATGGAAAAATTGGCCGAATTCATATTGCCTTCACATTTTAATCGCCGACGACTAGGATTCACTGAAATGTCTATTATTTTCACTGAATTTCCTCGTCAGTTTTACTAGAACAATTTTTATTTCAATTGCTACCACTACTTTTTACTATTGACTAGAATTCACTAAGTTGTAAATTAATTCAATTAATATTTCTATCATTACGAAAATTTACTACTACTTAAAACTTTCCTATTTTTTACAAAAAAAAAAAAAAAAAAAAAAAAAACCCTACTTTTATTGAAATACTTACTGTAATTGTTAACAATTCTTACTTGAAATCACCTGAAAATTTACTAAGAAATGTTCGTCTGTTCTCTTCAACTACTTATACGTGAATAACATTATTCATTAAAAAATGCAGTACTATTTTTTTTTAAATTAGCTTTATTTTCTTAGAAAATGATGTCTATTTTTTCATTTAAAAAAATCATTATTATATTGTCATTTAAAAAATTCATCAGTATTTTGTCATTTAAAAAATTAATCACTATTTTAATTGGAAAATTAAATTTTTTTTTTTCTTTGAAAAGTTCACTACTATTTATTAGTTCAAAAGTTAACTTTTTTCTCTAAAAAAAATTGAATGCTATTTTTTTATTAAAAAATTCACACTTACTTTTTTTCCTTTAAAAAATTGACTACTATTTTCCATTAAAAATGAACTATTATTTTTCATTAAAGAATTTACCAATGTGAGCTGATTTTTTTAAAATTCTTTTAATATTCTCGACTCATAAAAGATGAACTTGATCACTTGGTTATTTACAATTTGATTTGTTGGACACGTACCTATGGTCCACTGTTTCCACCAGATTGGTATAGATTTTATTCTGCAAACCACTACAGCAAAAAAAAATCATGTTAAAAAAATGCCCAAAATATAAGTAAAAAGGCACAAAAAGGGGGGGAAAGTCGAGCGAATTTTTTTAATCAATTTCTGTCGCTTTGGCTAATTCTCATGTACCACGTGTTTCAGCTGATGGTTTCAACTTTGGTACTATTGATAACTGCCAAGTGGGAGATCCGGATTATTTGAGCCCAGCGTACAACCCGCTGGGAGACGATGCTTATCTGAAGCCGGACATTTTTGACGAATTCGGGTTCGACGAAGAAAACAACAACACCGACGCACCGTCGTATTTAAAAGAGCCGCCACCTCCAGAAACAAGCGGTGGGAAAACTGTTAACGCTGCATTCGGGGGTAGCTACGCCAAATCACCGTTGAAATCAACCAGCTCCAACATTCTCCTGACACAGTGCGTCCTCCAAAAGACGCCCGACATCAAGCCGACGGCTACCAAGTTCAACAAACCGACAATGGAAACGCTACAGAAGGGATTCTTCAATGTCGACCTCGTCGAAGACGCAGAGAACTTCCTCGAGCCTAGACGGACAACCGACATTAAGGCATCGCCGATCAGTAGACACATCTCCCCTACAGATTCGTCCGTTGCCGCAAATCCGCCTAAAAAGAAGGACAGACCGGTGCTCAAGCTTAATGTCAAAACGCCGATCAACAGCAATGCCACCGTTGTTGTCATGCCAAGCACGCCTGAAGTACAAAACGTGCTCAACGAGCCCAAAGTTGGATTTGACCTCATCAAATACGTGGTAAGTTCGAATTTCGTATATGCATATTTTGAAAATTCTTCTTTCCCTTGTCGCAGGGTTTTTCATGTCCAGGGGGTGCGAGGAGGAGAAAAACCAGGGACTCGTTCGCCGATTCTTTATTAAAATATCCAAAGAACTGTCGGGATGAAGCCATAGGTCTGTGGACCAAAATTCTTGGTCGGTCAATAGGTCGATTTTTTTTAGCCAAATATCTACCTCAATTTAAAGGGAATTTTTGGGGGGTTTCGGGGGGAAGAAAATCCGTATTGTTCAACATTATGTATTTTTGGTTTATTATTCGATAATAAACCATTGTAATCGCCCAAGAAAAAAATGTTTAACCCCCTCAAAAGTTGATGTTTTACGTTTCAATGCATGTAGAATCCGAATATCCAATAAAAACGCTGCAAATGATTGTACAGTGGTTTATTATTATTTCGCTTCAATATTGATTTAAAAAGACTATCCATTTGTGATTTTGAATATTCCGAACATTTGTGAACGTTCCCACCGGAAAACAGATGGTAACTATAAGAGAAAACTCCGTAGCAACTATTGTAATTTTAATCATTTTTATTTTTCTTAATTTCCTAATTAAAAGCTAAACTTATTGCCTAACGATACAGCTGGAGAGAGTGTTTGACGACCATTCCAATGAGTATAGAACGATTTTTATAGCTCCAAGAACTCTCCAGTTATACCCTCATGTAAAATTTCTGAAAATCTCCCGAATTCGGCACAAAAGCTGCGATAACTCGAGAACCAATAAAGCTATCGACCTGGCGATGGTCTCATTCGATTCAGCGTCCAAAAATCTATATAAATTGATACCACGTACACATTTTTCTGAAACACCCTGGAAAATATGAATTTTCTCCCCCTCAAAACCCCCCAAAAAAACCCTTAAAATTGAGCTAGCAAGTTGGTTCAAGAACTGTGCCGTCGTAGGACCGAGATTGATTTTTGGTGAAAATTTCAAGAATTTAGCTATTATAGTTTGGCCGGAAAACTGCTAACGGCGTACGGCGTACGGCGGACAGACAGAATTTTTTTTATTGGATATTCGGATTCTACATGCCTTGAAACGTAAAACATCAAATTTTGAGGGGGGGTTAGAAATTTTTTTTTCTTGGGCGATTACAATGGTTTATTATTGAATAATAAACCAAAAAATCTGTCTGTCCGCCGTTAGCACTTTTCCAGCCAAACTATAATAGCTAAATTCTTGAAATTTTCACCAAAAATCAATCTTGGTCGTACGTCGGCCCAATTCTTGAACCAACTTCCTAGCTCAATTTTAAGGGTATTTTTGGGGGGTTTTAAGGGGGAGAATATTCATATTGTCCTAGGTTTTTCAAGAAAAAGTGTATTTGGTATCAATTTCTATAGATTTTTGGACGCTGAATCGAATGAGACCATCGCGGGGTCGATAGCTTCAATGGGTCTTAAGATATTGCAGCTTTTGTGTGGAATCCTCGCAATTTTCCTCAACTCGGCTAGACTCGAGGCTTTCCAGGGCTATAAAAAACGTTCTATACCTGATGGGATGCTCGTCAAACACTTCGAACGAATGCGAATATTTTCTATAAATAAATCACTGAAAAAATAATCATAAAAATTAGCTTTATTATTTGCGAAGCATACCTGTTGCAGTTAACAAACCGTTGTTCCATTGGGAACGCTCTCAAATGTTCGGAATAGTTGCTGTCACAGGAAGACGGTTTTCTCGAATTATAATTGAAGCAAAAAATAATTAACAACTCGCTGAACTTTCTTGTTTTTATCAATCAATTCGTCAAATCAAGCCAACTTATATAGTACCTAGCGGATGAACTTTAATAAATATTTTAATTATTAACAGTTTTTTATTTATTATTTTTTTATATTTAATCGTTATTTATATTTATTTTAATTAAGCGCTTTATGTTTCAGGTATCTGGCGGCGACAATCTGATCGAGTCGGTCGGCGATGCGGCGACGTTTTTAGGCACATTAACCGACGCGAATTCGTCAGTTGAACGGGATCACGACTACGTCAATCCCGTCATCAAGGATGAACCGATGTCGCCATTTTCAGCAGCCCATAGCTCTTACGAAGCTCAAATTTCGAAAAACGACAACGCATCGCCCGCATCATCTTCGGAAAAACGGAAAATCAAACGTCGCAGCGATAGCAACTCGGACTACATTTTCGACTCCGACGTCGCCACGTCGGACGACTCGGCCGAGTGGCGACCGCCGAAGAAATCGGCTAAAATCGAACGGCCGAAAGCCAGTAAGAAGGTTAAACTGAATCGGCGTCCGCAGGTCGAATACAGTTATCAGGCGAGGGCGGATTCGGACGCCGAATCGGTCGCAAGCTCCATGACTACCGATAAATACCGCGAACTGCGCGACAAGAACAACGAAGCGTCGAGGAGGTCAAGGTTGAATAGGAAAGCGCGCGACATGGAGATCCGAAAAGCCGCCGACGAGCTCGAAGCCGAAAACCGCGGACTTCGAGCTCGAGCCGAAAGGATGCAGAAATTGGTTTTCGAAATGAGGGAGATCATATTAAAAACGGTCAAAGGTTCTAAAAAAGGATGATACGGCTAGGTAGTCTTCTAGGCACTAAATTGATGAACACACGTCAAAATGTGTAGATTAGCATACGTTATGTATTCGCATATGAGCTACTATGTACATATGTTCAATATTATACTTTATTGACTCGTTGTGTTGACATGGTGCGCGTAACGCTTTCGTATCGATATTGTATCGTTCGATACGCGAAGTCGACGGAAGAATGAAATCTATCTCCGCTCAGCAGTTGCATCATTAACTTAGGCGCGCTAAGTAGTTGCGCTACATGTTACGACGTACTCTGTGTAATTTGTGGCGTCCTTATGGTGAAAGATGAAAGAGAACATCACGACGAACATCATCGTGCTTACCGTTCTTGCAAGTTTTTGGTATTATGCACTCGTATTTTATACACGTAAGTTACACGTTGGAGAAAAAAAAATTGCATGAAAAATTTTTGTCGAAAAATTGTTTTTTCCTCAGCCCCTTGGTGTGATTCTACTGGAATTTTTCCCCCGTCGGAATTTCCTAATTACACCTTACAGAAATTCGCCGTGTTTTATTCGACAAATTCCCCTCTGCATTTTCAGCTGTCGACTTGGGAAAAATCGTAATGCGGGATTGCCTATTCAGAGGTAAGAATTCTGACGGTTCTATTTCATAAGAAGACATACAGGTATTTGTCTCTACTATATTCTCAGACATTTTAACAGATAATGAAAAGAAAAAAAAAATTAACAAAAATAATGAGAATATTTAAAAAAAAATGCATACCATTATTTTTTTTTAATTAAAAAATAGTAAATTAATATAGAATAAAAACGTTCCTAAATTCACTCGAGGCAGTAAAACAATCTAATAGGAGAAATGAAACTTGTCGAACTGCTCAAGTGGTAAATAACAAAAATTATTGTTTCCTTGATTGAAGAAAACTAATACCGACCTCCAATCAAGAATGAAAAGATAATTCAACTAAAATAATCTTGCATCATGAAAATTACGTTATGACAGCAGATAATCGGTTTTAACGAGATATTCTGATTCTCCATGCTTTGAAACGTAAATCATCAAATTTTGAGGGGTTAAACAATTTTTTTCTTGGGCGATTGCAATGGTTTATGATTGAATAATAAATCTAAATCAAACCCCCTCAAAATTTGAAGTTTCGAGTTATGTAGAATTCGAATATGAATAAAGAAATGTCCACACGGCGTCAAGACTTGTATAAAAGCTACATAACTGACATTTTCACCAAAAATCAATCGGCCTGACAATAGCCCAATTCTTAAGTCAAATCGCTACCTCAATTTTAAGGGTATTTTTGGGGTTTCGGGGGTAATTTGTGAGTTCGAAGGTTTTTAGAACACCGGAGTGTTTGGTGTCAATTTCCATAAATTTTTGGGTGCAGAATCGAATGAGACAATCGCGAGGTCGATAGTTTTATTGGTTACCTAGTTATCGGAGCTTTTGTGTTGAATTCAGATATTTTTGGCATGAGGGTATAACTCGAGAGTTCTTGGAGCTCTAAAAATCGTTCTGTACTCGTCAGACACTCTAACTTATCATTAGGTAGGTGACAAAAAATTAGATTATAATTTGAACAGTAAGAAAATGAAAAATGGTTAAAATTACAATAGTTGCTACGAAGTTTTCCCTTTTAATTACCAATCTGTTGTTAGGTAGGAACATTCACAAATGTAACGAATAATTACTACCGCAAATCTTTCTTCTCACATAATTATCGAAGCAAAGGCGTAATAAACCACTGTACAATCGTTTGCAGCGTTTTCTCTATTTTGGACTACGCAATAGATTTTCCGATTCTACGCAATAACACGAGTTGGAGGGCTAGAACGGCTCAACTACGGGGAAAAACGTAAAATACGCGCTAGTATAGTCAAAAGGGAGACTACGCAGTTCTTGTCACTGGGCTACTCGACGCAGCTGGTCTGGGAGGTCCCTCTCTTTGTCAAGCGGCGGTCTACAAACATTTTAATCCTCGAAAGACGGGTGGCATACGGAAAAGGTAGCATTATGAGATGCTCTACCTGGAATATACGGACGGGTATATTCGCGTTCCGTGTTGTAAACTCATCTCGAACACTTATGAGTCTGAAAAACGCCCGTCCTTTTTGACACCTAGTACCTGACCTAGTTCCGTTCTAGAGGAAATCGCACGGTACGATTTTGAGCCCAAACGATTTCGGTAACAAAGCGTTCTGCTATTAGCTTCTGAGCCAATGATTCGAAAGGAATTTCGCTATGGTTCGAAAATTATTTTTTAAACTAGACCATATTTCTCGTGATACTCCGTCGTTTAGGAGATAACTATTAATCTATTATTGGCCGTGCGAATTAAGTAACTCCGTTCGTCTCTGTTCGATGTCCTGTTTTTTTGTGCAAATCCAAACTGAAAGTAATAATTCTTGAAATTTTCACCAAAAATGAGTATAGAACGATTTTTATAGCTCCAAGAACTCTCGAGTTATACCCGCATGTCAAATTTCTGAAAATCTCCCAAATTCAACACAAAAGTTAAAATATTATGGTGAAGTTTGCACAGAGTTTAGCGACAGCCTTGCAATTTGGCCAACGGGCGACCTTAAAGCTTAGTAAGGGTTGTTACGAATTCGATATAATTATCACAATCATTTTCTATGATTGGTTCGTTTTCCAAGGCGAATTGACCGAGTCGGCAAAAATCACAAGAGACATTGGTTGCGGAAAATTTTACACTAATTCGAAATGGGTAACAATGGAAGGAAAAATTGAGGATCATCAAAGCTTCAAAAAATAATATGCTAAATACCGAACAACTGATCTATGAAAAAAAAAAGAAATTATAACGAAGAAACTAAATGTAGAAAAATTACAATTACATAGATAGGTTTTTTCTGCCTCTAGCCACCAAATAATTAATAAAAACCAACAATTACAAATTTCTAAAAGCCTTAAAAATATTCAAGAGGATCCACGTTGTCCAATAAATTAAATTCGACCGAAACGCTGGGTCACCGGAGGGAAATAAATCGTTACGTGCGCCTTCATACGAAATACAGCAGAACCCGCAATACATAACTGCAGTTGCAGGCGTTGCCTATGCCAATGATTAAGGCGTCGATCGGACGCTGGCCAGGATTTTCCGTCTGTACGGTATCGCTATCGATACTTCCTCAGTCTCAAATATAAATCGAGCATTTACTCGGTATTTTCAAGAAATATTGAGGAATTATTCTTCTCAAGATTTTCGATGTTATTATGGTGAAGTTTGAACAGAGTAGAAAAATTGCTATTGTGATAGGTTTTTTTCTACCTCTAGCCACCAAATAATTAATAAATAACGAGAATTACACATTTCTAAAAGTCTTAAAGTTATTCAAGAGGATCCACGTTGTCCCAAAAATTCGACCGAAACGCTCGGTCAGCGGAGGGAAATAAATCGTTACGTGCGCCTTCATATGAAATACAGCAGTACCCGCAATACATAGCTGCAGTTGCAGGCGTTGCCTATGCCGATGTTTAAGGAGTCGAGCGGACGCCGGATAGGATTTTCCGATTGTACGGTATCGCGATCGATACTTCCTCAGGCTCAAATATAAATAGAGCATTTTTACTCGGTATTTTCAAGGAATATTGCGGAATTATTCTTCTCAAGAGTTTCGATATTATTATGGGGAAGTTTGATAGGAGCTATTATGATAGGTTTTTTTTTTTTTTCTCCAGGCGGTCGTATTACTTCTTTCTGCAGGTTGAGGGGGAGAATAACGAGACGACCTCTTCTCCATTTTTACTTCCATGTTTACGTAGTAAATGGAAGTATTGAGATCGTCTGAAAAGTCGAATTCGGAACCGAGGTCCTGATGGAAGAAATTTTCATAGTAGTATACTCAGAAACACTTTCTGAACAAGTGTCTGTGTGTCTGTGTGTCTGTGTGTCCGTCTGTCCGTCTGTCTGTGGTCACAAACTGACATAAATCGCCATATCTCCCTGAAAAATTGATGAAACCCTATGAAATTTTGAGGGAATGTTCTCCCAGTGATTGTGCAAAATTAGGTTTTTCCGGATTTTGAATTACACACAGTACTTCCGAGATATAAGCGTTCAAAGTTTTTTCTGTTTCGATTTTTACAGGCTATGAGAGTCAATATTTTTCTACGTTTGAGGGCTTGAAATGTTGGTTATGGCCAGCAGAAAACACTAGATTTTTTGTATAGTGGGTCACATACAATGCCTCCACGTTATGAGCGTTTTTCACGATTTCACAAGTGCATGTTTTGTATTTTGATTTTTACAGGCCGCAAAACTCAATGTATTTGAATGTTTGAGGTCTTAAAATGTTGGGGTTGACGATTGAATGATGCCTGATTTTTATCAAGCGGGTCACATGCAGTACTTCCGCTTTATTTGCACATTTGCAACATTTTGATTTTTATAGACCACAAAAATGAATATATTTGAACGCTGGAGGACTTAAAATTTTTCTATTTGACAGTTGAATATCGCTTGATTTTTATTATTGGGGTCACATGCAGTACCTCCTCGTAAAACGCATTTTCAGTTGTTTAATTTGTATTTTTTGGGTTTCTTTGCTATAAATATGACCAACTTTGACCTCGTTCTCAAAACTTGTTTTGCATAGTTTGGATAACACACAGTACTTCCGCATTATGCCTTTTTAACTTTTGAGATTTAATAGACCGCAAGAGTGAATAAATATATTAGACTTTGAATTTTCTATATGACAGCTGAATATTGCTTGATTTTTATTATTGGGGTCACCTGCAGTACTTCCTCGTAAAACCATTTTCAGTTATTTTATTAAGCGTAATTGTACTTTTCGGGTTTCTTTGCTATAAATATGACCCACTTTGACCTCGTTCACAAAACTTGTTTTGTATGGTTCGGGTAACACACTGTACTTCCGCTTTATGCCATTTTTTAACTTTTGAGATATTAATAGACCGCAAGAGTGAATATACATTAGACTTTAAATTTTCTATATGACAGCTGAATATTGCTTGTTTTTTTATTATTGGGGTCACCTGCAGTACTTCCTTGCAAAACGCATTTTCAGTTACTGTACCTACTTTTTGGGGCTCTTTGCTATATATTTGACCAACCCTGACCACGTTCACAGAACTTGTTTTGTATAGTTTAGATAACACACAGTACTTCCGCCTTATGCCGTTTTTTTGCATTAGAGATTTTTATTGACCACAAGAGTGAATATACTTTAGACTTTAAATTTTTCTTTATGACAGTTGAATTTTGCTTGATTTTCATTATCGGGGTCACATGCAGTACTTCCTCGTTAAACGCGATTTCAGTTATTTCATTCTAGCGCTCTTGTAACTTTCGGGTCTCTGCTTTAAATGTGACCAACAACGATCATGTTTTGTTTTGTTTTGATCACATACCGTACTTCCGCCCTACGCCGTTTATCGCTGTTGAGCTTTTTACAGGGTGCAAAAATCAATACATTTGACGCTAGAGGTATTAAATATTTGTAATGGCGAGTGAATGACGCCTGATCTTTACCGCTAGGGTCACTTTTCGGCCTTCGTACGATTTTCCCGATTTTATAATTGGTTATACCAGTTACCGACTCAAACATGGAAGTACTGTGTGATCTATGCACACCACTGGTTTCTTTTTTATTACGCTGAGTACTTTCGCCCGTTCGGGCTTCTTCAGGGCATTATAGGACCAATGGTACCTATGGCCCGCCACGTTCAATGTACTCTATCAACCTTGGTCCTCTTGTACCTTCCGAGCAGTGACCACTGTCACCACTGACCGAATCGAAAAAACGTAGCGTATGTCCTACATGTTCAAGAAACCAACCAGGGCTAACAACAACAACAAAACATAATTAACCAAGTTTTGGCTGTAGTTCGTTTCGCTTTCGCATTGTTCAGTGAACGGCGTTTTCTTCCGGGTAATTTATCATTAGTTCACCTGATTATCTGATTGTCTAGCGGTGAAATTGTTTACAGAATATTGCCCATTCGGATCAAGCGAGGCTCATAGTTTAGGCAGGCTTTCGCAAAGCCATGGCAAAACATCATCCTGATTTAATTTTCTGCCGCAAACAAGCCGGTGTCGGTGAGTGTTTACATCGCATAAACAATGATTTTCCGCTACCAATTGTGATCTTAGCCGCTGTAATAATAAATATTCTCATCGTATTTGATCGCCGAGCTGAAAAAAACTGTTATGAGATGGGGAAATAATGAACTATCTTTTGTTACTTTAGCGATCGGCCGTTTGTGCGAAAAATGCGACGGCAAATGCGTCATCTGCGACTCGTACGTGAGACCATGTACGCTGGTGAGAATATGCGACGAGTGCAACTACGGTTCATACCAAGGACGGTGCGTCATCTGCGGAGGACCAGGAGTTTCCGATGCTTATTACTGCAAGGAATGCACTGTCCAAGAAAAGGATGTAAGTTCCAGCTCGGAAATAAGATGAGAAACAGCATTTTTTATGAATTATTACCATAAGAAATGATCAATTCCGTCATATTAACCCTAGGAATTGCAATAAATGCACATTCGTTTAATATTAGAGTTCCTTTTAATGAAGAAAAAAGTAAGTTAAATTTAAGCTCTTGTATCGTTTCTAGATCCGAGTTACAATTATCTTTAAAATAATTTATTAATTAATTAATATAGTAAATAAATAAGTTATTATTTATAATTATATAATATTAATATATAATGCTAATAATAACTATTCATTATAATTTTATGTTAATTTATCTATTAATTTGAAAAATATTAATTAATATTCATGTTTATGAATTCAAAGCAGTTTATAAATTCCGTCATATCATATCAATTGCAAGAAATGCACATTCTTTTAATATTAGTGTCCCTTTTAGTTAAGAAAAAAGTAAGTCGCATTTAAGCTCTTGTTTCGTTTCTAGATCCGTGCTACAATTTTCTTTGAATTAAAAAACATGCAGCAACTTAATGAATAATCGATGCTCTACCGGTTCATTTCCAGAGAGACGGATGTCCGAAAATTGTCAACCTGGGTAGTTCGAAAACGGATCTGTTCTACGAAAGAAAAAAATACGGTTTCAAAAAAAGGTAGCTCATTACGCGGAATCGTGGATAACTCGAGCTCCGTTCATCGAAGATTCCGCTGCGTTTCCATTTTGTATCTTCAATTTATACAATCGAATAAACATTTTCAATAGGTTTAACGAGTGGTTTAATTTTTATTTACGTATCTGTTCTTAGAGTACCAATTTTGACAGGACCGGCAATCACAATGAAAATCGTGTGAATAATTTGAATGATAATTGAATAATAATTTGAGGTTGCAAACCAATAAAAAAACCTTAGATATTTTTTCTGGTGCCGAACTTTTTAAAGCTGTTTTGAAAGTAATAAATGCTATGGAACGGGTCTTGATTTGAAAGTGATTATGTAACCCAGTCGAAACAGCTGAATTTATTGGTTCAACAAAATACATCAATCACAAACGTACATAAATGTATATTTAATCTATATCTATCTCAACGCCAGGAACAGTAAATAGCTTTTAAAAAGTGAAATCATGAGGAGCTGAAGTATGGGTTGGGCTCTGCGAAGAACTGTCCGAACTCAAGGTCTCTTCTTTGATTTTCAACTTCGAGTCTTTCTCTTTTGGATCCTTCTCTTTTTCCTTGTCTTTCTCCTTTGTTTTCTCCTTTTTATCCTTATTATGCTTGTGGTCATGCTTGTGCTTATGTTTGTGCTTGTGCTTCTTCTTGTCCCTTTTCTTTTTCTTCAACTATAATGGAAGAGTAAAATCAATCACTATCCAACGATATCAACTAAATCGATCAATAATCAAATTCACTATTTAATTGTATGATTTTTCCAATGAAAATAAAATGTTCTTTTAAACTTTTCCCTGATTGGTTAGGCCCTCTGACACGAAATTGAGACCGTAATATAGGCATGAGTTATGAAGGAAACATTAGAAAATAATCACAGGAAACATCAATCTTGGATGGTCTATCAATGCCAATTCATGTAGACTTCAACTATCATTAGAAAATGGATGATTGCTGACCTCAAATACCCGAAGGACCTATGCAATTGACCCCATTGATATATTATTAGTTCCCACTTGAGAAATACTTACTTTTCCTTGCGCATCCTTCGCACTCGGTTCTTTGGCGTTGAACATGCCTGGATGGAAACCAACGGGTCCTTGCTGTCCTCCGGAAATACCCGGAAGTGAAGCTGAATTATCCGAGTATAGCTCTCGGTTGACTCCGGGTTTCTCCCCGCTCGCCAAAGTCTAAAAAATTGAACCCGAATAATTTTTCTTCTCCTCAAAAGATAATTTTCCCCTAAAACTAAGCAAGAAGAGTCAAATTAATAGAAAATAAGCTGAGGTATTGCTCACTTTGGTTTTTTTTACATCTTTCGATGCCTCTTCAGCACTCGGCGACCTCTCTTTCCTCTTGATAGGACCCAAAGCTGATATGTCAGTCTTCTAGACATAGAAATTATAATGAAAAAAAAAAAAAAAAAAAACGGCAAATCGAAATAAATAAGCATCTGAATGAAATTATGAAGCTCACGTCGAGTTTGCCTGCAAGGCCTGGAAGCTCATAAGGAAGACACATCGGCTTTCGAGTACCATACAAGGTGTAGTATAGATCGATAAAGGCGTTTCGCATTCTTGTATCATGGGACAGCATACAACTGCAAAACATAGTTTTGGTTTATTATTCAATAACAAACCATTGTAATCGCCTGAGAATTTTTTTTCTAATCCCCCTCAAAATTTGATGTTTTAAGTTTCAAGGCATGTAGAATCTGAATATCCATTAAACAAATTCTGTCCGTTGACTGTACGCCGTCAACAATTTTCTGACAAAACTATAAAAGCTAAATTCTTGAAATTTTCACCAAAAATCAATTTTGGTCTGACAATGGATCAATTCGTTAGCCAAATCGCTAACTCAATTTTAAGGGCATTTTTGTGGGGTTTTGAGGGGGCAATAGTACATAACTATAGTTTTGACTATGACTTGGACATGCCAGCTAGGAAAATGTGTTAGAAACTACTCATAATATAAACATTTAAGAAACCATCGAGGGAATATTAGTTTTAATGATCTATTATTACACCATTGTAGTATCATAAAAACTGAAAGACTTACTTGAATAGTTTCCACAGCCTATGTACAAGTTCAGGCTTGTCAAGCTTGGGCTTGGGATGTCCTTTCTTGAATGGCGGATTACTAACGAGTAATTTGACTAGTCCAAGGCGAATACCTGGGTCGGGATCTTCCTCTGCGATGTCCATCAAGTACTCAAGATCCTCCCATTTCCCATCAACGACTGTGTAATCAACGAGCGCCTCAAGAGCGCACATTCTCACGTCTAGAAAATTTGAAGATAGATATAATCGAAGATTTATTTATGAATTCGCTGTCCGCAGGAAAAAAAGCCAAATTGTACCGTAAAATTGTCCGTATTTTGCGTAGGATTTGAAAAGGTTCGGAGTGCTGGGAAGATGTCCGAAACGCTGAAGTTTTCTGATAACTTTGAGACATGAGACGGTCACAGTTAGCTTGTAGCAAGGCAATAGCTTCTCGAGGTTGAGATTCCTCGTGATTTCTTCCAGGACCAGTTTCGTATCAGAAGAAAGCGATTCGCCCGTGATTTCAGTCCTGAATCCCAATAAGAAACAAGGTAAATTCAAATTTATACACAAAGAAAAATTGCTATGTAACAGATACATGTAATTTTCATTGAACTAGGAATTGGAGGAACAGGAAACAGTTGAGGTTAGCCCTTGGAAGAGTGAACCAACGAGAAGGAGATCGCTTGTGGTAAGACTTTTCCCCAGTTTGCTAGAGCTCCGAATTGATATTATAAATTCTGATTACTTCAAATCATAGGAGGTATGGGTACTTACCCTTGATGAACAACGGACACCACAGGCGTCACAGTTTCTCCCAGCGCCTCGATCAAAGCTGCCCTATAATAGTTGTCGGAGTACCTGAAGAAACAATTTATATGATTTAGAGGGGAAGAATATTTTTCTTTTGGTTACTATGGAATCGGGTTACTCATAAAGGGACCCGCAACCAAAAAAGTATCAAGTAATCAAGCACAAATGTTGTTAAACGCTAAAAAATCAGTTAAATTCTAATGCACAAAATCACTACAGTACAATGCTCAAGGTCTCCATGGTCCGATAAGTGATGTTTGATTTTTATAGGAGGGTCTTGCCGTTGGTCCATTGGCATCCTAGGCACTTAACTACATTAACATCCTCGACCTTCAAAAGCTGGGTAGGGGTTTTAGGAGTAAGGGTGTCCTCATGAAAGCGATCCTTATTCGAACCGATTCTATAGTCCTCAATTCCGTTCTCTGTTGATAATTCTACATTTTTGTTTTTCTTTTGATATTTGCTTCTATTGTTATTTTCTATGGGTGATTTTTGGATTCCGATTTATGAGTCAAGTTGGACAATCAATCAATTTTTCGTATTTTCTGTAATTGCTATGGTGACACTTGAAGGTTTGAAAGTATTTGTTTTCTGTGATTTATTGGTTTGACTATTGATCTGTTACCTTTAATGATAGAGAAAGGTTTCAGCCGAGACAATTTTCACAAGGACAGAAATACATACGATAGAAAAACGGCATGTACATAACTTGATCACACACTCTTTATTAGGAGGTTTCGCCAAATCTAAGTTGGCCTCATCAGCCTCACATCGCCTCCCCTCCTGTACCGATCAAACATTTTCGAACAGTTCAGTTCTTTTTGGCTGAGCCGTTTGAGACAACTTTTCTTTCATTTTGCCTATTTTCGGCTTCATGCTACCTGTCTACATAATGCCAACACTTACTTGTTTTTACTGTTGTCATTGTATTTGAAAAGATCAAGAAGAAATTTGATAACTTCTGGAGGGCAAATTCCATGGGCATTCCTCAGACCAGCCATTGCCACAGGAATAGCCTGGAATATTAAAATACAAGCGTCGATATTTTTTTCTATGTGCCAGTTTTTTCATTCAACATTATTGATGGAATATAGCTCACTTTCTGCAGAAAGTAATGTTGAAGGTTCTGGAAATTATTCTGCTTGATGATGTGGGGGCATGAGAACGAGCCAAATAATTTTCTGAAAAGGGCCAACATTGCGGGAGGGCCGGCCCAGGTTGACACCATGGAGTTAGCGACCTAGAAAAAAAAGGTTTTCAGAGCTCAAAATGTATGAAAAATCTTTTTTCTTTCATAATTTTTTTCCATCAATAGAATCATCATGTAAAAATCTTCAAGTCTGTCTCGGTTGATATAGCAGTTACAACTAACCTTAGTAAGACACTGAGCAGCAGATGAGCGCACTTTCACATAGGTATGATCATTTTCAATAGTATCGGTAAGAGCAAGCCGAGAAGAGGCCGTGGGGAACTTTTCAAGGGCGGCAATGGCTTCAAATTGCGCAGTGACGTCACGCTCGTGTCGCAGCTGGTACTGCCACATGTAGTCTGGCTGGTCGATTTGGCACGACCGAACAAGCGTCATGTCTGGATCAAGTCTGATCCATAGAACTGGAGAGTCCGAACTGCGTAATAGGAATACAATAATAGTGAAACTACAGGGTTTGCAGGAAACAGGTGTGCCACTGGCCATGTATGAACTAACTGAAATTCTGCCCACTTTGCCCTACGAGATTTTTGACTTATTATTCACGAGGGGCTAAGCGCCCCTGGCGGCTCTGCCGCCCAACCCCTGTTGGGGGGCTCCATCCTGCACCTTAAACCGTGCTTTTCGGGGTCATAGTTTATGTTAATCAATTGTTTTATTATGCAGGAGTATGCACTTGAATGCCTTATACACGTCCATAGCAAAAAATTTGGTGAAAAAGAGTTTAACAGAGTTTAAGAGGTTAACAGATATTAGACGACAACTGTAAGCTTTTCCGATTTTTAGTATTACACTGCTTTATTTTTTTCTTTGAAAATTCATAGCAAATACTTACAGTACTGTTCAATATTATTTTATTACACGTCCTGTGTGCTCATGCCTTAATATTTAAATTTTCTAATGCTCAGCATTCCAGTAAAAACTAGTTGAATAAGTTGATTAATTTTTCTCCTCCTCAGCACATCAATATCATACATTATATCATTAGAGACTTACTCCATAGCTGAGAGATCCATGTCAACTTCCTCGCCCGTGCAAAGAGGAATTTTCTTCTTCTTGTTTCGTCTGCTTTTAGAGTGGCAAGTGATATCCGCTTTGGCAACCGTTCCTTCAATCTACCAACATAATTTCACAAGTCAGTTTTCGTCGTACATAATTTCCAATTTATTTCTACAATTTTTTAAAATTAATTTTAACTGTTTTCAAGTCAGTTTCCGAATATTTTACCTTGAATCCAAAATATGCAATCAAAATTATTCTGCCATTGGTTTCAACCGAAATATTCTATCATTCATTGATAATATTAACGGATACAGGTCTGATTTTAGCAATCCTGGAATCCCATTGTAAACGAGAGCGAACGAATTTTGAATCAAAGAATAATTACCTGAAGAGTGTGCCGATATGTTCCATCCAACTCTTGGAGAGTGACTAGAAGTGGGCCCATGTATTTTCTAATGCCGCATTGCGATATTGCATCTTGCCTGATCTCAAGTTCGACTGTGTTCCTATGGGAGTTGGTAATAAAAAACTTGTGAATCAAAATGAGTAACCTGCTTTTGAAGTTAATTGAAAACGATGAATCACCAATTCATAAATAAATATCATAGATAATATGATAAATTTAAAAAACTATACTCACCTTTTCCGATTGAAAATGAAAAGAAGGTGGAATTTGACGTGACCACCGGTGCGAACCCACTGGTCAATAAAGACGGCCATATCTTTGCCCGTAACAGTGAAAATAGCTTTGGCAAAAGTGTTCGTACTAATGACCATATGATTCCATTGGCCTGATCCAGGTTTGGTTGTTGAAGCGTTCATAGCCAAAGATAAATGTTTGTTCAATACCTGAAAAACAATCGAACGCACGTTAAGAAGGAAATAATGACAAGCCGTTGTGTAGAATAGTCAACCTGTTCTTTATGTACCTGAAGAAGGAGCTCATATCCGATACGGTGTTCCAGCATTCGAATGACAAGCTGAGCCTTTTTCCTCATTGTTTTCATATACAAAGGTGAAATAGTGTAAAGGTTTTTCAACGGGAAGTAAAACGTTGATTCAGTCGGAGGAGCAGAAGGTGACGGTGCTGGTAGCGACGCTGGCGGTTGGCTGGGGTCCAGTATTATCCCTCCGTATTCCTCTTCATACTTGACCACTTCATCAAGTTCCTTTTAAAAAAGTACTCTACAATTACTTGAAGTTATTTGACAGGTAGAAAAGAAGATTGGAAATCATTACTTACTTTGTGAATCCATTCTCGATACGCATTTTTCCCAAAGCATTTCTTCGAATAGAGGCCGCAAAGATATGATGCAATTCCTTTAGGAAGCCAGGCATCTGACCAATGCTGCATTGAGATGAAGCAGCCGAAAAATTGTTCAGCAACCGCCTGGGCCATTGCCGTTCTTGTTATATACGTCTGGTCAATAATAGATGCCGAGTGAAGGAGATTTATGCTAGAATGACAAATAATACTATAGTAAACGGACAAAAGGACGTTTAGAAGCTTCACTAACGCACAAAATCACTATAATATACATGGAATCAGTTCATGGAATAGAGCAGTTGGTCAGTTGACGACTCTCAAGTTGACTCTTCCAACTAGGTCAGTTGCTGATTCCATTTTTGGTTTTTGGTTTCTACCTCCATGTTTACATAGTAAACGTAGTAGTATTATGATCGTTTGAAAAGTCGACATTGGAATGGTGGTAAATTCAGGAAAAAATTTTAGTGCTATACTCAGAAACACTTTCTGAACAAGTATGGTCAAAAAGTGACAAAAATCGTCATATCTCCATGAAAAATTAATCAAACTCAATGAAATTCTCGGAAAATGTTCTCCAAATGAATATGCAAAATTAGCCATTTCTGGATTTTACTTAAGACACAGTACTTCCAATATATAACCGTTCCAAGTTTTTCCTGTTCAACTTTCACAAGTCTCTATGTAAGTCTTTATTTTTTATCGTTCATAGTCTTGAAATTTTTGTTATTATGGCGAGCATATGACCCTTGATGTTTTGTTGGAGCTGGTTAAGAGGCGTGCAATTCAATAAATTTGGCGAAAATGACGAGAATCCAACTGAAAAGGCATGACGACAAAGCTCCTCTCATCTTCAAAGTTGCTGTGAAGCAACCAAACTTATTATAATTGACTATATTCAGTGAGTTGATAATCTTGAATTATTTATCAACGAAATATAGTTTATTAAACTAAAATAATTTTTTCCAGCATTAAAGCAACATGAAACTATCAAAATAACATGAACTGGTACCCTTCGACGCACGCCTAGTGGTAAGAAAAAACTCATAAAAAAAACCATTAGAACATGATCGGAAGTTATCACAATGTAACCGTTAATGTAATGTGTGTGATGTTGTGTGCAAAAATAATTGTGAAGCCAAAGGGTTGCTAGGGTTACTACTAAATTTACTCAAGCTTTATCCTCATCAAAGGCACAAAAATGCTTACCTAAGAATGCTCAGTGTAGTGTACGCATGTACAGGGACGTCAGCTTCGTCTACGAAGACCTGTTTGTAGCAAGTATAAGGGTAACGGTTGGCAAGAGTCTCTTCATAAAACTCGAAAGCTTCGTGCATGTAGCGGGCTGATGTTTTCAAGCAATTCAAAAGACCTGGCAGGCAGAAATGTGTTACTTCATGCATGTACGGGTCTACGTAGATTTCGAACGGCCTGAAACAAGCAACAACAAACTTGAAATGTTCTGTTTATTTAGTAAATATATTGAAACTGTGATAGTTCAATTGTAACAAGGGAATGATAATTCCAAGGGTAAAATATAATATATTATTTTGTACACGACATTCAACTACTTGATTAGGTTAACTAAGAGACAAGCAACTCTTCTTCATGATACTGACAAACTATATCAACTCACCCAACAGCAAGACCGATGTTAGGAGCTGAGCATGGTACATTTAGCGAGTAGTAATACGTTTTACGACGCATGTCAGGAGTATAAACAACTTCTAAAAGATCCCCGCAGGACACAGCGGTCATTGATTCGTCAACTGTGAATTCCAGCCGCCATGTGCACGGTTCGGAGAAACTGTCCACACATGGGAACCACAGTCGGGACGAGTTTTCATAGCAGTACGTAAACATGTGAGCTCCTCTCTGCAAAACAAAAGTATTGGCACTTATACCTGCTGGGTGATTATGCCCATGTTCTCAGGCGGGTTTAAAGTTGATCAAGAGTTTTGAAATGAATTACCTCAGCAAGTGTTCCTTCGCCTTCAGGAATTACAAAGTGGACACCGCCTTGCGGTTGTTCTAACGAAAACTCAACGCCCACTCGAAGATTGCGGCCCTCCTGCACGATCCCAGCTGCCTCAGGTGGAATACTTATTACCAGTTCACCACCAGAATTGTCTGGGTCCGTCTGAAGAGCAGCTGCCAGGTGAGCACTGCTGAAGAAGTCCAGCGATCGTCGGGTGCTATACAAAAAATTATTTTTTGTATAATAGGAAGTAGTGGGTAGAAAATGGTTAGTAGACTCCCGCAGATAGAATTGAAACAAAAGGTTTTTATTGTGATTTGTATTTTGACCAGAATAAATTGAAACGACAGCAACATGATAGTAAAACACCAGCATGATAGAAACGATACCTTCAGTTCATGTTAGATATTTCAGCAATAAAAATTAATAACTCACTGTGGCAAAGATTTACTAAGTAATACTTACTCGAGCTCATTATCGTGCGTTATGTCCAGGAACGGGTCGAAATACTGGAAAGGTGCTTCGATAGTGTCGTTCAGTGATACTCGGTAAATCCGGCATTGCTTGGCGTTCAGTTTGATAACTTTCAAGTTGTCTCTCAGTGGCAAAATAGTAATTTCCACACATCCCTAGCAAAGCAAAAAAAAAGTAGCAGCTTCAACGGAAATTTTTCGATTACTCGAGGAAAATACGATGAGAGTATACTCACGATTATGCTCTTCCGTTGAAAATTGATACCAGCCAAGCTGACGATTTGATGGGCTGTAAAATAGAAAAACTTTCAATAGGTTTTGAGTTCGAAATCAGTTTTTCAACCGCAATGAACAACGATTTTTGCGATTTCAGCATCGATTCAGTTCAATAGGAACGACATAGTACTTGAAGGAGTTGAAAGAATATTGGCACGCTTTGGAGATGCTTCACTACCTTCGCTGTGACACCCTGTGTCCTGTGATATTTCAGGTTTAATAATTTCTGGCGAAACCGGAATCGTTTGATACCGGTATACTAGGATAACTAATTAGAGAAAATACTTATACTTTGAAAGGCCGCATCGTCTCTCCAGGTTTCTCCTTTTTCATCATCTTGAAAGTTTTCTAATTTCTTCCAGTAGGGGCAACTGAAACGAACAATGTAAAATTGCGCGATTAAAACTTACTAGGAATTGGCTCCAAAAAATAATCAAATTATAGTAATTTTGAGTATCATAGTGCTATTGGATTTTACGAACGTACTCACCTTAGGGTCAAAAAGTCATTTCGAAAACATACTATTCCCAGCTGACGCAGTTTTTCTGACTATTCTGCTACGGATCGCTCATCATCGCGATATCCCTTTTAAAATTATTTTACTCACAAAATAACGCTCAAAAACACAAGACAGGAGCCCAAGAGCCGATGCCGAAGTCGAATATTAGTAAACAACACGATCATCGCAAGCGAAGAAAACAAAGAAGAAGAAGAAGATCGAACAGCTCGTCAACTATTCCATGTAAAATCGAACGACGAACTGGTGAGTTTTCCCGTTCTTTTCGCCCAGTCAGGCTGCTGTAGAAGTATGTTAGGTCTCATAAAGTAGCTTTTACTGAAATTACTTAACGCTTTTATTAGAAATATCATCCGAAAATAAAACATTTTGCATTCAAATGTAAACCGGAATAATCGAAATGTTATAATCGATTATAATAGTCGATCACAGGAGTCCACCGCGAATGAAGTCGATACTATTGATTAATCTATTCCATCTAGGAAAAAGTAGTTTCTAATTAATTATGTTACATGCACATTACAGCTTGTTTTCTTACATTTAGCTTTAGTTCTTCAAATTATTGCACGATGCGATTTTGAAGGCCCAAGGTATATAAATAACTGATCGATTAAGCCGAAATAAGAACTGAGGAATCGATGTAAAAAATCGATTATATGTTTGAATCGACACTGTTATCATTCGTAGATTCCAAGCTCCAACTAGAGTTCGTGTTTTATCTTCTTTTGAGAAAACTTGATTAGTTGATACAAATCAGGGTTTGGCAAGGTGAGACTGGTCAGAGTTTCATCCATGGCGACTGGTAAACACTTCTCTGATATAATTCTCTGATTCATCGGGATTCTTTAGCAAATTAGGTTAGTGTACAACTTATCGCCGATTATTTAAAAAATAGATAAATGGAATTTCCTTTGGCGGAATAATTCCTCTTAATTGCACTTTGCTTTTTGAATTTTAGTAGCACAGCACGCTTTCGGTTTTCGCTATCCACGAATTAGTGTATCGATGTCACAGTTGATTCGGTTCAATAGTGATTTTTGAAACTGAACGATTATGAAAGTGAACGAGAAAAATCTCGCTGTGTTCGCTACATCGCCGTCCGCCCCCGCAGATAAGGAAGGATGGTTAGTCAAGAGAGGAGAAATCAATAAGGCTTTCCAAAAGAGATGGTTCGTGTTAAAAGGGAATCTTCTGTTCTATTTTGAAAAGAAGACCGACAAAGAGCCAACCGGATTCATCGTTTTAGAAGGCTGCACTATAGGTAAAACTATTGATTCGATTTTCATGGTCACCGTAATGTGAAGATGATATTTTAATTAATTGTTAATTTTTCTTTATGTTTCAGAGCTAGCTGAAGACGAAGGGCAGTTCGGGTTTAAAATTGTATTCCATGGCCAGGGCAATCGGACGTACGTTTTGGAAGCCGAGTCTCAGGACTCGATGGAGCAATGGATGAAGGCTTTAGCCTCAGCAAGCTACGACTACATCAAATGTATGGTCGCTGAACTTGAGAGGCAGCTGCAAGAAATGGAATGTAAGTCACAAATATTATCAAATTCAATTTGGTAATCATAGCGTGCGTTGAACCAAAGGGAGGTTTTCGTTAAAACTTCTCTGATATTTAATGGACTAGTGATAGTTTAGAATTAAGAATCAATATCGTGATAAATATAGGAATATACACTAAGCTGAAATTTGTTTGTCTGGAAAATTCCTTTGAAAATCCCTTCAAATCCGATTAGGTGGTGACGGTGTAATTTGTCTCTGGATATTCTCTTGCGGTTGTGCCTAACACGAAGGCTTGTGTTAATGAACTTTCCCTTGAGGTAGCCCGATAGGTCAAAATCGGGCGATAGTGCGGGCTACGACTGCATCACTGGGGAGATTAAACCCTCTCCAAGACAATGGCGTGCAGTTAAAATTTCTGCTCTTCATCAAAAAAATAAAAAATAAAAAAAAATACTATAAAAATTCATTAATTTATCCCATTTCAAAAATAATATTATATTAGACGCGGCTAACTTAAATAGGTACAGTTTTTTAATCAAATGAATTTTATGAAATGTGGGATGCTGAAACTTAGGCCTAATATCCTTCATCTCTACCGACGCATGTGACTGTTAACATTTATTCTGTGATAAATTCGAAGAAAGTCAATCGATGTGAAGCCATTCTCTAAAGATAAATCTGTTGAAAGGCGATAAGCCGTGAGAGCATGATAAACATTTCCCTGCTGTGCATCGGCCATCATTACGCGACCTTTGTGGGAATGAGTCACAAATCTTCATTGATACTTTCTTCGGTCTCGTTTTTAGAACATAGTGACACCTTGGGCCATGGGTATGATTATTTCTTGCCTTTCTTGTTGCTTATGTGAGTACTTCAAAATTAACGTCACTGGTTATTATTTTTTGAATGGTATCTAATTTACTATCCGGGCGACGAATTCCATGAATTTTCGACGAATTCTTATCATTGTAAAATTTATCCACGAGTTATTTTGATTAAATTGTTCTTGAAATTTTACGGTGAAATGAATATGGTTGGAAACAAATCAAAACAATTGTGATCGACGATGTTCTTGAGATTTTTTTCTACATATCATTACAGTCTATCGCAAACTTATGAGAAAAAAACGTTCAAACATTTAAATAGGTGAATACTTGGAAAAATACTGCTGTTCCAACCTATTTTTTTTTTCACGCATTGTTTCGGATGAAGAGCGTTTCAACTGTGCATTATTTGTTGATAATTTGAATAACTTATCTGGAAATGGATTTATATGCAAAATCTGCTGTCTAAATTCGAAAAATGTGCTGGTTCTATTCGAAATTACCAGTTCAATATCAGCCGCTCTCCTAAAAGTATATTTTTTTACTTGATAGTTCGATATCACAACAATTACCCTAAGTTTGCAAGCTTCTGAAACGTGGGCAGTTGAAATTCTTACAAAATAATGCACTAGTTTTTACTTATTTAACCTAACTAGTTTCTTCCCAGTATCCAGATAGAATTGTGCATAACGTCAATAATTATGATAGTTTCGCACTTTCGAATTTCAAAATTGGCTGGAAAATACGCTAGATTTTAAGTAGTGTTCAAATCTTCTAACAGTTGAGATTTGTTCATCGTATTTTTCTTTCTCATCATTTGCATTTGCACACAAACGCTTTTTCATCCGCCATGCATTAATTTACACTTGTTTGTCACGCGAGTCGACATAGTTTTAGAAAACGTCTCATGATATACTCTAAATTTTTAAAATTATTAATCTTCAACCTCATGAGATTTTTTCGCGAGTCAAATTCAACGAAATTAGGTTAAGAATACCGAACCGTGAAGGAACGACTCTCCGGATAGGAACATTCGGTTTATCAAGAATGAACCGAGTAGGAAAATCGGATGGCAATGGTGGAACGAACGTCAAGCGGATGTATAAATTGGATATGAGGCCAGGGATGAAATTTTTTGCTCGTGAATTTGGCTCAAAGCCGAAGTCAGACAACCTATGACAGAAAACGACGTCGCTTTTAATTAATAGCGACAGTTGACGGGCTTCTCCCGATTCGGTTCAGGTCGTCAGCTAACACCGCTAGTAAAGCCTTCACGCCTTCTACTCCTATACTTATATCAGATAAAACCCACTGACGAACCGAATAAAACTTTGATAACTTCAAACAATTAAATGCTCTTGCAAAGATTGCATTTCGTGCTAAGGAAAAGTCTATTCATCTTCGATGCTATCTTGGAGGATGAGTGACATCTACTGAGCTTTGATTAGGAGGATGACCTCGACCTGACAAATGTGATACGACTTCAAACGATTTATTCAGCGAGCGGGCTAAATTTGCAGGCACTAGATTTATCGCTTAATGTACCTCCGCTTGGTTGCCAGCCATCACTCAGAAACATGTGTCTTTCAAAATGTTGAAGCTCCAAAATATCATGGGCTAAGTGACTACCAGAAAGTTGTCATGAAAATGAGCCACTTATTAGGTTGTGGTCGATGAGCTTAAGGTAATTTCTTTGTGGGAGTAACTTCTGACGCCAGAGCAAAATGAGCTGAGCACTATTTCTTAAGGTACTAGGATATCTCTATCCGTGAGAAATGGTGCTATGTAAGGGCCGACAAAATAAATCGTACAATTGTGAGATGTATGTAATTGATCAAATAATTGTCGAAATAACTATCATGATCACAATGAGTTTTCATCTGGAAGTAGGTACCTAGTTGGATGAAATGCCCCTAACCGTCCCAATTTTCCCTCTTTTACTGCACAAATTCAATTTTTCCAGTTTGCAAGCCCATCTTGAAATTTCTCTGAGCAGCTAAGCTTGCCTTAAGTGGACATAGGTAGTAAAAACTCAAAAATATGATTATTCAGGAAGATTACCAAGATGAAGAATATCACATTTAATTCATAGAATAAGTATACTTGGAGTATTTAACAAAAGTCACAGATATCTCCAATCTCACAGGAATTTGTTAGAGAACCTGTTTGGTAATATCAAACTTTTTTTCTGTTCGGGTGCAGCTTTTTTATTTAACTCATGAAGTAATTAATTATTAAATAATAATTACCTTAAGACCGACTTCTAGAAACGCGATTTCAATCAAACGTGGAGAGCCAATGTCTTGAATAGGAGAGTGGAACGTCAAAAGCTAGGTGGGACTTCGGAGTAGAACACACCTTGGCATAACAAACCGAAGGCTCACTCATTATCAAATGTTTACTAGCGACCCGACATCAACCACCAGTGACTCCCAAGTCAAAATCACCCAAATTCTGTGGAAACCATTTGAAAAATCGAAGAAAAAAATCAATGATCCGGACGGGGATCATGGGGATGGGGGATTTCTGCCCATTTATGACAAAACACCCCTAGGGGCGCTTTGCTCAAAAAGCGCAAAATAAAGACTTAAAAAGCGCTTTATAAAAAATACCTCCTAAAGCGCTTCACTTTATCTTAAGTAATGTCAATTCATCATATTCACATTGAGGGAATGGACTGTTACAGCTACCATACCTTGTCTGAATGACGACAAAGGAGCTGAAGGAGGAACCCCGGTCGCTCCTCCCAGGACTCGTCACAACCCTTTCAACAGACCAGCCCCCGCTAGCCCACATGTGCGCTCCCCAAGCACGCGGTCTGCGCCTGGTCGCGCCGACGTAGATGTCCCTCGACCTAAGTAAGACTTGAATTCTCTACTTACTCAATCTCACAAATCCATATCATTCAGTTCACGCCTATGGTTCTACGTAAGTATTAATGCCAACACTCGGTTAATGGCCTTTCTCAGTCGTGTAAATAGGTGTACGACCGAGGTAATTGGACGAATTGCCGATTATTTATCAACAAACAAGGGGAACCGGAGTTTGACCGTAACTCGCCCTCAGAACCGTATCAGCTCACTTTGGAGCTTCGCCAAGCCGCTATATCAAACACAATCTTATTATTAGTAGACCGTCGGTCTATTTTCGAGATCAAAAGTAGCTATAAGACGAATCCTGGCCGAGATCCAACGGAATGAAAAGCCCGCTCAGTGAGCGAGTGCTGGCTCCCAGAGTGAGCGAGACGTACAGAGGAGGCTTGCACTTGGCAGTGAAATGTGGATTTTCAAATATGCTTGAAAACGCCTTCGTCCCCATCCTTTCCCTCAGCTCCTTATAATTTCCATCCATCCATTCGTTCAACCTCCAGATCTTCGCTAATTGGGTTTGCACGATCTTTGGCAGGATCTCCTTCCGCGATCTGCACAACGTCTACAGCCGCAAAATCCTTCAGGAGTTCAACGAATGGAAGCACCAACAGAGGCAGTTGCAACAGCCGTTGATACAGTTATAAAATTGAGTTTCCCCAAATCATTATGGTGGCGGTTTTTCCTCCACGTGAGATAATTTTAACCATAATCACAACTGAGATTTTCTTGGTTTCCTTCGAAACTATCAACTTCGTTGATAAAAATTCTTCTATGATCTATTGAGATTTTTCTGGTACAAAACTTCGTCAGTGCAATGTTTTTTGGGAGTTTTTTTTGTCGCTTTATGTAAGTAAATCTGTAATTTTGTTTTCGTCGTTTGATATATTATACATCGTAACTTTGAACCGATTTGTTTCGCGATATTTTAGTTATTTATTTGCTACGGTTTGATTGATTTGATTCAAAGTCAGGGGCCTTCTTTCATAAAAGTACAAGTTACAATTTACTGGTAATTGTTCACAATATACAGGTGGAAAGCAATTTACACGTGATTTATAAAGCACAAGGGACCACCTGTAAATACCAGTGAATAAAGACAAATTTTTACAACTCAACAGAAATTTTTCGACCACTTAGTACACATGTATTTTTATGACACAGGTCCCAGATTGATCGCTTACGAACTTTTAGCTACAGATTTGAAAATTAATGTCGAAATACATTTCAAGGTTTTGTAATGAGGTGCGTGAAGAATATTACAAAGTGAAATTTTGTTGTAAGGCAAAAATCAAGGGAATAAGTGCTCATGTTTGAGATTTTTTTACCATGGTTCTTGCATTTCATATAAAATATTCCGCATGATGCCTCTATAATCAATTTACTCGGCTATGCTTCGAATTAAAAAAAAAAAAAAACTTAATAGTTTTATTTTTTTTCATGTGATTGTGAAACATAATTTGCAATTATTTTCTTTGTCGTCGCATTTTTTGATGTTCGAGAGGTATGAAGGGGAGAAAACCAGGATCTCTATGGACCCTGTGGCTCCACGTCGCCCTGAGGATGCCCGAACGGCCCGATTTGCCAGCCAATTAGAATGAGTCGCCTGGTTTTTTGCCCTCACACCTCTTGGACATTATTTGAATATATCTACTTTCATCCCCAATACATCTCTAATTATAATTGCTTTCAATTATTCAAATAGAGTTTCCTTGTGATAATAAGAAAAAATTTCTCGAAAGTGGAAACTATTCCTCTTTATTGAGAAAAAAGGAAGGATTATCTCTATTGCTTTTAAGCAATTTGTCGACTCAAACCGTCGAGTGTTGACTAACAAACCTGGCAGGTTCCTGATCCTATTGTACTTATTGCTGTACTTGTTCAAAGATAATTTATTGTGAGACCACGTCTTCGAATTTGGTAAAATCTAACTCTAACCTGTCTTGAAAGGAGATTTCTACGATTTTTTGCTTCAGAACAAATAGTTTTTGAAATGATTTTTTAGAAAAAAGCAACTCATTTTGCAACCATCGTGTTCGGTTAGTTTTAATTTTTTTCAATACATTTTTGACGCATTTTATTACTTTTTTTTCATTACACATTACGAAGATTATATTTCAAATTCATTTTCACGTTTATCTGCTCAGTCAATTTTTTTTTAGTTGTTCATAACCAAAAGTATATTTTAAAATTATATTCCCTTTCAATCAAAATTCCCCACCACAATATAGTTCAGTTAATTAATTTCTCGATTTTTACAAAAAATTAACAAAACTTCGACCTTGTGCGTAATAAATCAATTTAAACAATTTCTCATCCTAATCGGCGTATATCTTTCTTTCCGCTTCTGGCGCTGAGCCAGCATCACGCGCTGTGTTCTTGAAATCGCTGTAATTGGACTGTTTAATCGACTTAGTGTCGTATGTTTGCCTTAATTGTCTTGCGCCTCTCGCTAGCCGTGACGAACCGGACTGATAAGTTAAATTAACGGCTTTTAGATAGAAATTTATTTTTCTAAATTTCTACAAAGGTAGTTTTTGTATAGGGGTCAAGTAACTGTAGGAACGTTTCGTTCGTGATTGTAGTATACCCGAATTATTTATTGTTGTAGTTTATCTTCCAAATCTTTTGTTGTCCCTCCAGAATATGTATTTTTTGTCAAGTTAATTGTGTTAATTAGTTTAGTGTAATAATGCGTTCTAAATAGTAACTGATATTTTTTTGAAAAGCGATAATGTGAGAAAGCGTCGTTTTAGTCTATTTCCTCTCTATTTTCTGCACTAATCACCTCTTCTGTTGGTTCGGATTTCTGCTGAAATTTGTCTTCCTCCTTTTCCTGGGCTGGCAAAATAGCCGAATTTTCCCTAGCCCGTGAAACGATTTCAAGGATTTAATTTATGGCCTCCGGCAAAAAAAAAAAAAAATTAGGAAAATTCAGCGTCGTGAGGGCCAAACATCTCAGATACAAGAGATGACAAAAATGTTAGCAAAAAATAAAAGGTGGAGTTTGGAGTTGAGTGAGTCAATCTAGCCTTCGTTATGTAATACTTTACAACGATAAAATGCTGTCCGGTGTTGAGGGGGAGAAAAAAAGACAACCAATTTTCCATATTTTTATTTTCGTCTGACCGAAAATTTTCACCTTTTAGGGAATCCTAATTGCGATATTGAACAATTTGGTTTCCATAGGTTTCTAGAATTTTTAGAATCAGTCGGCTTGTTTTTATTCCCCTTAATACTGGACCGTAAAGAATGGCACGACCATAAAAAATAAAATTCATAGTTTTGTGTGGTTTTTCTTGAGCAAGTTAGAAACACTTTCTCTCCGCAAACATTTGGAAGCTAATATATGCCAAGTTCGAAATGCTGTAGAAATTGGCCGTGGGTAAAAATAACTTCAGGAGTGGTGTAAGGGAGCTTCACTTGAATTATTCTTTTTAATTTTTTACTTTACCGGGCATTGTATTACTTTCTCTAAAAATGCATAGTTTTCGAGGTATTTTGGGATTGAGAAGACATAATATTGTAAAGTATTCAGTAGAATCGGAAAAATGTCGGTTCCGTTTGCAACTACGTCGATTATACTATTCTCACGTATTTCCATTAGAACTCAACGTATTCAGTATTACATATTCTTCTGTTTGTTGAAGTTCGACAACATTTGTTTATTATTGTCGACTTTCTGGGAATTCAATGGAAGACTATGCGCTGATCCTCGACTACCTATTGTATTAATGCAAGAAGAAAAATGTTGAACGGTTACCCCGTTATAGATTCAACGTTTCAATCTTCAACTGTCCAAGTTAAAGCTTACTCGAACTCAAGTGAGACAACCCTGTTCTAATTAATCTCTTTCAGTGCTATAAGCCGTATTAAATAAATCTGAGGCTTTTTTCGTCGAGCCTCTGTATCGACCGTGTTCAAGATGAAATGAAAACAATTGATGGTAAATAAAAACAATTACCACCTCTCCTCTTTTCGTATTTATAAGAGAACGGTTTCTTCGATGTTGCATTTACTCGAACGTTTATTGTTCCTGTTATAGAGTATTTTCCCTTTAATGTGCCAAATAATGTTCGGTTTCGATACGTGCTTGTCATTTTAGGATTTTGAAAGGAGCTTACAACGATACTCTATGCTTACACCGTTGTGACAACGTAACTTCAAATTTTACTAACAATATACTTTAAATTTCAACCTATATAGTGTCGATTTTATTTCTTCGCCAAATTTTCTGCGTTTCTCTGTTTCTTATGTTCGTATTGGTGATGGTGTGAATTTGGTTTAGTTTCTCCACCGATCAACCACTTGCTTAATTTCATTGCGAAAAACGCGCACTATGATTAATAAATTTCATTCGTCAATTTTTAAAAAAAAAAATAAGTGCAATATTTTATCGTATTGTATTCCAGTCTATTCTATAGATGGGTGCATTAATGAGCAAATGATTTTTTCCACATTGTATGTGTTATTCTCTACAAATAAAATTTCCCCTGCTATTATTATTAATATAGGATTTTAGACTACGAATAAAATTATCAGCAAAAAATAGACTGTCATTGTATTCAAATATAACATTTTAGAGAACCCCAACCCGATTTGATCTGTTGTGCTTCGATTTGTGCCGTGATATGTGTCATCAAAAGGTGGAACTGTACTCGCCTATGTAATTACTTTATGTCACAAATATGTTCTTTGTCATTTTGACCATCGTACGCTTCTCGTAGATGATTTGATGTATTTATTTATTTCGACGTTGCTAATGACAAATTGATCTGAAATGAGTCGACTTCCGAAATACAGATCATCATGGAGTTCATATTTTCGGCTCCCTGATTTTTCCTCGGTAAAAGAAAAATTCTGATGGTTTCGTTGACAAATATCAAATAATCGACTCGATTGAGAATCTAAGTGGGTTTTTCTGAGCTGCGCATTAGCTTTAGTTACCTTTTCCACTTGAAAATAGCTTTGATTAATCTTGAAAATTTCTGTTTCGGTGGATTAGCTTTAGTTTTCAATCAAGCTGAGGTGATGTTTTCTATTAGAGGTCTGCTATTAGACTGATAACAATTCTATCTATCCAGCTAACTACTAAACAATAATAAAAGCAGATTTCTTTCCTTGAAATTTACGACTTTAAATTCAACGGTCTTCATTCGTTCATTTGGCAGTGAATGAGATTAGTTCGCGTCATGAATTATCCTCAAGTGGGACGGCTCCTTGGACTTTAAATAGGGATTCTTAAAAAACTCAACGAGAGAGAGTATCAGCCGAATAAAAATAAAAGAAAGGGAAATAGATGGCCGTTTGGGAAAAGAGAGATTATTTTTCCCTTCGCTTGTTTACCAAAGCTCTTCCCGTTTTGTAAACGGACTTGGCGAAAACGATTTACGGTCGAACTCGCTAAAATAGCGCCCGTCAATTGGTGGAATCCGTAGAAACGCGGAGCAATTTTAGCGATACTTATTGTTAGAAACTCGGAAATTTTCTTCGCGTCCGTTTTTCTTTGAATTTTTTTTAGGTGGTAGACTTTTCTTTTACGTGTACTATTATTAATTTGCGTTCAAAAGTGCCCGATAAAATTTCGTTTTACCATGCTAAAAATGTCGGTTTTTTATTTTTGAAATTATTTTTCGTGTTTCCGACCTTACTTCACCAAAATGTTCATAACTCTCTTCATTTACACACAAAGTTAAATCTGATCTCACTGTTGGAGAGAGTGTTAAATTTCCTCTGTGTGTAATATGCCTGACAACATTTTTCTAGGTGGAATTCAGAAGTGAAACGTGAATTTTATCAGGATCTTGAGACCGCCTTTTTTCAAACGCATGGTAAACTCATTAATTTTTGAAGCAGAAATGTGATGGTGAGCTAAAATATGTCAAAACATCAGCTTTCTATAACGGTTAAGAACTCTATTTCGCTCTTGAATTTCAGAGAGAGAAAAAGTTTAAAATTAGGAAAAATTGCGCATTTGGCCAAATCCTGGCACGTTTCTGACGAAACTATGAAAGCTAAGTTCTGAATTTTTCGGATTTTCTTATAGCTCGCAAAAGCTGCAATTGCTCGATAACTATTGAAGCAATCAATCCTATTATAGTCTAATTCGATTCGGCGTCGAAAAATCCATAGAAATTGATACCAAACAGTGATTTTTGGTAACAGTTTCCAGCTCATATAGTTGACGGATTTAGCTCTTCTTCAGGAAAGTGTTAACGGAGCTGTAATGGCAAAATGTAAAAATATTAGGCTCCCGAGCTTTACACAGATTGTATTTACCCACGTGAAAAAACGTGCACATTTATTACATCCTGTCCCTCTACTCTGAATTATTTCTCTCTATAAAACCTTCCTTATAGTTTTGAACCGAATCCAACCAGGATAGCTTTTCGCTACGGTTCATAACCGGAGCAGCTCGAAACGCGTGTCGTTAATAAAATGCGAACCCACGCGTGAAGATGAACGTTTGACGTGTTTACGACCTATAGTCGTTTCCAGCGGTTATCCCTCAAGTCCGTTTCTATTTGCAGACATTGTGAGCCGAATGAAAACTGAAAGACCCCCTCGCATGACCCGAAGAAGACTCGAAGTCGGTTGATCGTCCAGTCCGCGCCCCGAACTATTATTAGTAAGAACCAAAGAGGGAGAAGTTCCCCGATCGCTTTATTCCAAGACGACGCCCAGGATTATGCTCTTTGGAAACAGCTATACGTACGCATCGCTGAACATCGAGTGGGAGAAATGCCTCGGGAAAACGGCTGGATCGGTTCGAGAGAGGGGAATCGCTTTACTTCTTCGAAGGCTGAGGAGGACGTTACCCGCGCGGAGAGAAGAAGCAAGTTCGTCCGTCAGATCGTCTTGAAACAAAAAAACAACACTCCAAACCATGGTAAGCCGTCATATTCAATCCGATGAACACCCAGCAGTGCCAAATTTTCGTCCTTTTCGTCCACGTCGTTCTGCTTCTCGCCGCTATCGATATACTCACGAATGTGAATTTTTTTTTACTTTTTCACCAAAATGTTTAGTTGTTTGTTGGAAATATCATGCTCACTGTGTTCATCGGTTGGTAGTCAAATTTCGCCCTGAAATTTGTGAAAATTATGTTCAGAAAATTTTCTCCCAGTGAATGCAAAAAATTAATTGTTTTTAAATATTTTATTACACTCTATTAGTTCCGAGTTATCACCGTTCAAAGTTTTTTATCTTAATTTTCAGAGGCTATATTAACCAATATTTTAGAACGATATTAGTCTTAAAATGTTCATTATGGCAACTTTTCCCCCTGTTTCTATTGTGCGTATTTTCTTGTTTGATTCAAATAAATTGAATGAAAGTTAAATAAATTAATATATATTTCAATTCTCTAAGTCTTGAAATGTTTTTGCGGTAAGAGAATGGCACACAATTTTCATTGCTGGTGTCACACACCGTACAGGGATCGGAAACGAAGAGATTGTCACGAATTCTACTAATTTTAAATGAGTTATATCGATTTCGGCATTTAGGCCATCATCGATATAACTCATTTGAAATGAGTAAAATTCGTGACAATCTCCTCGTCTTCTACCGTCGTGATATGGGACTCCATGGTGTGCTTTTTATGTTTTCTGGCCTCCTGGCTAGTTTTAGTAAAAATTGCAGTATGTATACCTTAGTATGAGTTTTTTTTTTTTTTTTTTTTTTTTTTTTTTTTTTTTTTTTTTTTTTTTTAATTGGCTGTATTTGATTGACTATTCAAACATGAAGTACTGTGCGATCTATACACAACGCTGGTTTATTATAAGTCCTCATAACTGGCCAGTATATTTTGCCACGAGTGTGCGAGTTCTCGGTGATCGATGGGTTTTCCAGAATACTAAACAGTCCTTAAATATGCAAAAACGTTTGACACAAAACTGAGCTTACGACTGTCGTACAGGTTGATTATTATGGAGAGTTTCCATTAACTTTTCACGACCAATTTTCCCCCACAATTTTTTTTTTTTTGCGAATGAGAAAAGTATTAATATTGAAGTTCCTTTTAGAATGACCCCTTTAATTTATTGCACTTTCGAAACACTTTTCGAAAAATCTACTATTCCACGAGAGTTATTATAGTACGAAAATCCCTGCGCATTCGAGATCTGTGTATTCTAAATTGCCCTGTATACTTAAGAGTTGAAAAAACCGTCGACTCGCTTTGAAATCCGAGAAGGAAAAACACTAGCGACGTCAGATCAAAGTAAATCACTTTGACAGTATTCCCTCCCTTCAAGACCCTAATGATGTGCGGGTTTAGCTGCTACAGCTTTAAATAGCTTTCTTGTAGTTCATAATAAAAATGGCATTTTTTTTTAAAAAAACCCCTGCGTTTTTTCATTAGTCAGACATGAATTAAGTTGAGCAGCCGTTTTTAAATTGTATTATCTTCTTGCGAAAATGTATCGAAATCAAAATATCATTAAAAAAATAGTGTTAATCAAAATTCAAATATCAAACAAAATTAAATAAAATATAAATAAATAAAAATGCAATAAAATGCCAACAATTAAACTTAATAAATTAAAAATGCTAATTAAAAATCAAGTATCAAATAGACCATATTTTTTGAAAAAATATATCTACTTTTTGTGAGTCGTGAATTACCATACCAAAATATTGATGTGTAGTAACTCGTGTATATGTTTGGTCAACGAGTAGTTACTCATTAAATTTATGTAATTTCAGACCAAAAGAAGTACTTGAAAATCACTGCAAATACGAATGCGTAGGAACAGTGTTTAATATAATCGTTAAAAGCCAATTTCCATTTGTACGCCATTTCAGAACGCATTTAGCGTTCAGATTAATTTTGGTCGCCTATGGAAAAATTACAAATACCTTCTTGCGCTTGATGTAAGCTGCAGTTTTGACATGTTTTGATCTATTGTATCTCTATTGTATTTCTAGGATGACCTTCCGCCAGAGCAAGTGGCCGTTCTGAGGAAAGCGTTCGATGCTTTCGACAGGGACCACAGCGGGTCAATTCCGACTGACATGGTGGCCGACATCCTCCGCCTCATGGGTCAACCATTCAACAAGAAAATCCTCGACGAGCTGATCGAAGAAGTCGATGCCGACAGTGAGTTCGAATTATAATTTTTCTTTAATTGCGTTTAGAACTACGTCAATTCCTGAAAATTTATTAATTTGGCCGAGAAGGATTTTTTTGCTAAAAATCGTATGCGTAATCCAATAACGTCAGTTATCGTATTTTGTATGTGTTTCCGAGTCGAAATTCAATGGTCGATTTTTTCGGAACGAGCCAAATAGTATAATTTTCAGCGAAAATCGGTTAATGGCTAAGCCTGTCACACTATCATATTTTGATGTCGACAATGAGAGAACGAAATTGTTACAAATAATGTCAACTGGACATCCCACCGGGCATTTCATATTTTCGTTGGAAGATGATGAAATCCATCAGGAACGACTGTCGCTGTTTTAGGTCAGCGAGTTCCTCAAAATCCTTGTGAATGAATGAATGAATGAATGAATAAATTTTTATTTTTCTGTACAGTTTAGGGCATTACTGCCCTCTCTTACAACTATACAGAATGTAAAATAACCATGAACTAGTACACACATTAATCAGTCCTTCAATAAAAATAATATGAATCTTTTATCGTCGTGCAATACTCCCAATGAAAAAAACAACTTAAACCTACTTATAATCCAAAATTAATCAATTAACAAAAATAAAACATCAACTTCATACCAAATAAAATGAAAAAAAAAAAAAAAAAACTGTGGTCTTTCTGTTCAAAAGCACAAGCTGAAAACTTGTCACCTTAAAATCCTTCTATCCAAATACTAAAGAATAGCTAGGGAAAAACTTGTAAATGAACGAAAAACTCGCTGAAAGCTGGCAAATAATCACCGGTAATACTTTTTCTTTTTTTTCTAATTTATTTTTCTACTGAGTAACTTTTCTCGGGACTCTACGTCTTCACATCTTTGGTTACAACTTGCGGTTTATTGGTACTTATCAACATAGATCCATAGTGTCTTCAGAATTTCACTCGAGAAGAAAAAGCTTTTTTGTTTTCTCGCGTTCAACCCTTCGATTAATTGGCTCAAAGTTTCGGCGGTTTCTTTCACTTGAGCCCGCGGGTCTAGGCGTGGTCGCTTGGCCAGCGTCGAGTTTCATCTTAACAAAACAAATAACTCTAAAAATATCGTCCGTCGAGTTTTTATAACCGGCCTACGGAAAATGACGCGGGTGTTTTTTTCGAAATCCGCTTGTAAGGTACCCAGTAAAATTACGACACGGCTCGAAAAAGATTTCCGTGCGAAAATTAAACACGCCAGAAGACGTTGGGGAGCTGAAGGGTCTAACAAATCAGAGAAAGTTTGTTTTAGATTGATCTAAATAAAAACAATAGCTATCCAATGTTTGAAGACAATATTTTCAGCGAGATTACCAAGTATTATCTAAATAATGTCATAATGCAATTTATGTTTATTTTAAATGTATGATTAAATACATGATCTTTTCTTTTAAATGAGACCGTTTTTGGGTAAAGTGCACTATGTGACTAAAATCCCAAATTTTCGGCCGAAAGTGTAAAAAAAAAATTTTTTGACAAAAATTCTGCTGGCAAGCTTATTAATACTGTTAAAAAATTGAGAAAAACTAAAAAAAGACCGATTGTATTTTTTTTGCCTCGTCTAGGATGACAAGCTTTTTTCAATGTGCCGATTTGAGAGTTTTTATTCGTGTTCTGCTCTCCAGCGATTTTCAACTCAAATAACTTGACAAATCGAGCTTGCTCGAATACGGAGTTTCAATTTTTTTTAAAAGAGTTGTCTTATTAAAAAAAGGATTTATTTTACCAAATTTTAGATAACTGTTTCAGCTGAATATTAATTTGACTAAATAATAAACGAGTAAATTGATAGTCAGATTGAAATAATGAACGAGTAGAATTGAAATGATTCAAGAGAAAGTGTTCAAGTACATTTTAAAGAAAAAATTCCGAATTCCTTCCTGCCTATGTTTTTTAAATCGTCAAAACTCGTCTTCTTTTACAAAACCGGCCGCGAGCTGTCGACAAATCTACGTAAGAATATTGTCTGGTTGAAAATAGGCCAAAGAATAGAATACAATTTTTCGTCAGTTGCATTCTAACTGATGAAAAATCGCGACTCGTAATTCTAAACGAAAAAAGATTTCTTCGTAGACCGATGTAATCTGACGCATTTTTCAAACTTTTTCCTCTTAAAAGTTCAACCATCCGAGCCAACCTTATGACATTTTTTGGCCGTCTGCCAGCACCCGATCCTTGTCCCGAAGATCCAAGAAGAAAATCGGAGCTCGAGCCAATAATTCAATACAATCTTCGATCAAAGCAAGCTTCTTGAACTCTACAAATCGATCGATTCTTTCCATTTTTCTCTCTAAAACAGAAAACGGTTGTTTATACCTGTAGTTTACACCAATAATAAAAATCAAGCAGCATTCGGCTGGAGTAAGTCCCCCAGACGTGAAAAATATAGACTTCAGCCAGTAAAAATCAAAATATAGTCAGTTTGAGTAAAACGCGGAAGAACGGTATGTGACCCACGCGATTAAAATCAGTCGTCATTCAACCGCCGTCGCAAACATTTCAAAACTTTGATCGTTCAATTCTATCGATTTTTGCTGTCTGTAAAATCAGAATACAAACTACGCGCTAGTGAAATCATGAAAAAACGCACAACGTGGAGGTACGGTGTGTGACCCAATAGACAAAAAATCTAGAGACATTTGCATGCCATAACGGACATTTCAAGACCTCAAACGTTGAAAAATATTGAATCAAATAGACTGTAAAAATTGGAACAAAAAAAATTTTTCGTTAGTAGTTTCCTTCTATTTTTATTTTTAGTTTATTCTAACTCAACAGTGAAGAGTATTTTTCTCTCTCTCCCCTCATGCTAGGAAAATTTTCTTTACTCAACGTCTGTGCAGTTTGTATCGAAGAAATAATTTTAATGATTTACCCCGCTATCTTTAAACACCTCCTCTTTTCGTTTCAAAAAATGATAAATTTTCTTCGCCGGATAAATCCTACTCATCGAATATCTGCGCCAAATTTTGAAAACATCCATCATATTCCGAGTTCGTTTTTCAATTATATCCTAAAAATAAATCTTCGGTGTTGTGGTGTAGCGTTGAAAAATTCATTCCGTTTTCCAGAGTCGGGGCGGTTGGAGTTTGAAGAGTTTGTCACATTGGCGGCCAAGTTCATTGTTGAAGAAGACGATGAAGCCATGCAGAAAGAACTGAGAGAAGCCTTCCGCCTCTACGATAAAGAAGGTAGAGATTATTATTCGTAATTCTTTTTTATCACTTCCTCGCGGCTGTTTTTACTTTTGAAAAGTTCGTTTTAATTGTGTGTATTCGAAAACTGCAGTTACTACTGTCGTAGAAAGGCGTAGTCATATTGCTTGAAAAAATAAAACTAGAGGTTTGCATCGACCACACAGTACTTCCATGTTTGATCAAGTATAACCTATATATGAAAATTGAGAAATTCATTCAAATGTCGCAAAGTTTGTGCAATATAATATTCTTGCCAAAAAACCGGAGAATGCTCAAAATAAATTAATGCCACGGAAGTACGGTACTGATACAAGTTCTGTGAAATGGGATCATTTTTATACCAAGGGTACCAAAGAAAAACACATATAAAATGAAAAAAAATCCAAAACACGAGGAAGAACAGTGTGTGAGCCAAAAGATAAAAACCATCTACTTATCATAACTTTTTTAGGCCGTTCAAAAATATTGACTCATGGCCTATAAAAATCATGATAGATAAAACTGTCAACGAGTATATTTCGGAAATTTGTGCGTCATTGAATTTCATTCATTTTTCACAGATATAAGGCCACTTTTGTCACTTTTTGACCGCAGAAAGATGGACACTTGTTCCAAAAGCGTTTCTGAGTATATTACTATTAACATTTCTGCCAATTTTACCTCCGTCCCGAATTCGACTTTTCGGACGATCACAATACTTTCATTTACTACATGAACGTGGAAGTAATCGCTCTTCCACGCGTAAAATAAAGCTCCTCAACTTCTGCATTTTAATTTTTTTTTTAATTTTTTTATTTTATTTTTATTTTTATTGTATTGGATGATACGACGCATGATACGGATTTTGTAAGCGTTTTCAGGTCGAAATACAATGGTACATTATTTTAAACGAACCGAATACCGTAATTTTCTTCCAAATTTGCTATAAGTGTTTCTGCAGATGGAAAACTCTTTAAAAATTTTTAATAAATATGTGATAAATTTATTGCTCGCCTTATTGTTTCGAGGATGAGTATAATCATCGTACCCTCGATTTTTATCAGAGGATATTCTGTCCGTAGGTAACGGCTACATCCCGACTTCGTGCCTGAAGGAGATTCTCCATGAACTGGATGAGCAGCTTACAAATGACGAGTTGGACATGATCATCGAAGAAATCGATTCCGACGGATCGGGGACTGTCGATTTTGACGGTATGTGTACGATTCAAAATCACCTAAAATTTCGAAATTAACCCTTATCAGGGGTAGAATCATACAAATGTAGCATTCGGATTCAGCTTTCAGATAATTTATTTTCTCCTTCGTGGCTTGGAACTTCTTGAAGAAGGAAATAAATTTTCCAAAAGCTTGGTGAAAGAACAATGCTTTATTCAGGTGAACCTACTCCTTGTAGGTGACTAGAGATCACTTAAAAGGATTGGATTTGATAGCCCTACTTTAAAAAACGGTGCATAGATCGCTCTCTTTTTCAAATCTTTAAACCCGTCAATTTTAATTTCTACTGTTGTCCTTGTGGAAATCATTGAGGTTAAAACCTTACAACCATTAGAAATGCTTGATAGAAAACAGATGCTCGCATCTTTAAGATGAACAAAACATCCAGTTCCTATCCAACTCGATACGTAGATCGGAAGTCAACTAAATAATAACTCTCCTAAATTAAATCAAAATTGTCAAACCTTGAAATATCGCTGAAAGTAGTAAAAAATGGAAGAAAAACAAATCAAGTACCCGTCGAACTCAACATGATCAGTCGCCTAGTTTTTCTAACCTCAAGACTGGATGAGATCACTAGCTTCTCCTGGCAAACCAGCTATACTTTCATAGTACTTAGTCTGGTTAAGTACTTCCTACCTATCTCTAATTATTCATTCGTATATTAGAAAAAAATACCTTTTTTCCTTTCTCATTTCAATGTCTCCAATGCAGTTTTTAAAGTGAATTTCTTTTTAGAGCAACATAAATCATAATTACGGTGGAAGAAATTGCCACATCTCCCCAACCAAACTGTTTAATCTTATAACGAAAAAATGTTCAATCTCACTTCATTTTTGTTTTTGTTAAAACAACTCCAACTGCAGAACATTTTACTTCGTAATCTAACTTTGCAATAAAAAGACATCAAATACATGAACTAAATTTCCATAATTTATTTGATCCTTTATTGTGCATTTGATTTGATTATTCATGATTATTTATGCTTTGCAGAGTTCATGGAAATGATGACCGGAGAATAAACGACAACGCTGTCACTACATTTATTGCGCATTTACCCGACACAAGGAATCATGACGAAACTCATTGCCCACGGTTTTTTTTTGTAATTCCAGTTTTTATACTAAGAGGTGTAAAGTAATAAATTATTTCCCCAGCCCCTTATCTTGTTTCCTATCACGGTGTTCGGGGGTTTTGTAATTAAAAATATTTATTCTATTTATAATTTTCCATTCTTGCGTGTCTCATCAGCATTTTCAATCCTACAGTGAACGTATCCAAGAGGCAGGAAAACTTATAATGAACGTTGAGCGCAATAAAAAAATTAAAATTAATCTGATGCTGATCGATAAAGTATCGTTTCATATCTCCAACATAGGATGATAAAAACATCATATATCAATCCATTATCATGATTCGTGACATGCCATAATTGTTATTCCTGGTGTACTGTACTGACAGTGAAGCATTTTGAAAAGAGGAACAGAACGGATAACTGATACAAGCGCTTTCGCCCATCTGGGCCTTTTAGCTTACAATGAACTATGGATTCCATTATTTAAATGAAAATATACGATCAATTCACACCATGTTGTCAATTTATATTATTATCTTATCTAATCTTCCAGTTATGAGCCCGATTGTAAAAATTGGCCCTTTTTTTAGCCAGGAGATCCAAAAATAAACGAATTGTACCTGCCATAACAGACATTTAAAGACTTTGGCCGTTAAAAAAAAATATTGATCCTTAGGTATGGCCCGTAAAAATCAAATGAGAAAAAAAAAATTACATCTCGGACTCAGTTCTGTCCGTACGCCGTCAACACTTATTCTTTAACAACATAACATTTTTAACATTTTCAATTTTCGAGACCTTCAGAATTCGGCATGAGGGAATAACTCGTGAGTTTTTGGAGCTATAAAAATCGTTCTATACTCCTTGGAATGCTCGTCAGGCACGTTCATAATTGTTCGGAATAATTAAAATCACAAATGGATGGTCTTCTTAAATCACTATTGAAGCAAAGGAATAATAATCCACTGTACAATCATTCAGTGAGCAGTTAACTCTATTTCAATCTACTACGAATAGTTTGTATTGAAGAAATCAAACCTAGAATTGACACAGCGAACAGAGTTCTAATGATTTTACAGTCAGCAATAGCTATTCATATTCCGAAGTCACAGGTCTCTTCGATATAAGAAAACCTTTTCACTTACAAGGATCATAAGTTAGAAGTTAGCAAATCGTTATATCTAATGCTGTATGGAATCAGAAGCGAACCTACCCTCGTATGAACGTCAAATCTCTTATGCCTTCTTTATTCCAATTGAATTTATGTATCTAATCGACTTACAACAGTTTTTGAGCCTGGCAAAGAGACAATGATACAACGACGTACATTCAAACGTTTTCAACAGCTCTGTTAAACAATAAATATAAATCGGAGCACTCTGCATTTTAATTTGACAAACAATAACAAAAATGTCAACTATTGAAAACATAATTTAACACGCCATCGATAATTTCCTTTCCAACGATGATAGCAGTAGAGAAGCAAATAATCATGGACAAAACTTGTGCACTAGAATCTATTATTGGAACCGAAACTATTGAGCTTACTTTGGCCCATCGGTGGCAAATTGGCATACCTGGGGGACCTGTAGAATGAAGAAGATAGAGACGAAGTCGGCGTTAGAAGGCCAGAATGGATCGGAGATGGCCGCCGTGGCGTTGGTGTGATTGGTGAGTTGGTGCCATTACGTGTCTGTGATGAACTATAGCGGTTGGCAGGGCTGAAAGATGTTCGGGGCTGAGAAACGGAGGGATTCTCAAGGCCAAGCTGGCTCAGCCAGCCATGAGATGAAGGAGTAGCTGCTGGGTTCGGAGTCATTGTCGTCGTTGGAAGTCTGGTTTTCCTTATATGTCTTTTCAACGACTCGTGCGCGATTTCGAGCTCTTTGTATTTCCTCATGTAAGCGTCCAAATTCTGCTTGCATTTGTCCAATTCGTTTTTCACTTGCTCAGCGTAATTTTTGATGTACGCTTGTTTCTCGGCCGAGTGGCGAAAATGTGAAATGAGGCCGTGCATGCTGTTCAGCTGGTAGTCGAAGCCTTTCATGACGCTTAGCATTTTTTCCTTGGGGTCGGAAAACAGGAGTTTCAAGTCGGGCGGCATATTCGAATCGCAAAGTGTCAGAATAACCGTGGTGCGACATCTTTTACAAAAGGGTACAGACAGGTTGACACATTGCTCGCAGAACATGTGAGAGCAGGAGGCCATATAAAATTTTCTCCCGGCTCCCCCTGGTCTCACAAAACATCCGGTGCAGAGCACCCAGAACATTTTATGCCTCGGGCTGTTTGAAATCTGTTCTCAGTAGCAATCAGGAATCGTCTGAAACTGAGTGAGAATAAATAGGCTCTTTATGACTCTTTTCAATATGTATATTGAAACAGTGTATCATTACTCTTAAATGGGGTTCACAAATGCTCTGTTTATCCGTTAAACGATATTGGGAGGAGCGCTACGTAGACAACCGTTCATATATCCTCCAGCCATGTCAGTAATGCGCAAGAGGGACGAAAAATGCTACATAGAGTTAGTCAAGTCATTGAGGATGAAAGAAGTTGTTATCAAGCTCCGTTCATCTGAAAAATATTTCTCTTTGGTATTCTGAATCTTCAAAGAATCTCTAGCACCAGGCAGCTTCTCTGCTCAATCAGAGAGCAGAATGGAATACTGAGATATTGCCAACCCAGCTTTATGATTCAACTATATCAACATATTATTATTCGGGGGTAGTGTCCCTGTCACTACTATATAATATATAGTATAGTATGCAGTATATAGGTATAGGTATGGGTTTAGTAGTTGATTATTTGTGTATGGAGAGTGGGAATCTATAGTTGTTATTATAGTAGGTAGTAGTAGTTTCTATAATTTGGTATGTAGGTGGTGGGAATTGTATTGTACTTAGTATCATGAAAAATTGGGTTTTTCAACTGGAGCAAAGTTGTAGCAGAGGTAGGCAGTCCAACTTTTAAGTTTTCCAAGATTTGTAACTTGCACAGTGGATAACTCGAACAAAAAGTCATCAATTCAGATGTTTGAATATACCAAAAGATGGGTAATTTAACAGTCCACATTTTCTCAATGTAATGTACCTATCCATTTTTCAACCGTTTTTGCGTTATTCAACAATATTAGGAGACTATACCCGAAAACATGACATTTTTCAACTTTAAACGTTCTTTTCATCTATTTAGTGCAAAAGAAACAAAGAATGGACCATATATTATTGATATACACATCATCAACTATCATTATGCTGAATTTGAGCAAAATCTATTTCAAAAAATTTTTCGCGAAAAATCCAAGGGGGACCCCTGCGATTTTTTTCAACCGAACAGTTAACGAATTTTTACTCCTCTCTCAATAGAGATAAAAATCTGAAATTTTCAGGGAAGTTGTATCCTACCAAGATGTATTTTTGTGATTTTTTTTATTTCTCGGAAAAATCTGCGAGTGGTCCAAAAAAATCGGTTTTTGAGAGCTCGAAAATTGACCTTTAACCGTGCTTTTCGGGGTCAAAATTTATGATAATCAATTGTTTTATTATGCAGGAGTCTTCATTTGAACGCCTTACACACGTACACAGCAAAAAAATTGGTTAAAAAAGTTTAAAAAGCGCCACAGAAATTATTTTCTGTAAATCGAGTTATTCGCCGGCCAATATTTCGAGCTCGGTAAAGGTGACAAATTAAGTTTTTGTTTTTAAGCGAATTTGAAAGCTATTCTTATAGGAAATTAAACGCTGAATCCGAATTTGACGTCAAAACGGCGGAAATTTGACGACAACTATCAGTGTTTACTAATTTCAGTGCTTTCATGCATGTTTTTCAACTTTGAAAATTCTTTGCAAATACAAAATTAATGATTCCTACAGGGAATTAGACGTAGAATTCAAATTAATTTGAAGTGAAAATAATCGAATTCGAACGATTAATAATATTTTTCGATTTTATACTTATGAAGTTTCAACTTTGCAATTTTTTTTCGTCACGTTCGCGAAATGGGAATGATTAGGTGCTGTGGAAGAAAATGGAGGAAATTTAATGTAGAATCGATAAAAAATTAAAAAAAAAAAAGGCTAGCGTATATAATAGCTCTCGAGATATATTCCACTTTGTCAAAAAACGTGTTTTGAGTTTTCTTCGATCGCGAATAGCTCCGCGGGGACATAACATAAAAATATAATTAAATACACCAAATTGTGGGATTTTTATAGCTCTTTCTCGCCTTTGAGTAATATACCTATGTAAAAGTGATCGGTTCAAAAGTTATTCGCGAGAAACAGGCAAAAAAACGCAAAAACCCGGGTCGTAAAATTTTAAAGCGCAATAAAACTATAATGAAGGCCTAATTTAAAAAAATTAGATTTTTCCAGCCGGTGAGTTGGCTCCAATTTGACGAATATTGTTCAACTTTTCGATTACCTATTGCCAGTTTCTCAATCAATCCTTACCCTCGTTTTTGAACATTCAACTGAGGGCCCCTCTAGCTCGTACTAAAATCGACCGACGAACGAATTCCTGTACATTTTCGTTTAAAGAATTAAATAATCTACAAATATACGCATTTTTACAGACAGCCAAACAACAAGTAGATGGGAAAATATGGACGGATAGTCACATAAATGTAAAAACAATGATTCATATAGCACAGCGCGCAGCTGCAAATTGCAAGTTGAAAAAGAAAATTAGGGATTTTACCATCGCCAAACGCAGACTCGCCTTGGAAAACAGACCTAAACTGGCTCTACGATTCCATTAATATTCTCATGAAATGAATTTGATATTATTATAATATTACAAGTTCATTCATGGAAATAACCTAATCAAAAGAAAATTTAGGAAACATGAGTTTAGCACTTACCGTTTTTTGCAAAGGGCGTATTCAAGTAGAGAATTGTCTAGATTGGTGAAAAAACGAGATGGCAAGTGATAACTAGGAAATTGAAATTAAATAAGTAGATTTCCAATGAGAATCCAATATTTTAACGGGGCTATTAAATTATTACACGATTCAATACCCGAAACGGGTTTAATTTAATTAATAAACAGCAACAAAGTAGTTGGAATTATCCAAGGACGACAGGCCAACACATAAACAGAGTGTCTGGCCACCGCAGAACAAAGAATACTAACGTGAAACGGTTATCTCACTGATGAAACATGATTTGGAAATGGTTGACTATTTGAAACAGGAGCTATGAATAGTACCTAGTATCTTGAGTACGCCAGTTTACATTTGGACCAGTGACGCAAATTACCAAGCGGTTGACTTCGATATAAAACGTCACATCTGATTTCAAAGAGAGAAATTCGAAAATAATGAATAATTCGTGTCACTCATCAGTTCCTTTTCAGTAGCTCCGATTGTTTTAGCATACTGTTTCCAATTTTATATTACTCCTTTTTTATATAATGAGAGGATTCATTTTTGTTGGTGTTATTTTTTTCTTTAAGGTTATATACCCATTACTCAAGACACCAAATCTAAAAATAAGTATACTTGAAAAAAAAAAATTATACCTCAGAAGTACTGTGTGTTATCCAAATTCAATAAGAGCTTATTTTGCACATTGAGAACGTGTATGGAAATTGCGGAGTTATGACGTCTTTTGCAATTTTTTCACCACAGACGCACGGACATTTTACTGAAAAGTGTTTCTGAGTATAATACTAACGCTTCTTTTCCAAATTTACCACCGTTGCAAATTAAACTTTTCAGACTATCCAAAAAGTTCTATTTACTACATAAACTTGAATGTAGAACACTTCCTATTTTTGAACAAAAATGGGGGCTCCGAATGTGCAGAAAATCCTCACCTAGGTAAGTAGATACAATAAACCGATTTTTTCGCATGTTCAAAGCGATAAATCCCCTCGCGTAAAATGAAAGAAAAAAAAATTCCCCCAAACTTTTTTGGTTTACTAACCCGCCAACCAGAGGAGATTAAACAACACAGTATAGAGGCCATTTATACTTCAAAACATCAGTCATTAAATACGTCGAGGTTTTGCAAATTTGACTACATACAAATGATCTCAACGTGAAAATATAGGCTATGAGAGGCACTACAAAATTAAGGTACGACGAAGTAGTGAATTTCGACAATTGTAAATATTCTCGCTAAGATGAGTATTTTATCTCAAGAGTACATTGTAGTAAACTGGGTACATTATAGAGTGCGGAAGCTTCAACACATTGAATACGTTAAGAGCAAAATTTACGAACAAAAAAAAATGCACGTACCTAACTTGATAGTTTAGAACTATCAACATTTTCCAGATCAGACAAAAGCTAGGCTCGAAAATTTCAACAGAAAGTCGTCAATTCAAAAAGTAAGTCATTGAATCCTCGTTAATTAACCTAATTAATACAACGTTTCGTTTACACGTAATTCAGTACCGTCTATTCAAGTCAATAGAAATGAAGAAGAGGAAAAAAAATACTTTTTCACTTTAAACGGTTCACTCTCAATTGGCGAATCACCTAATAGTTTTAACAACACTCAAATTCGTGTTTTTTATAGCTCTTCCCCACTTCTCAGCATTAAGTATACAAAAATGGACTTGTTTCAAAATTGATTACGCAAAAACAGATAAAAAATAGCAAAAATGCGCTATAGTCTATCTGCACGCTAAAATGCACCCGGCAATAATCGACGGAAATTCATTTGAGCTATTAGACTATAGACTATTGAAAAGGTGAAACGCTGACGGTCTCGCAAAGTTAGTAACAAAGTGCTTAAGTTATCCTTGGACAAGGAAAAGTGTGTTACATTAATTAGGCAACTTGAGAAAATGGGTAACATCTTCATTGTAGGAGCTCATGAATTGTATCGAGTAACGATACGACTCTTAACAATCCTTCGATTTTAAAACCTTGGGAGAGCCACGATTGAGCAACTCTCATAAGGAGAAAATTGGGCTCCAGAAAAATGAAAATAGATATTTTCAGCAATATTCATCGAGACTTGAGTGCACTAAAAGTTCTAAAGTACAAGTGCATCGTACAAGTAATCCAAAAAAGTACAATTTCTAAGGAACACATATAAATGGCACAATAGATTGAAGAAGATCCATAAAAATTGGCACCCGTATTCCCTCTCCAAACCCGAAATGGATCAAATACTGCGCTCGGAGAGTGAATTCTAATTGAAAATCGATGGTAATCAATTACTAAAGGTAACCAAAAAGTTATTCGAATCTTTCCAAATAAAATCCAGCCCTCGAGTTATAACGTGAAGCTACAGTATATTATCAAGATTTTAATCAATGCGATGGAAGCGATAATAGCACAACAACGATGGTAAAAACATAATAATACTAAAATAAAACCCTCTCCTAGGGGAAAATGCAACGCATATTCTCTCAACTCGTCGGCAAGGTTTCTCTGCTACGACACTATTCAAGTAGAGCGCCAATGTCATTTACAATCGATGCCCGTTACAAAACAGTCGTCGAAATTTCCAAAAATTGACGGACTTGGTCATCCTTCAAACGGAGCTCTAATTTTTCAACGTTTCAAGACGTATACATGATAAAATCTACCTCGAACAATCGATTCAGGCTCAAATTCGATACAATCCGTAATAAAATATACATATCAATGCCGAATACATCACAAGGGTTTCTATCACAGGAAATGGGACTGAAGTGCTTCGTCTTGAACTAATGAGCGTTTTCATACGAATAAGTGACACCTATGGGCGATATTCACAGTGAAAAGTGAAAGAACATTTTGTGCTTGAACAATAGCTCAGACGGCGCTCGATTAGATACATCAATCAACTAGTGCTTAGGAATATAGGATTTATTAGAACCAGTTCTTATGCGACAGATATTCTAGCTTCTCAATTTTGATTTTCGCACATCAAGTTCAAAGATTCGAATCCTATCACGATCCCTATTACGAAAAATGGGCAGGAGGGCAGCAATACTATTTTTATCCTTCTAGATTAGTTTAGAAAACGGTGGAAAAAATAAAATTACGACTAGGAAAATTGGTAACACTGGAGAAAATACATGAAATACAAACATGGAATACAAGATTCTCTATTGTGAAGCGATTAATATTGGTCAACTACTTGAAAGATCTTTCTCCATATTGAAAATGAGATTGCTTTCAAAAGAGTAGCGGTACAATTTTTCACTACACGGTAACATGGAGATAAATCAGCGCACAATGTCAGAGAGATTCTAGAACAAGAACCTGTAAGACTTCATACTTGTCAATCTACCTGAATAAATGCAAAAGAAAATTTTTGACAACAGGTAAAACAGAACAATTAAAAACTACATTGTGGCTCCTTCCTACAGGTAACTTTTGGACTTACGTTCAGCACCTGGTTTTCTAACAAGAAAGTCCCTTCCTATAAAATTAGCCACTTTTGCTTCTAAAGCTATCATCTATTTATATTCATCCGCAGAGGAGTCGATAAAAATAAGCAAACCAGTTTCGGCTCTACCTCGCGACACTCAACTTACAATGTGGTCTTCTAAAACAGATTAAAACTTTGACAACCACAAGCAGCAAGTAAGCAATTAATTGAAGTGAAATTTCAGTTTCATTTGAAAAATCGCAAGCTAAATGGCAGATAAAATGGGGCCAAGTTACCACAATCAGTGTTACCAGGTGACCCAGAAATTGTGATAAGGTTGCATACTCGTTACAACTACGAATGAAATAATTTAAAACATAAAAACCTCAAGCGGCCTATGTACACAATGGAGAATCACATGAGCCCTATATTGCACCATCTATTGAACGGCAGCACAATCAACGTCTATGAAGGGGAAATCGGGGATGCACCTATATTCGACAGGACATCAATAAATCTTAAATACATAGAACTTGATACCAAAAGACAAATTGGTCCTACGTGCGGTATAGTAGCCTTGCAAATGATTGTAAGCTTAATTATCAAAATGGAAGTGGACGAAATCTTATCAGCAGCTCGGCTGAGATTGTTTTCAAATCACGGCGAAATGTTCAGCGCCAAAAATATGTTCAATTTGGCAAAAGAAATTTTGCGCGGGGCGAAATGCAACCTTCAATTCCACGAGAATATCTTCCCAGGAAGGGAAGACGATGTTTGGGCACAATTGGCGGAAAATGTAATATTTCTTGTTCCCTACGATGCTGATAAAAATCATTCTCCGGCGAATTTGAGTGGTAAGAAATCTCATTGGGCGGCTCTTGTAGGAGCAGCCCGATTTGGGGGTGATAAGTACGTTTGCGCTGTCCAAGGAAAAAGTCTTCGCGTGACTACTTGGCCGCTGAGTCAGCTTAGCAAAAGCAACGCTCAATTGCTCGAACCAGACCAGTCATTGATCGGCCAGAACTATATTTTCACCGACCTCAGCACTGAATTGAGAGGTCACGCAATAAGTTTTACGTTCAACAAGAATACAAGCGTCAGATGTATTTACGGGACATCTGTACGGAGAGAAGAGTGAACTCGGCAATGGCCAGCGCTTACATTCAATTCATTTAAGCAACGAGCCATATTTTATGCGGATTGTGCAAACTCTACATTTTGATCATTGTTCTCAATTCGATTCAGTATTTGTGGTGCCTATTTCATGTTAAATACTATTTTCTTCACAAGAGATTCTATTTATAATTTATGTCCTCGTTTTGCCTAGAAATAATGGTCAAAATTACGTCAAAAAGGGCTTCAAAATTATTGAAATGATCTGAGTGAAAATATGCTCACTTCTGATTATGTTCACTTTCCTGTCCAAATTTATTTTCTATTATCATTGAAGTTTTCCTATTATTGTAGACAAGAGATTCGCGGTTCATTTAATTAAATATTCTAGTGAAGCTAAGCGACGCCTCTGAACGCCCAAATTGGCTGCGGTTTAACCAATGCTATCAGATCATGGTTTCTTGGGCTTTAGCGGCGACGGCTAAAAGCAAAGACTAACCGAAATGTAGCGGAAGACCTTCGATCACTTGACGGACGATGTTCTTGTCCTGCGGGACACCTGGAGTCTCTTCGTTGACTATGTAGTTGAAGAGCGTTTTCAATTCGTCCAAACGATGTTCGAAAGTAGCGTCTTCGCAACTGAACAAAACGAGTCGACACAGCTCCAAATATTCAGTACGATGCTGGAAAGGAAAAAAATTAGAATATATGAAATGCACAGTAACATTCGTTACTCTACTCTATTTTTTTATATATATTTTTTTTAAGCAACTAGGTAAAGCTTGAAACAAAAGTAAGAGCCAAACTACCTTAGAGCCAGGTGCCAAATTTGTCATCTGCCGTAAAATTATCTCAATCAACACTTTGATGTCATTGGTGTAAAACAGTTTCGCCGTCGACGGACTGAAGAAAACGTCTTTCAGCAGCTTCAAAACGGAATGGTACGGAGGGTCGTGCGTTTTTAACCTTTGGATAGGGTCCTCTGGGGAAACAATGTCAGATAAAATTAATAAAAGTATATAAAGAACACTTTGCATTAAAAATTTGGCTTGGATGGATTGGACAGTACTTATTAGAACTTTCAATGACAACATTTTTTCTCCCCAGCGGGTTCCAAAAAATTGCTAAAAATTCCTTAAAAAAGAAAACAAATGTAACACATTTTTCAGTACTCGTAGTCAGCAAGATTATGAACAAAATGACGCCAAACACGATGAAATTGGTTTCTAGAAGTTGTAAGACAACGAAGATGTTGCGAAATCCCTAATCACATATTCGATCGATCTCGAGCTTAAAATAAATTACCTTCCCTGTTGATAAGAAGCATGATTTTTTCAGTGAAATTTTTCGCCGTCTCCATTTCACTTAAAGCTTGCAAGGTGATGTTAGAAGAAGATTTTGGCTTGAATTGAAGATTGTACGAAAGTAATAGCATAACCATCGCGTCATCAATGTCAGCTGCACTGTCAGATTCAATAATTTCCAGAACCATAGTAATAAAATCACAGCCAAGTTGATCTAACAGAAACAGAATATCATTCGATTTTATTATCAGTGCCATTATATTTACAAAAATTGAGGGAGTATTTCGGAGTATGCTACTAATGAATAATTTAATGGAGATAATACCTACCCAAATGAGTGATTGGCATTGCTTCACCCATAGAAAATATAAGTGCGAGCAGCATTGCCTGTTTTTCTATTTCCCTGCACTTATTTCTATTGCTCTGCATTTCTCTGGAACAAACGGAATACATTTTAAAATGCTTTAATAAAAACGTAAAATTCTCCAAGCAAGCAAACGTGTTTGGATTTTGCAATTCCCAACAAATTTGCACTATTGAATCGTGCTCAAGTGCTCCAGTCTATAAAGGGCAAAATATTAGCAAATAAACACCAAGTCAATTTCTTCCCTAACAAGACAACAAGGAGTTGAAATCTTTCAGACACTGCCATGCATATATTTTATATAAATGCACAAAAATAATTTTCAACCCCTTTGGTAAAAATTTGGTCATATATTACCTCGCCAATTCCATGGGCAAGACGGAATTGAGGATAATGCTAATTATGACTTTGTCTAAGCTGCAAAGGACGGCAAAAGTGTCAATAAGTAGCTGCCGTATACAGATTCTTTCTTCCATCTGGTAATAGTCGACAAGCATAATTATATCGTCGTAGTTTCCCTGTCTAAGAACTCTACGGCTTATCGCCGGGTCGGCATTTTTCTAGAACAAATGAATCGCAATAATTGTGAACGAATTGCAGTGATCAAAGCGAAGGTGTTTTAAAAACCTTACAACTTTAATAAAATAATTTTCAAAATGAGACTTACAAGAATAGATGACAATTGACTAATATGTAGCTGGATGGCGTCTTCGTCGTCCCACAAGTGCCACGATCTTTGTTGAGCATCTTCTCTTGCTGTCCTCAGATGGGCAATAATCCTTCGCAACTCAATAGCATCGTGAGTCTCGTCGTAAACAGTTTCAGGAGGAGGAGCATTGGTGTGCAATAGCTCGATAAACGATTCTAAACTCGCTGCTGCTTCCGGTGGTAAAATTTCAAGAAGACCTTCACTCACAACACCTGCAGCTATTCGAGCTTCTGCGTGGCTCAGTCCTGTTTGATTGCGCACCTAGAAATCCCGGTTATGGCGAATAAATTATTTTTCAACATAAAAACTCAGGAGAGATTCATGCTTGGAGTTTGATAAAGATTATTAAAGATCACAAACCATGATCATATGACCAGTTCAGAGCTGAATCATCTAGTGTATTGCAGTTGAAGAAGAAATAGTGAGCAGCAGAAAATAAATGCATCGGAGAAAGAGTTGCTCATTTTTCCCTCAGCCCCAATACACTGAAGAAATATGAACGGTTCAAGAAGAGTACCCCATTCGGAATTCATTTTTCCATTACCTGATGTACTAGTAAGTAGATTGACTGCGATGAGACATTGCTCACAGTACTTTCTTTTGGCGATGGCTCAGGACTTTCCGCTAACCATAAACTACACTTAGTACTTTGATAGCTTCCAGAGGAATTATCAGGGACCGGAGGAGCTCTTCTTTTCTTCGTTAGCTGTTGGGAAGCCGATTCTGAACGGCTTTCGCTCGACGACTGGCCTCCAGAAATCTGGAACTTCGTTTCGGAGACAGACACCCGCATGAGAGCTGGTGCCGTTGGTTGCTCTACACCATCAGCTGCATCATCGTGACCCTTTAAAAAACATACACCACGCAAATTTCTATATTGACTTGTCCTTAACTTCATTTCCATATTAGAGATTATCTTAGAGGTTTTTTAATTAGCACTGAAGATTGATATTTATAAAATCGTATTATTCGGTTTTATATTTTCAATTCAAATCACCTCACACTCTTCATACCCAAAGGTAGAATTTATTTGATTAACCACGATTCAGTGTTTTAATTTGAAGGAAATCAAATAATGTAATACTGTGTAATAATAGAATCAGAATATACCAAATTTGCACTTTCTGAATCTGGTAGAGATTTAGAGCAAGAAAGTTTTTCCCTTTTCTCCGAGCTATCCCGGCTTCTTGATCGTTTCTGGAGCGTTTCTTGTTTGCGCAATATCAACTCTTTCATCGCTTCCAATTGCTTATCAGATCCGCCCGCTTTTGATATGTCAGCGCTTAGATTTTCGATTGCCGTGTTAATGAAATCTATAATTTTCCCCTTTTTCACCTGAAAAACAAAAACTCTAAATGATAAGATTCTTTCGTTTGTTGCATAGTAAATGCTTAACGTTCAATGAAATTGAAAAATAGTAGGACAATATTAGTGAGACAGTGTAAGTCATAAGAGAAGAAAAAATATCACATTAGTATTGCTAAAAATATTAACTACCATCCAGTGGATAATAAGCTTACTTTAGTGACAGACACATAATTCGAAGGGATGTATCCGACTTTTCCATGAGCATCAATAATGCTCCACCAGTTCTTTTTTATATTATTAGTCGAATGAAAGATGAAATTGTTGTCTTTTTTGAAACTGAGAGTTTGAGGTATTGTGGCTTCAAAGTCATACGTAGCCACGAGCAGCTCATGTTCTGCAAATAGAAAAGGATAGGCTGAGATTGAAATCAAGGACAGAGAGCATGGTGACGTCCGTGCTTAATGGGTTAATTCAATCATGGAGGCATTGGGTAGCAATTAATTAAAGGATCCGATCGCATTTTTTCTAATGAAAGACTATCGGCGGAGGGGAAGATGCTTAGTTACAAGTTATTATCAAACAACGGAGCGTTTAGCTTAGCCAAACATCAATTAAAGTCCGAGGCCTTCATGATTCACAGGCCTCATTATTTTACCTTACACTCAATCGCATCAAATTTCCAAAAACCGGTGATGAAATCTGCGGAAACCACCGAGAAATGTTCTGGAGGTGAATTAATAGAATCAGCAGTCGTATTTAAAATCACACCATACTATGTCCAGTGAGTAATTGTAAATTGATCTCCACAGGCCATGAAAATCAATAGATTTGGAAGCTCGAGGTGTTCAAATTTTGTTACAGCATGTAAATAAAGCCTTATTTTTATTATTTAGTTACACACAGTAGCCCCGTGTAATAAGCATTTTAGTTAATCACACTGTACTTTATGAGGCGTGGTGGGAGGGTTATAAGAGGTAAATAATTTGCGTGGGAGGCTCAGGTCGCTGAAAACCAGTGGCCTAAGAAATGCAGTCACTCTTAGTTTGTACCTCGGTTCATGGCGAACTATTGGTGAAATAAACAGTACTGTGTGTCGCTAAAAATGCTCACCTTCTTTTCTCGATTTATGCTGGTTCTCCATCACGATCAGACAATGAGGTGTGGCAGCTAAAAGATTCCCAGGCGGTGAAATCGGATTCAAGCAACCAATACAAATATTGGAATCTCTAATTATAACGACGTGCGAGAAACATTTGGAAAGTAATTTACACGAATGGTGATTAGCTCGAATTGAAAATTGATCAGCTACTGCTATGCAAAAGGCAAATAGTCAAATTGAGGCTTCCTAATTGGATAATTTCTCTTCTCCATAGGTTGGAGAGATATGTTTAAATATTAGGAAGAACAGGCGATATTTCAGGCGTAAATTAATGGTAAACAAGCAACGGAACGTAAAGAACGCTGATGTAAATATTTGGAATAGCTTATCACGAGAACTTAAAACAAGAACGGATAATAGCTGATAGCGCTAGTCATCAGTATTACCAACCTTCGAACTCAAAAGCGGGTCAAGAATTCGATCAAATATCGAAACTTTTTCTTCGATATATCGAACGATTCGGGTGAGGATTGGGGAAGCCGATTCAATCGATGTAAAAAAATCGATAGAATAGTAACATCGATAGTACAACATAGTCGATAGAGAACATCCGCAAAGGGAACTCAATGTCTTTATTGGAAAATTCGGCTTTGTGCGAGCAGAAAAGTTAAAAGTTTCTATATGACGATTGGACTTGAATCAAAGGGAAATGGATAAAATGTTAGTTTTGTTTGAATACCTGTTTCGATGCTGATCACTTTAACAATGACAACACTGTAAATTTCAAGGGAAATCTGGAAGGTTGGTCACAAATCCTCGCCCTTCCTTCCTCTTCTATCGTAACCACTGCTCTTCCTTTCATGTTTACGTGTGCGTGGATGTCAACGACTGTGTTGTTATTAGTCACCACCACCAACTGTCGGTAACCGTGTTCCGAAAATCGTTTTCACACATTTCACGCACAATACATTTCCTATTATGTCTTCGTTATCGCTTCCGAGGGTTTTACAACAGAGGAAAACTAGTTTGGAGCAGGAGCGAGAAAGCTTCGAAAAAAGCCAGGTAAAGAATCACCTTCGCCAAATAAGTGGTTAAGTATTGTTTTCCTTTTCAAGACACGTCTCTCCTTTGTCAATTGCTAGCTAATGATTGCTGTGCCTACTGCTGTAACTCCAACTACGGGTTCGAATGGGTGCGATTCAATTTCAAAACGCGCGAGAGACAATTGACGATTGTAGAAAAGAAAGCGAATATTTCGAATACTATTCACCGTGTAGTCCACGACCCCTCCCACGCGACTATTGGATTGTCTTCGGTTCAGATGTCGTTTCGTAACGCTAAAAGTCACATTAATTCAATTTGCAAGAGTTGAGTCGTTATTATCTGTAACTTACTCAACTGCGAATAAATTATTACTGTCAACTTTTGATCTTGAATAATGAGCGTCATCAGGACTTATCAACAGCAGTTGCTGGTAATGAGTTGTATCAGTTTTTTTTTCTTCTTCAATTCACTTGTTAACTTGACTAGACAGCAGTATTCAGGTGTTTTTTTTTTTTTCACCGAAACTCGTATGCATACATTTTCAATGAATGATGTATGAAGTTCTTAAGTAATCTAAGTTATGGAAATAAGTTAAGTCTTCAGATGACAAAAAAAAAAAAAAAAAATCTGTGGTCTAAAATTAAAAAAAAAAAATCAAACTTAAGTAGTGGAGTTCTGAATCTTTGGATCTGATTTTCCACATCCGCCGAGTGAATTCTTATCAAAAATTTTATTAAATCTGATCGAGTTTTTGTCGTAATATGACGCGTTATGTCATTTTTTGACCAGAGACGGACACTTGTTCAAAACGTAATAATTTGACTTACTTTACTACACTTTTACTTCAGAGAACTACCCATTTCCCATGCCCCTTTATTCAAATTGACACTTGGAATTCTAATGTCGAACTGAACACTGGCCACTCCTTTTTCACCGAGTGTGTATCTTCTAAGTGGATACTTGAACTGCTCTTATCTTTTTCATCCATGCGGTTTGTGATAGAGTTGCTGATTATGAGAATCTCCCAACTCCTCCAAAGCAGAATATTTCTAGTCCATAGTCGTAATCGTAGCATGACCAAGACCGAACAATGACTGTGAGCGCGTTTTCTGCTAAGGATTACATGAAGCTGGTTGGTGGTATTTTTTGTATTGCGAGCCATCTAATTCACGGTGCTTGGGAAAAATATGCTCGAAAGAGCGGTATTCTCCGAAGAAAAACTATTATAAATTATGTGTTGGCTGTTTAATCTAGGTTTTCTTGTTATGACGCGTGTTCGCTAAAGTATTGCATATTTGACGTACCAAATTTATTGGAACACGATTACTGATATTAGTGTAGGCACCCCCAATCATCGAAACCATATAAGAATTTCTGAATCTGTTCTATCTAAAGTTCAATAAAACCTAATTCTGCATATTTACTGGAAAACAGTTTTTCAAATATTATCGAATCTAAAATATGTTTTGCCTCTTTTGATCACTTAGACTGCTTCTAAAAATGTTTCTGAATATAGCACTTTGAAATCCAAATCCATCTTTATTCTGATATGAAAATTATATTATTTTATATTTTGGCCCCGAGTTTTAATTTATATCTCAACAGGTTGTATATCAGTATTTTTTCCTTGTAGAAAAAAAAAACCCTCTTTTATTGGTCACTTTGTCGTTTCAGGCAATGAGCATCAGCAAAGCAATTAACCAGACTGAGACACCTGTCAAGGAGAAACATGTGAGAAGTATCCTTTTAGCCCGTTCCGCTAACACACCATCTGAATGTTGGTCGTTAGTTGCAATTAAATGAGAAAATTTACATTGATTTTTTTTAACGTTAGTTACTTCATAACTTTAAATTTACAGCGAAATTTACATGTAGGTACAACGTGTAAATATACTGAACCTGCAAAAAAGAAGTTTTTATCATTTCATTGCAAGTTGGTGTACCTATAAGATTTACTTGGTGAAAAATATGAGGTGACATAATATGGTCTGGAAATCAACCTTAACCGAATTAAAAGGCGCAATAATGGGCACGTTTCATGAAAAATGTGCAGAGACATTCTGGGCCGTTGTGCTTCGGCTGCCGTTGCAGGATAATCGAATCACCGCGTGGAAATTTTGCCACGTTCTGCACAAAGTTTTGCGCGAAGGGCATCCGCAATCTCTTCCAGACAGCATTGTCCACGTGCCCATGATTGAAAATATAGGAAAGCTCTGGGTGAGTTAAATTCAATTCGCCTCGATGCTGAAAATGATTGCAAAGATCCATTACGAGCGTTTAAAATATTCGCAGGGCCATTTGAGAGATTGCTACGGCAAACTCATCCAAGAGTATTGCAGTTTACTCTGCGTCAAGATCACCTTCCACAGAAGAAATCCGCGCATACCGGGAAATTTGATGCTTTCCTCTGACGAATTGGACGCAATCGGTGAAAACGACGTGAACAATTATTTCCAATTGTGCGTTGAAATGTTTGACTATATGGATGAAATTCTGACGCTTCAAAAGTCTAGTGAGTTGTATCCTATTTATTCGGATTTCATTTAGTTGAAATAGGCTACAATGCTCTTTTTAGACTGATCTCGTTCGGTGAGTTAATAATGATTAATTTTTGTATGAATCGTTTCGTTTTTTGTCTAGTTTTTGGCTCTCTCGACATGTCCCGCTCTAATTCCATGACTAGCTGCGGCCAATGCCGTCTTGCACCTCTCATTCCGATGATCCAGGATTCGAACCAGTTGTACGATTGCTGCGTGAAGCTGATGTTCAAATTGCACGCGTCATTACCACCTGATCTTCTGTCAGGCCATCGTGCTCGGTTTCTAGATCAGTTCAAAAAGCTGAGATCATTTTATATCAACGCATCGGTGCTTCAGTACTTCAAAACGCTCATTCAAATTCCATCTCTTCCCGAGGTTTGGAACGAGATTTTCACTTATGACCTGACTGACGATTCTTGATACCAATTGCTACGAGTTGTTTTTGGTTACAAAATTATTGCTATAGTCCGTCTACAATAAGAACATTTTTACATGGCAAGAACTACCGGTGGGTGAGAGAACTTCAAACAGGCAAATCTCCCTTTTTTCCATTTTTTGGCTTCCCTTTTTGTACCTCACCCCGTCAATTCAAGTTTAGTCTCATCTTCAACTCAGTAATTTAGCTTGTATAAATAATGAATTTCAACATCCTCGTATTTTTTCATTCACTTACTCCACATGAATACCCATCAAAGTAATCTGTAATTACTTTTGCTAAGGATTTCTAGTGAAGAACCGAATCAGTTATCTGAAATTATGACAGTCACCTTGCTAAGTGACAAAAATATGAGTACTTTTTTCTGGAATTCAATTCCCGACTGCGTGAAACGGATTTTGTGAGTTTTCTAATCTAACGTCGATTTTGAGATTTTAGGCTAAAATGAATGAAAGGTAAAATGATCGTTGGAGCAAGCTAGAGAACTACTGATCACACCAAGAATGGGAATTTAGTTCATTAGCCAGCCGGTAGACTGTCAGGTAAGAGTGTTTTCATTGTAGACAGACTATTGTCTAAGTAACTGTGTCTATGTGATCACTATTTTCCACTATTGAACTTCAGAATCATTTGATGAATGTGATGTCTAAAAAAAATGGCATCGGTGTCGAAAATCACTTGTTTGGGCCTATGGACAACTGTTCTCACATTTTCTGCTCACATTCGTCCATTTTGCATGTTTAGAACCCACCGAATTTTCTCATCCAGTCCGAACTTGGCTCGTATCAGACTCCTGTCGTCATCCTTCCGGCTGAGGAGGAAATTAGCTTCGAATCTATGGAACCTCCCTCAACCGGCGAGCTTCTTGATCTCAATTCCCCCGTTTCCAATGGAAATACATCGCCAGACGTTATTGCCGAAAGGTACGCATCAGCTCTCTTACAACTCACCAGTCAGCACAGAATTAACAATAAATGTCCGTGTTTCTCAGTTGTTCTTTTTTTTTAATGAAGTTAATTTAAAATCTTTTGTGGTTCAAAATAAAATAAACTGGAATATTTCATTTAATTTCGTTGTTCACTCAATCATTCATTTTCAGTAGAACAGCTACTCATTTACTCTTCTTTAAATTTTCTGAAAGTTGGTAAATTAAAAATATTGCTGGGTTGTCGAATAAATTTTAGATTGAAAAAAATTGCAGATTTTTAGATTATTTTTTAATTTAAAAAATGTATGTATTTAATTAAGTAATTTACTTTTACTTATTTCTTGGACTTTCTTTTATTTTAATTTTTTTCCAATTGTTTCTTCTTCATGTTTGTTTGTTTTCTGTTCTTAACTACTGAATTGAATTGTTGAGCACTGAACTGAACAGAGTGACGTGCACACTTTCACTTTTCAAGTGATTTCACTCACTCTGTCCAGTGAGTTCAGAAAAATGAACTGTTGAACACTCAAAACAGTTGAAACTGTGTTTCAACAGAAAACTCTGTTCTTCAATTGTTCTTTGATTAAACAAATAATTATAAACGTAAAACTTGAATAATTAACTAAGTACATTAGGTAAGTTATTAATCGAGTAATTTAATTAATTTAAAGTATTTAATCTTTTAGTATTTACATTTAATTTTAAGTTTTAATCTAGCGAAAAATTTGAAATTAAAAATAGCTAATCAACACTGCTATAGCAGTTAATATTGTACTTGCGTTTTTCAGGGATAGCCTCATCGAACATTTGCAGAACGAACTTAGCAGATATAGAGCCGAGTTGTCAAAAATAGTAATGGATAATCAAAAACGGATTCGAGAACTTACGGATCGGATTGCATCCCTGGAAACAGAGCTAATCACAAAAGTATAGTATTCTGAAAATCGATTCAATGATATTCTCACTTGTTTTTGTCTTATTATTATTTCTACTATTTTACAGGACAGCGAACTTGAGCAAGAAAGGCTATCGAAAGAACAATTACAACGAGAAGTTGCCGTGGCTGCTCAGCATCAAGAAGCGGAAAGTGAGTTCAAATTTACATCTGATATCACCACTACCTTTTGTACCTGCCAAGAAATTAAACTTCCGAATTTAATTCATATAATTTTTGGAGGGAAAAATTGAACAAATTATCACAAATCATGATGATATCTAAGTTTACTTTGGAATGAAGTTTATTCAGTTTCGGGCAGTTCAGTATGTCAATTTACTAGTCAAGTGGTAGTTTCCCCAAAAAATATTAGAGAAAAAACTTTTGTAACGGTTCCTTTTCTAGACAGACATTTCTAGGATTTCTGCAATTTTTATGGTCTTCCTCTCCTGTTTTTATTAGCAGATTTGCATTTCGGATTCAGCACATTGCAATACATTGCATAATCTGTGGAGGCTTGATAGGTTTTGAATCCCTTGAACCTTGTGCGTCATGTCTCAACCTTCGTCTCTTACCTTGTCAAGTTAACCTTCCAATTTTCACAAAAAGCGCCTCAGTGCTGTTGATCAGAAGTCTCATTCTCATTTTTTCAGAACGAGCCAAAGCCATTGACGAAAAATTCCAAAAACTGAAAGAGGTCTACACCAAACTTCGAGAAGAGCATATTAACTTGATTAGGCAGGTGAGTGGTCTTGCCTAGAAAATAACTCCTCAGCACGTAGAATCTATGTCTGTGTTTTTTTTTCTACTGAAATTCTTTGCTTTTCTGTGTGTTCTACTTTTGTGTGTCTATGTGTGCTTCTCTTGGTGTTTCATATTGTGTTCACTTTGGACGTTGGCGTTATTATTCACGGTCTTTCTTCACCAGTTGACAGTTTCATTAATTTTTTTCTATTTTACCTCCTGTTTAAAACTTTATTGGTCTTTGGAATGAATACTAATCATGTAGCGAAGAATTTGAGTAAATGACACGATCTAGCTTCATTTATATTTAAAATATTCCTATTATATGTGTATTCCTATTCCTATATTATACTAAAAATATTCCTACTACGATTTCATAAGACTACTATTTGCGGTTTTTTATTTTTCATTCTCTTACGAATTGAACAAGATTGAAATCTAGGTTGAATAAGTGAGAACTATTTTAACTTGATCGTTGTAAATCACTCAATATTCATATTTCCTCTCTTGTAACTAGAACTTGCTTTTACACTGGATCTTAACTTTATCGTAAAATGTTTCACTCTTCGCTAGAAATGTGGATCAATCCATTTTTACATGTCGTATCTCCGGAATAATAATTTTCTGAAGACAATAGTGAATTCCAAGAGCTAAATGAACAACTTCAGTTGATCAGAAGTATTTTGAAACGTATCATGTTCTATAAAATTCCCGTCCAATTTTACTTCCATTGAAATCATCGCCATCGTAGAAAGCCGGAGTGGACAAAGCTCTCAAAGGGTCCGACAAAATGACCAAGTTCGCGCGATCCGCCAACCATCTCATTCTAAAAATTGTAAGCGTTATTTTTTTCTCATTTTTCAAAAACACGGAACGCCGCATGCGATGGGAAGCCAAGCTTGTACAGAACCATGACCTCCCCTAGTGGCTGAGGGTGCGAGGTCGATTGACCGAGTGTAAATAGTGTAAATTATAGTGATTTATCCCCAGCTACGGCAGATACTCGTAAGCCTCTTCCATAAAGAGCCATTGTGAAGATGCCTGATATTTTATTCCCGACCAAAAATAGTTCAATCCCTTGTGAGATTAGTGAAAACACTAATCTGATACTCTTCAATTCGTGTACTGCGTCTTGATGCGCCTCTGTTGATCAATCCGCGCGTTTTCCACACTCGGGATGAAACGTTCGCCGTACCAGATGAAAATAATGTAGCAATGAATTTTATCATTATAAATACTCTCTGTTTCCCTTTGTAAAAATTTAATTCCCAAATCATCTATTCAAACATTGTATAAATTCGGGATGATGAAAAAAACAATGTGTTTCTACTTTGATGGAGCATGTTTGGTGAAAAATATAATTTTTGTACCTTAACTTTTGGATATTTTCTTCCAACATTTTGTTCGTTTTTCTTTCAAGCTCAGATCTGAAAGAAATGTATATACACATCACTTCATTTTTATCAACACAGCGTGTTCGGTTGTATCACAGCATGCTTGTCATCAATATTCAAGAGGTGTAGGGCTTTGAAGCACTTATAAGCATTTTTTTATTCTCCGCAGAAGAAGGAATAGTAAGATACATTCGATTTTGAAATGTGTGGTTACATCTTTCTGGCTAATTAATTTAGTCGGTGTGGACTTACTCTACCGATCATTAGCTGACCATACACGCACGTCCTTTCCCTTGAAAATTCCTCGCTTGTGGAAACCGCCGAGGGAAAAAATAATCAGTTAAATCAAAGGATCAATTTTTCAAACATCAAAGCAAAGCGTGTCGTTTTAGTTGAGAAAGATCGAGCCGACGATGTATAACTTTTCCCCATCCAGCTGTTTTTGTCTTATTTTCAACGCTCCTCATTCATTATTCAGTTGTAGTTCTTGACGTTGAGTTTTAACAGTTTTGCCAAAAAGAAACGAAACGCGTGCGAAAAAAAAATCATAAATGTTCATAGATTCTTTCGATTCGATGTTATGTTTCATATTAAGTAGCAGTTTACTCTATTGTCGTGTTTCTCTTTAGAAAGCGGACGTCGACAAGCAGCTCACTAATTTGAAGAGTCTTGAAGCCGACGCGAGCGAGAAAGCCAAACTTGTAGAATTGACGATGGAATTGGCAACTCTTCAAGCATCAGCTGACGCTGCTGCTGAACAAAATCAAGTAAGCAAACTTAACTGCTAGAGATTAGAGTTATGCATTCAATTATATCAACTACGTTACTTTGTTTGAGAGGATTTGTTTTCATTCTCGAACGTTGGCTTTAGTGGTCCAGCATAGTCCAGCATAGTTTTCCTTCAGTTTTGGAATTTTAAATCAAGAATCAAGGCGTGTTACTTTCTTGGAGTATTTTAGTGGAGTCCATAAGTGCTAATTTGCTGAAATATGTTGATTGCAAGCGCAACCCACTTGAAGAGGTCTTGCGCAATAAGCACAAGGTGGCCAAAAGTGCAAGGTTCATCTAGCACAGTTAACCTGACTCAATATCGCTACGCTGTCGACCTCAAAACTATGTTATGAAAGTGGCATAATTGCTCAGGGCCTTGGTTTCAATGTAATAAATCTCCGGGGAAATTTAATGGAGACTCTATTATGAAATTCAAATGCCCTTGGATATTTCTCATTTTGTAGGTATTTTCAACCGATTGTCGAAAAACTAGCTGAAATTTTCCATTCCATTAGAGCCGACTTAATACTTCTTTTTTTTCAAAAATGCTCAATTGTTTTTGTTTTCAGAAAATCATAATCATAATTAGGCGTTTTTTACTCAATTCTTGTACCAAATTAGGTTCAATTTATTCCAGTATCTTTCCTTCATCCAGCAGTATTTGTTGATCTATCTTTTTTCATAATTAGCGCTTATGGGCTATAGCCAAATTTATGGACATAGAGAGTTAGGAATTTAGGAAATATTTGGTTTCAATCCTGTTTTTTTTTTTTTCAATTGTTTCAGTTATTATATATTTTTATCTATATTTTTCACCGCTTTCCCACAGACTCTGGAGGCTAAGGTGGAATTCCTGACGAAGGAGAAAGCACAAGTGGAAAGCGAAGTCCACGACCTTCTTGACCAGAAGGAGTTGTTGAATAGTCGGTTGAACGCGTTGAAAAAAGAATCCAACAAACATCAATTGGAATATGAAAAACTTCTTCGTAAGGCTACTACTATTAGATGATTAAATATCTTAAAAATTGCCATTTAATTAAATTCAGTCAAAATTGTATATTATGTTTTCTATGTGTATATTTAGTATTTAAATGAAATGCATTCGTAGGAAAAATATTCGAACAGTCGGAAGATATGGTACGTAATGCGATACATGAAGTTGACAACCCTGCATTTTCATCAGCGACCTGTTCTATTGGTGAGTTTTGTCAATTGGTGCAATTTGTTAGTGCATGTGTATTCTCAAACTGATGTTTCATAAATCGTCCGTTATCTTCATTCCAATGCTTATTTTCCTAATCTTAGCTTGCATTTATAATATTCTCAGATTATTTCTGCACCCTTTCGGACGGACTCGATGATGCGGTTGCGTCATTGGAAAAATCTGTCGTCCCCGAGGACATTATCCGCCTTGCTTATAGACTAGCGGAATTCGTTCTGCACGGAAAAGCTGCTTCCAACACTTCACCCGATATCGAATTCGGAGAGCGTAATATTTCAATTCAGATATCATATTTTCAGTATTAATAAGAACGCCCAAATTTCTGTCTTTTCAGTATTATTTATAGCATTGTCTGATAGACTATCTAGATATCATTATCGAAATTACCGAAAAAAAATTTATCGGAGTCTTATTTTCTCAGGTATGGGCGTGCAGTGCAAAAAAGTCGGCGAAGTTTGCCTCGATCTTATCCAGCAAATGCAAAATCTATCGCCTGTAGATTTGTCGCGTTTGCGGGACAGTATCATCGAACTTTTGTCCATGGCTGGACAATTGCAGAACAACATGCAAAGAAGTTCTGAGTCTGTAGAAGATTTGGTTGAATCCGAATTAGCAGCTATGGACAAAGCTATCGAAGAAGCAGCTAAGAAAATTGAAGTAATTAAAATGCTTAGCCAACCTGAGCTCAGACAAGTTCGATCATTAATGACCTAAGTTGCTAATTCGAATTTCTTACTCTGTAGGAAATGCTTTCGCATTCGCGCAAAGCTGACACCGGCGTCAAATTGGAAGTCAACGAAAAAATATTGGACTCATGCACTGGCCTGATGCAAGCAATTAGGATTCTTGTTCAGAAGTCGCGCATTCTCCAAGCCGAAATCGTAGCCCAGGGCAAGGTAATTGCTTTTGGTCGTTTCTTATTATTTCTCACAAAATGGGGAACTGGATGAGGAAGGAAAAAGAAGTTTGCCCGAAATTCGTTCTATAGGTTCCCTAAATAATATAATGGTGGTTGACAGCAGAAACGAAAAATTATTATAAGAAATTACTGTTAATGAAGAGTCAAGTCGGGAGCCCGCAGTGACGTCACAATTGGTTACTGTTGACAATAGAGAGGGTCGTTGCACAAGGTGAGTTGAAGACCATGGAGGATGGCGAGGGAAAAGTGAACTAAATGGGATAATGACCCTTTTATACCTTGCTATCATACAAGAGCAAAATGTTTCATTCCCGCTTGAACGCTGGTAGAGCCTGTCGGGTAAGAGTGTGGGACTGAACGCCAGAGGAAAACACATACCGAAAAAACCCTGCAAGTCAACTCGAGTAACATTCTCCTTTTGAAGTCGGTTAAACAAGTTTTGATACCATTGATATTTTGTATGAAAAAATTCCTAGAATAATAACAAGAGAAAATTACTCGTATCCATTTGAATATCGGTATCGTACCGTCCCTAATTGTGTCCAGAACTGATGGTGTCTGGGACTGATAATGCCCAAAACTAGTGACTGGTAATTTCCGAGACTGACAACTGTTGGTGACCTAGAATGACAACTGATATGGATAATCTCTTTAATGATGGAATGATGTACATTTGATTTGCTACAGGGAACAGCATCGGCAAAAGAATTTTACAAGAGAAATCACCAGTGGACTGAAGGGTTGATATCTGCAGCGAAAGCGGTTGGCATAGGCGCAAAATATCTGCTGTACGTTTCCTCCTGAAAATATTTTGAAAAAATTGTTTCAATGAAAACATACTATTATTTCTCTCTGATTTGACTTTCTTCATTAGCCATCTAATTTGTTTTATTCTGTCTGCGTAAGATTTGCTTAAAATACGGTCATATTTTCATTCACAGTGAAGCAGCTGACGATGTGGTGAGCGCTGATGGAAAAATTGAAATGGTTATGGCCGCTGCTCAAGGTATCTCTGCGAGCACCGCCCAACTTGTTGTAGCAAGTCGTGTGAAGGCAGAGCGTGGTAGCGACAGCCTCGTCGCCCTTACATCAGCATCTAGAGGCGTCACCCAGGCGACAGCAGGCGTCCTCACTTCAGCGAAGGCTTGCGTACAATTAGTGGAACAATCAGGTGAGTTAATACTCAACAAAAATCTTCTACCATAAAAAATGATCTGTAAGTGATCCAAATTATTGTGAGAAATTATTTACATGGTAAGAACGGATTTAATTGTACGTGTGAGATGAAAAACTGTGGAAGTGGGATTTTATTGCCAACAATTATAAAATCTGATTAATTATTGATTAGTAAACTAAAAATTGAAAGTTAAAACCCTATGATAATCTGTCTACGGCCAGTCTAGTTTTCTGCCCGCTATTCCAGCGCCCGCTTGACGTTGCATTGTCGAGTAAACACGGCTTTCTCGTCAGTTTGTGGGTCTTTGCGGTACTAGTGATTTGTGGTGATTAGTGGTCAAGAGAGAATGCCTGCTCGCTTGCGTGTAGCTATAATTCTCCTAGTACTGCACAGTTTTAACTTCATCAGACGTTCGTCGGCATTCTGAGATTCTTCAATAATTTTAATAATTTCTTGCTGCAATATTTTTTCCAGACGAATTGGACCTCTCTGGGCTCACTCTTCACAATGCCAAACGTCTAGAAATGGAATCCCAAGTGAAATTACTTGAACTGGAGAACACCCTTGCCAAAGAACGACTGCGATTGTCCGCTCTGCGAAGGCAGCATTATCTGTTGGCACCTGAAGCCGAACAGCTGCCACCCATTTGAGGAAGGGTTACAATTGATGGTGCCACTGTCGTATTCTCGCGACACTAGCACTTCGAGTGTTCCTCAGCGGAACTGTGCAACCAAAGTGAGTATCTGTAAAGTCTTTTATATGGATTAAATTGTTTCTTTGTTGTTCTTGTTGTGTTAGCACACGAATTATTGTATAGAAAAATAAGGGCGGCTGAAATGGTCCGTCCATTGAAGTTATCATGTTGAGAGCAATATAGTTTGGGGACTAGATGGTTGAATTTCTACATACAATTGTCCAGTGTTGCCTCATGATGATGAAGGAACAACATAACAGTTCTTTGACTGAACCTTTGTTTCAGCTTTGTATAAGAGGGTCGTAAGGATCGCACGCCGTGTTAAATTGCGAGAGAGCCACTTGTAAATGCGTATGCGACGAATGATGGAAGACTCTCTTAACCTGCCCGCTTCGGACTACTGTAAGTGTGCAGGTTTATTTTTGTACGATTAGAATACGTGAAAGCGGCAAGTTTGCCTAAGTTTGTGCCTTACGCCGAATCAGCCATTGGGAATTGCTGAGTAACATTACTCAACTACAGAATTCACTTTAATCTATAATATTTGGACATGAATTACAATGGGCAGAACCTAGAGTTGGTAAACTTAAATATAATAAAATTGACTAATCTCCTATTATGGTAGAAATCAGAAGTGTCCTGTGGAGACGAGGTATAATTTGTGCCCTATGAAACCTGTTATAACCACTAATGGAGCTATTTATAATAGCTCTTGGTATATAATATCACTGATCTTGACTTGATGCATTCTGACAGACCAACCCAATCAGAACAGGGATTTTCTCCCTCGAATGTTATCTTCAATAATTATCCTATTTGAATATAGGATCAATAATTAGACCTATTCTAATAGCTCTTTAAATATGCTTTACACCAAGATTTTTGACAGTTAAGGCATTACATTTCGAAGGAGCTTTTCAGAGCGAATTTAAAAAACATCCATGGTCTTTTGGAGAACCTTTGCCAGCATGGAAAGTAGCGGCAAAGTTGATAATGTAAACGCTTCTCGGCTAATTCGGCACATTACTTTTATGAGGAACCTCTCTAGTCTTATTTTAATTCCCTGTTGAGGCCTTAAGCAGCAAAAGTCCCATTAAACTCATGAGGGGAAGTCTTCACTTCAACTAAATTATGTATTTGGTGTAATATCAGTTTATTGACTTCGAGTAATTCCCTCCCAATCTGTTGACTACTGTGAGCGAGCTGAGTTTCCATTTATCTTTACCTCTTTGATGCATAAAGCTGTTCAACTGTGCTCCATTTTTTACCAAAACTGACTAAACATAATATTTTAATCTGATAACGGGCTAAGGCACAAACTGTCAAATGAGACCTACGAAAGTGAAGCAATTTTCCCTGGTGTGGTCTGTGAAATTTTGTCTCTATGAGTTATATTTATGTCTCTCTATAAATTAAGTACTACCCACCTCTAACATGCGATTCAATACGCCTTTCTCCGCTGATCACGACTGTTTTAAGCGAGAACATTTAGACTGGAATTGCGGAGATATATTTTTGAATTAGTGCGAAGAGTATGCTGTTAAGGACGTAGTCATTTTTCACTTTTAAAAGACGTAGGTTGTAATTGCATGTCGAATGTTTACTATTCGCCGCGAATAATGTTCTATGTGAAATCTTGATATCGTTTTGTAATTTTCGCTTTTACAATGACTATATAATCTTGCTTCTGTCAATAATAAATTATCATAGTTTTGCCGCGATTTGACGTACCCTCTATGTAATTTGTAATCGATATCTGCGTCGTCTATTTATTAAATAGTCTAGATTATTTGAACGACTGCGAATATCCTACTAATTGTCAAAATCGATCACGAGGTTGTAGCGGATCACGATTCCGATGTTAATATGATGAAAAAAAAATCGGCGAATGATGTAGTTGATAAGTTTCTGTACAGAATTTCCATCGAGAATGTTCGTTAACCGTAAAAAAGTGGCATTTAATGTTTAATATTGTTACCATTTTAACATTACACGTACTATTATGAAGCTTCTAATTTTGCAAGTATTATCGTCCTTTTTCATCTATTACTGGCAACTTTGAGAAAATAATGGTGGCGAGCACCAACTACATTTAATCTAGAGTAGTGTTTACTCGGTGAGTTAACGAGATCAGGAGGTGAATTGTTGATGAAAAAAGAATTTTTCATCAGGGTTAAATCACTCATCGCGATAATATGAGAGTGAATTTCACCTCTCCGAAATCGTACCCTCCTCTAGAATCGTCAAGTTTGGAGTAAAATAAATTGTTCATTCATTACTTCTTTTTGCAAGGATCCCAAATACGACTATGACGTGCACTGCTCATGCGCACGACGATATTAGTTTCTTATTTGAAATAGGAACCAGGTTTTTTTTAAATTTTAGATTCGATTCCTACGCAAAATTTTATTTGAAAAGTTCGATTTGTTTGATTTTTCCAGCTGGCGAAACGTACGTAACTCGTGCTCATAATCGCAAAAAGTTTAAGGCTCAAAAATGTATTTAAACACAGACTAATATTTTTGAAAATACGCTGAAAAAAAAAATGGAAAAACTCTCCAAGGTTTGACGAAAAGGAATCAAGACAACTCAGAATCACGTGGTTAGCACTTTATTTCACTGGCGATTCATAAATATAAATATATGGCGGTATATAGGAAGAAAACAGTGCGCTCGCGCACAAAAATATACGTTCCGAAAAAAAAAATTTCGCAGGCAGGTTCGGTAGAAATTCACCGCGTCGAACGAATTCGTCGACGTCGTTTTAAACGGGAATCCCTTCTTGTGTAAAGATGAGTGGGAAACGGTACATCCGTTTGAATTGAATAGGATTCCGAAATATTTTGCAGGTCCGACTAAACAATATCTCTATGAAGCGAATATTTTCTAGACGTTAGAAGTAATAAAAAACAAGACTTGCAAGACGGTTGCATATGCAAACGTTAATGGTAATAATAATTAATACAGCCATCAACTTTATCGCAGCGCGTATCAGTCGTTTTCTTTATCGAATCTAAATAATCTTCTTTTTTACAGTTTCACTTTTTTTTGCGTTTGGCCGAGTGTCGATGGAGCGATAGCGAATTTCGATAATGAGTTTTGCTTCCTAATGATTCTGTAGTGTTTTTCTCAGGCGATTTGTGAGGATATGAGCTGCTGTTCGATTTGAGTTTATGAAATTGGAAAAGATTTTGATAATTTATTATTCTCGATTTTCTTCTTTTTGCTACTTTATGCTACTCGAGAAGTTTGTAAAGAATGTGACAAGTTATGTCCATGAGTGAAATTAAAAATTAGGACAGTCTGACAATGGTAAGATATCGTAAATGTTTCCTGATGTCTATCAGCAAGTTGGCCTTGCTACCAACTTATCAATGTATCAGTCTAATCCAATGCCTCTATGATCCATCATCTTTCGCAATCGAATAGACAGCTCATATATGCCAATTCAGGGAAAGCAATTTTTCGAAGCCCTTGCATTATTCTACCCAAAAATAGCAACAGGGAAAAACAACATTTAAACGCAAGAGTATTTTGAATACTAGAAGGGGATAATTGTTATAATTTTCCCCGTTCTTCGCACTTTTCGGCAATATTAGTTTCTAATGAACTAAGTGCCTACTCATTACAAAAACAAAGGCTTAAATTGAGACTCGTCGACGTAGATACTCGCTCAGTACAATTCGCTGTACATTAAAATACTTTGTGCTATCAGGGGGCTAGAAGGGGAAGTACAAGTTCTTAGAAAACTTATCCTACAAGTTTCACTAGGCGTTTTTATGCAGTTTTTATACTTTATATATATATATATTTATTTTTTCCTTACAAAATATAATATTATAGCGTAGACCGAATGACGAGTGGCTATGTACAGAATTTACTAGGGAGCGAAAGAGTGAATAGAAGTTTGTGATGATCCGCACACGCTTAGGAAAATCAATTTTCGCACGCGTTATTCTGAATCGTCAGAAGGAATTTGACTATTGATAGACCACTCAGATTATGGGGAATAATCAGTAGAAGTTTGGAAAGGAATTTCGATGTAATATTCAGTTAACCTACTAGGTAGCTGAAAATCCTATTTTTTTTTTCATAACTCAAGGTAACTGGTTTTTTACTTATTCATTTTACTGGAAAACTGTTCCCTTTCCTCTCTAAGGAATTTCCAGGCTGTAACAATCTCAATAAAAGGACATGATAAAGGCCGTTCACTTTTGTTTATGGAAGCAACAAACTACTACTCGGAAGCTTGAATTAAGTGTCCACCTGAGACAAAACAGTATTGAGAGTAGTCAGAAGACATTAGTTGACACAGTAGTTAGCACAGTCCGCTAGAAGAGTTTGAACTTCTCGAGACTTTCCCCCGTTTTTTATTTTTTGTATTTTATAAGCGAACACTTGGCTAGCCATTTTATTTTCCCATTTTTACCACTAAGTGTGTTAATTGTGGCTTTATTTTTTGCATTAGTGGGGGCTCTTTAGTATTTCTCAGTTGACAGTGACGATTTCACTAGAACCGTGCCAGTATATGATATCAATGTGTCATATACGCCCGTTCTTAGACTTGAACCAAAGAAAATTTCGTTCTTATACATTTTTTCTCTACATTTTACAAGCCTTGTGATTAACCAATTTGTCACGAAAATAAAAACGCCTTTGAGCTGATGTCAATGCCTCTGATTTGCTCCTCTCTCACACCAGCCGAATCCAAGCTTTAGTTTCAAAATAGAAAGCTTCAAATTTGATAAACTCTACTGTTTTTACATCATAATTAAAGCTCTTTGTTCAGAGCATTAGAAAATATGCAGACGGTTTTTTTTTACTTCAAAATGGTGGAGAATAAGGTAGGATAAATTTAAGGCCCGGCTAAGCTTTTTTTCATATTTCAATTTTTTTACTTCGACATTGTTTCACTTTTTCCATCACATCTGGCGTCGAAAATTGATTTTACTAAGAAAGTGCGGTAAATTTTTACATTAGAGCGAATTTTGGATTCGTCAGAGGAAGACGTTTCGATTCGTCGGATAATACTAAAACAAAAACGGCCACTTTCATGTTATAAAACCTGGTGAAAAAGTATGACTTTTGAAATAATACGATCGCGATAGATGAGATTACTACGGTTACCCAAGATTATGAGTATTATATTGCTACGAAATAGAAAATATTAGACATCGCTCCCTTAGTCTAAACAAAGAATTCTGCACACCAGCATGATGTCGAACTATCAGCCAACAATGGTGATATAGAGGGAATTTCTTGTTTGAGTGGGGAAATTGGAAGGAGACAAAGGCTATAGCTTTCAACGATTGGTCATCTACTTCAGATTTTCAATATTTATTTTCTACTACCCAAGACATTGAATTGAAAATATCGCAGTGAATGAATATCGGAAAAGAAAGAGAATGTTATTGTTTACTTTTAGTCCAGTTGAACTGTAGCAAAAATAACGAATTCAACTAATATATATTATGGTATTTTGTGAGAGGAACGCGAATCCAAAGGAACTCTACAGAATTTAGAGAGATAATCACAAAAAAAAAAAAAAAAAAAAAAACTGCAAATTGTCTACACTTCTTCGAGTTTTTCGGTTATAACTCCAAAATGACGCATTGAGCAGAAAACTATACCTTCCTTATTCAAAGAGAATCAAATTCTGCGTCGAATCGTTTTTTATTTGTCAAAGTCGGTCCAGCCGTTTTGCCGGAATATTTTTTTTTTTTAATTTGAAGTTGTTTTCCCACTATTGGCAAAATTCTATATTCTAAGGCTGTAACTCAAAAACGGCACTGCCGATCAAAAAATGTCATCGAATCTAAGTTACTCAGAATTAATTTCACAAGGGGAATCACCAAAAAATTTAATTACACTTTCAACGCGAAAAATCACGTTTTCTGTACATTTTTGCCAGTACCTCAGAAATAACTTGTAACAAAAATGTTCTCTAAAGACCATCTGGAAGCTGATTAAAATTCCTTTCAGACCTAGTATTCAATTTAATTTTATGAAATTCGAGTCTAACGTAAGACGGAAGAAAACTGGCAAAAAAAACGGTTGGTCCTATTTTGGACAGATAAAAAGTGTTCTACAAAGAATTTGACGCTCTTTAAAAAATAAAATAATACAATTTTCGGTACAACGTTCATTCTACCATTTACAGTTATAACTGGAAATGAAGGCAAAAATTCACTGTTTTTTTTTTTTTTTTTTTGTTTGTCTTTACACTCGAGGAAATTTTGGTCGATTTTTTTCGCAACCATGTTTTTTGCCCTAGAAAACGTGAAGTATGTTTTTAAACCAAATACGTTATTTTTGTTGACATACGGCCTTTTTATGGGACAGTTTCACTGGATTTTTGTTCGCATCACGGCGTGTAAATACTGACAATATGTCACTAGTCGCTTAGTTCTTCTAATTTAGTTTACCCAAGCCCTTCCTCGTCACTTGAGTTTTAAGAGTGATTACGGAATGAAAAAATTTTATCGAAGACTAATGACTGAAAAAAAAACTAAAAATCTTCCCTATAACCGACGATTACCAGCCGATAGTTTGACATCATTTACAATAATGGCACATTCGCAGTATACAAATGATAAAACTAAATGCAAAAAGTCGAGAACGGAAAGAAATTCGTTACAAACAGTACAAACTGACATAGAGGCGATCTCGTAACGGTTTCACATTTTCGCATAGCTCTCGTTACAATTTGAAAATGATCAGTCGCGCACCTTTCGAGCTCCCAGTTGTGTCCGAGGGATATTGGCAGTTTTCCATTTACAAAAATACGTAGGTATACTTGCTAAATTCAAATATCACAACTTAGTTTTTCCCTTTTCATCTTTCTACGGAACAAAAACGCACGTACACGCTCATTCGAGTTTAAATTTTCTCTTTTTTTCACTTTTGAATCGTATTTTACGTCAACATTTGATAAAAACGGCTCTTTGGATACACTTATACTATTTGACAGGCGGAAAAACGGTAGAACGCTACGATGGAACGGAGACACTTTCGTCAAACCCGCGATACATATAAAAAACTACTTAGATAAATCTAAATTCGCACCTTCAACCTCTCTGTGAATTCGCATTCAACCGACACGGAAGGAACGATAACCGTGACGTCGAACGAGGACTTTTTTACTCACAACATTTTCACAAAAAAAATTCAACAAAAAAAACAAGCGACTTCTAATTTTAGTCTTGACGCGGGCAATGATTTCTTCAAGGGAGGAAAAAGCGTCTTCAACGTGTGTACTAATCGAACTAAAATCAGACGAAAGCAAAAAGCTCTATATTTATAACATATTTGACAATACAAAGACGATCTAGCGCCAAATTGTTTTTCTCAAGTCTTAATAATCCTTTCGATTACGGCAAATAACGACTAAAATAAAAGACTGGCGCGTTTTATCAAGTCTTTGAAATTAACACACTAAAAGCTACGTTATGGCGTACAAGAATCGCTAGCCAAAATTTTTACCCCGCACGTTGAACAATTTTCGTTGGGTTTAATGACTAAATGAGGCTTAGTCGAAATGTGAGTCGCGTTTTCAAGTTCGTAGGAGCTTATTGTGTTCTGAGGGAAGAGGGTGAAAAATAAAAAATAAAAATAGAAGCGAAACCGGACAATAAACACAGCAACGTGTTTCTCTTGTTCAATTTGAAAATTTACAATGCTCAATAAAAGGAATGAGAATGTTGGTAACGTGTAAAATGGTTCAAACAATGAAATCCCTAGCGGATTAGTGAACGTAAGAAAGAGACATTTTGTTCTTTGCGTATTTCTTTCTAAGTAAACTGCACATGTCAACGTCCACAGCTATCAAATGTTACATAAACGTCAACTTTCGGGTCTCGGGTTTTTTTTCTCAAGGGTTTAATCTCCAAATGCGCAATATCCTCACCTCAAATTTTCCGTTAATGGTTTTGCAACATCCTTATGTATTCCATCTTTAAGCCTACATGCAAAGATTTAACGTAAGGAAGGTTAGCATCATATGTTGCATAGTCTAGGAAACCGTTTTATTTTTTGCTTCCCTAAACGTTAAAATAACGCTTGAAACAAAAACTGTTAACAGCGTGGATGAAATTTTGTACGCAGGCATACCAGCTGAAAAAGTCACGGTAATTATAGAAAAGCCGCCTTTTAGATAATCCTCACGATACCCAGTCCCTGATTTTGATTTACAATTTCAAAGAATCCCGCCTCAGGTTGACCAAGTACGATTTCATAATTTACCAATTCCCCCTCCCAAAATGTTAGCCTCATATTAGGAAAAGCATGGCTCTCAAAGAACAAGTTAGTTTTCATTGAAGTTCTCCACGTTAGAAAGGGCAAGCCCAACAAATAAGTAAACGTACTTTCATGCGTCAGTACCGGGTAAAATATTAGTCCAGTAAATTATTGAATCAATTCAGACATTGGAATATCATAAAAGGTGACTTGTCTACACGCAAAATGAAAAAATAAGCTCCTGGAACAAGAAATACGCGAGTGACTCTTTTTGAAAGGTTGTGTTTAATGTGTAACAAAGGAATGTCAAATTAGAGCGACCATAGCTCTTTCCTGCTTAATTATTAGACTATTATTCTCTAATAAAGGGAATTCGTCAACAAGATGACCGCTGATGGCCAAATATGCAAACGGAGCGTACAGTTGTATTTCCCGGTCGCGAATCAAGCGAAAATTCATATTATATAACTTTCAACATCGCTACACGAGAAATTTATTTTGAAATACACCGTATGTTTATACAAAGAGCGGAGGGGGGTAGAATAAAAGGGAGCCGTCCCGTTTCGGAGCCGTGGTACTAGCTAGTCGTTTGCGGAGGAGCGATAGGCGAATGGGGGGATTGGGCAGTCGCTTGAGTCGCGCATGTCGATGACATTCCGTTGCCATGATGCGCATGCGACTGTTGCAGACTCGAAGGGTTACCATCGACCAGCGACAATGACGAATTATGCGATCGAAGACCGGTCGATTTCAGCGACTCCTCAATCAGCAGTTTGATTTTCTCTTTATCAGCCTAAAAAAAAGAGAAAAAAATCAATTAGAACATCCATTTTGCTCAGAAGCTAGGACCTGCCTGTATGTACATGGTTCCAAGGAATCTGGCGACGCTTGAGAGCACTACTTGGATTATGGAGGACAAAGCATCCTTAAAGGTTAAATTTTTACATTTCATGGCCAGTAGAATCCAAATATTGAAGCCGCATGTAAGTACCACATCAACACTTTTTGGAGAAAACTGTAAAAGCTACATGCTTGAAATTTTCACAAAAAATCATTCTTCAAAAGAAAATGGCCCAATTCTTCAGCCAAACCACTACCTCAATGTTAATGGTATTATAGTTTAGGGAATTTTCTTAGTTAATAGAAGGAGGAATACATATTTTTTCTCAAATACAAATCAATACAATTTTTTCTCTGATTCATTTTGCTAAGACAGAATAGTTTGGAAAATATAATTACAAAAAAACTCACCTCGTTGATAAATCCGAAATAGACGAGCTCTTGCGCCAGCGCAAAAGAATCGTCAATATCTGATACGTGACATGTTAACTGTCGGTTCATTTTGTCGTCCATCCTTAGCAAGATTGTCATCTAATTAAAAAAAAAAAAAAACATGAATCGTTGAAACTGGGAAAACTTGTCGGTTTCGGAAAATTTCGAATGAGGGTGAACTATTATGGGCAATATAGCAAAATATTTTTGCTCAGTGTGACTACAAAGTTAGAAAAAACTAATTGTACCATAAGGTCACAATTTGCTTGGTCCTTCGGTTTCACGTTGCACATCATGTTAACAACGCGTCGAGCCTCTATATCAACAGGTTCGGGGCTAGCGGATTTCACCGATTCGACTTCAGGCGTCAACGGCCGTTTCAGGGGTGGTACCTGCTGGCGCGACTTGTACGCTGTTAACGGGTAGATTCCATACCTGCCAAAACCAAAAGGCGATGAGCAATTAAAATACAAGCGAATTATCAAAATGATGAAATTAATTTATTAATGATGGTTGGTCGACCCTTCAAAATCTTAAGGTAAATTGTTTTTCAGCAAATAATTCATACGGAGATATTAACACATTCAAACTATGTTTCATGAGGACATGAATAATGAAATATAGAATCAGTTGATCGACTGTGGATCAGTTCGAGATCCATCAATGGGAATTTCGTTCCATGAACGAAGGATCTTGCTACATCCGTTATTCTGCAATTTGACTGCATCACGTGGTATTTATCACAACAGGCTAACAATGACTAACAATATAACTTCTCAAGTTGGTTCGAATTATATCCATATCCAGACAAGCAGGTGCATCGATCAATTTCAAAAAAGAAAATGAAAGCGAAGAAGCAGATGCCGAAGAGGATGTGTGAGAAATTAAACAGTACAGTGAACCTACACATAGTAAACTTACATCATCCATCATATCCTGTCAAGACTCAACCTAACCTGATAGCCGTGCATCTTTCAGAGAATTTCCTTCAACTTTGCAGTTTTTTCCCCTTTTTTTGAACGAGTAAACCATAGACGAAGTAGTTGACAAGAAACTTCAATCGACAATCATCAAATAAGAGTTTTCACTTTTTAAAAAAATTATTTGTGGTTCATATTTAAAAAAAAGTACAACTCCGGCCTCGTTTTACGCTGATTAAATGAAATTCAAAAGCCTGATGATACTGGAAAGAGAGGGAAAAAGAGGGCAAAAATTGCAAAACAACTTAAAAGACAGATACCTAGTTTTCCACGTATAATGATAGATGATTAACCTGTACGAATTGAAACACATCTAAAAACACAAATGCAGTAAAGAAGCGGAATATAAATTATCGAGAGTCATGGGAAAGCAATTTGTCAGTAAAGTTAGTAAATGACAAATTAGGGGAGTCCTTTTGAAAAGGAATTCCAGCTTACTTTACGTCTTCGACGAATTTTTCCAGCTTTTCGCTAACCGGAGCGTCGCCCATTTTGAACTGGACGGATTGTTCACCTTCTGGCCGGATAATCTCAGCAAGAATGGCATCATTGGAGTACATCATTCTCTGGACTATTTCGTCCGTGATCGAGTCAGTCGTGTTAGCTGGAATGAATAACGGTTACTGGTATACTTTGCGTAGTGTCCTATGTTTCAACATAAGATATAGAAAATGGAATGGAGTGGAATGAAAACCAGGCTGTATTTTTGGCGGGTTTTGAGGGGAGAATTCGTATTTTTCAATTTAATTGAAACATAGCGTGTTTGAATACATTTATATAGATTTTTATTTTATTTATTTATTTAATTAATTTTTTTGAGACCATAACGGAATCGCCTTCTCGAGTTGCACTCATTTTTTTTATGGTACAACTTAAGAATTTTTGGAGCTCTAAAAATCGTTCTAAACTTCTTGGGATGCTTGTACTCTTAAGATGTATGGTTAGTTAAATTATCTAACTAAATAATGCTATCCTCAAAATAAATCCTTCAATTTTGAGCCCACAAACATTGTGATTTTGAGTTATTGTTAACAGTCACTTTCGACAGAAATTGTAGGCTATCAAACATCCTTTTCAATGCTATCCTCAAAATAAATAAAGTTTCTCCAGTGAAGCATACAGGAAAAAAATTAAAAATAAAAAGTTCTAGAAGGCTTTTTAAAAAAAAGCTATAGAATGAAGTTACAGATCGTAAATTACCTATGCAACCGCTTATGAGTGCAGCGCTTGAGCCTAGAGTGGAGGTTTGAGAAACTACCCTGCCCAGCTCGACCTAGACCATTGTCTCATCATCTGGGTAAGTGATATTATTTGCAAACTTATAGCACCTCACTATTTTGCAAATACTAACATTTACCATAATAATGCGCTGAGTTGCATCACGAAACGTCATTGACGAATTAAATTTCAAGCAATCCGCTTGGTTTTTATTCCACTTTTCTCCTTGGCCATATTTTTATACTAGTTTCAAATATGACCCCTTCCAAAGCTGACAATCAAGGAAAAAACTGATATATTAGGCAGCATCACGACGGGTGAGATTTACGACATAAATTGATGTGTAACTGATTCACCAGTATCAACAGGGTTCAAGAATGAGCAGGTATTTTCTTCATAACTCAGTACTCACCTGTATTGTTCACATAAGCGTCCGCGGCCAGAAGTTTGAGCGAATGCACTTCGAAAAGAATTGGGTGGAAGAGGAGTTCTCTAGCTGTTGGTCTTAGTTCGCCTTCCCTTGATAAGCATTTGGTGATCAGGTCTTTCTGCGCAGGGTCGTCCAAACTATCAATTGTCCTCTTGATGTGATCTTCGGTCACCAGCGTTCCCGAGTCGCCGTTGCCCTGGATCTCGAGAGCAGCCATTTCCAAAGCGCACATTCCGAAAGCGTAAATGTCAATGGCTGGAGTAGGTTCAGCTGCAACAGATAGAAGAATTCGATAGAAGATGAGCGCGGTATAAAATCATATAATTGAGTATTCCTTGACAAGAATAGGAAACTTGTGCCTAAAATCGTAATTATTCTATTTCAAGTTATCATTAAACTAGTTAACATTGAGTAGATGAATGCGAAAAATCAACAGAGGCAATTAATCCCAATAGTGGATTCATTTAAAAAGCGCTTTTGCCAAAAATGGCATCATCTGTAAATCTCAGCAATGACTGATAACTGAATCAGATTGAATATTTGAACGTTTTCATATCTAATGTCACACCAAGTAATTCCATAAGAGCAAGCACGATTATTTTAATTTAGTAATCAAAAGGGTGCCATGTTTGGTGTAATAAAACGCAATTTTTTGTTGCATCGTGATAGCTCCGTTCGATTTAGGGGAAAAAGAATGGATAGTCCAAGCACAAAATTCATTTTCAAGACTTTAAAAAAAGAAACAATAATATTATCGCAGGAAAATTGAGGTGTTCGAATGCACAGATGATTTTCTCTATCGAACTTCAAATATTTTTTCTTCTAATTTTCCAATAAAAAAAAATTTTTATCCCTGAAAACAATATTTGGCGAAAATCGTGTTTAAATTTAATTTTGAGCCCACGAACATTGTGATTTTGAGTTATTGTTAGCAGTCACTTTCGACAGAAATTGTAGGCAATCGAACGTCCTTTTCAATGCTATCCTCAAAATAAATAAAGCTTCTCCAGTGAAGCATAAAGGAAAAAAAGTAAAATACAAAGTTCTAAAAGTCTTTAAAAAAAAAACCTATAATAATTTGATGCTTGGATTGAAAATTGAGTTTCAAAACTTTCATTAGAGGACAAAACTTACCGCTATAGTCAGGAGCGATGAAGTGCATGTTCTTCATTTTCTCCCTACATGTCTTCACGTGGTGATGAATGGTATCCGGGGCGACTGTAAATAGTAAGAAAAAAATTCGTGCTGTAGCGAGGAAACATGTAAAGGCTTCGCAGTACACAGGCAGTGAAACTTGGCGGGCGCAAAGTCCAGGGTTACCAGGGCGACCGAGAGAGGGAGTGCGCGAGTTTTTTGCCCAGTCCTTATACGGTCGGCCCTATCCTACCCAGTGCCATCTAAATCGGACGGACGGGCCACCCCCCATCCCAGCGCGATCTGGTTGCGAACTCCTGAGTTCACCTAAACCAGCCAACCCGCGGGCGCGACGCGGAACCGAAACCGAACCCTCAAACGGCCGCTCCTTGCCTGGACAATGACGTCACTTCCTCACCTGCGCCACTGCCATCTCAATACTACATGAACATGATTACAAATTGTTGGATACGACAAGAAAAAATTACATATCTCACGCCTTATTTTCATTACCGTCGCTTTACTTACCGGCGTCCGCTCAGGCTAAAATACAAATTAGGCCAAACGAATGCACACGCACATACTATACAAAATAAGGGCAGTGAGATTCATGATAATATTCAATTTCACCGATTGGATAATATTTCATAATAAAATTTGTCCTTTGTTTTCTCTGTTAGGGATTTTTACCTGATCCAATTTTCACGAGCCCATTGTGCTGTATAAATATGGTATCACATGTGAGGTTGCCATGGACGATGGGCGGCGAGCACGAATGCAAGTAACTGGAAAATAGAAATCAACAAGTTGATTTACCGCGGCAAAACCTTCTCCTTCAGGGATTTCTTTTTTCTGCTGCGCCATCCTTTTTTTCCTGCGCGTGGCGTCCCTCCACTTTCCACAAATATAAAGATGAACTCAGCGCCAACTGGGCTCACGTTGGGCCAACGATCTCACGTCAGGCAACCCAGCCAATCCCCGAAATTCGCATTTCACTCCTCCAAACCCATATCCGGACGAAGAAGGAATCGAAATGAGTCTGAAATGCTGAACGAGTATGAGATATACTGGTAAAAAATTTATTTTTCGTACGGACACTTTTGAGGAAAATCATGGCTACTACCCAAAATTTCGATCGAAAGGGCGGCGTTTTTCAATTATTTTCTTGCCCAACCTCTTGATGTGAAATAGAAGGATTGATTGCAACAAATGTCACGACGCCTTTTCGATCGAATCGAACACAAACGGTTTTCAAGTACGTTGAATTTGAGACGGCAATGTTCGTGGAATTTAACCGACAATTTCTCTCATCTGCAAAGAAGTGTGTTTTATACGAGATGCGCATTGAATTCACGTTGATTCCCATGCGAACCCTTAAAACTTCTAAAGCCAACCTGGTGGATAATATTAATTTCTACAAATATTCTTAAAAAAAAAAAAAATTAATAAATGAAATAATATAGTACCTGATAATAAAAATAAATATTATGCTGTATGGGACTCCAATGAGAGCGTATCCAAATCGAATATTCAATCGCTGAAGAGAAGGATTTTTTTGTATAATTTGAAAACAAATTTCGATTGATTTCGAAACTAGAAAAAATAGCAAACCGTTGTAATACCCTTCGATTTTCAGAGGCTTAAATAAAACAAAAATTAAATTAAAATTGGAAAAAATGTGAAAAATATTTTTTTTTAAATAATTAAAGAAGGGGAAAGGAAATGAAGGCTGCTGAATCTAAGAGACATTATTCAATAGTATGTCGCTTGTTTATTACACTTTCTGATTGGACGAGACTGATTGGAAGTTTTGCGACTGTCTACTCATTGATAATTCACTAATCATTCGAGGGCTTTCGCTGTCTTTCGCAGAAAACATCTATGGCTACAATCCAAGTATTTTCTATCAATAACTCTTTTGTTTTCCCCATTTTTTTTAAAGAAAAACACATCTAAAAAACCCAATAATAATAATACTGTCAGAATTTAGTCTACATCAATATTTCGCAGATGTCAAGTTTCAACCTTTTAGTTTGGAGAAACACCTTGACACGCTTCATATTATGCAATATGTTGAGCAATAAGTATATTTATGTAAAAAAAAAAAAGAAAAAAAAACCTGTAACCATAGATGTTTCCCGAGAGTCGAAAGCGCTTGAAATATAAGTGAACTATGAATGAGTATCGTAAAATATTTCTCAGACACGACAAAAATATAAAGTGTCTAATAATTGAACTGAAACAGGTGTTCAAGTTCGTTGTAAAATCAATTAAGTCACTATCAATTCATTAATAAATCCTTGTAATTTAGCAAATAAAGAAATACCAAAACCAAATACAAAATAAGGCGAATTCAATTTTTTTTAAACCACCGAGCAAACGTGAATAATTCTTTGGTCAATTTTTCTAGATTTTGTCTATTATTTATAACTTCTAGCTGACATTAGAGTCGTGTACAGCGCAAATTATATTTTATCCAGAGAAATACGAAAAATGATTTCAAAAAATTAAAAAATTAAAATCCATCAGGTTGGCGAGCCCGCCCAAAAATCCATAACCACGGCAATCAACGCCAGAATCGATTAGACCGCGAATTAATTTGCCAGCCCATTCATAAAATCCCATTTTTACTGCTGAATCCCATTGCGTCTCGAACGTGAACGAAAATCCCACAAAACGTACGAACAGAAGAATTACACTCATAGAAATATAATTATGGTAATTAGTGGTACAGCTTAAGTTTTAGAAAAAACCGATGTCTCGCCGCGACGAAATTTCCAACCGAATATTAAACTGTATTTCCCAATAATGTCTTTTAACAATATTAAAATCAATGACCTTCGAGTGCAAGTTTTAAATTACTGAGGCCCATCATATTATTGATATCGGTTTATGGCGAGTTCCGATATTGAACAAAGAAAATGAGAGACATAAGACTCAATTGAGACGAAAAAAGTTAACTATAACACATATCACTTATACTATAAGGTCAAATGAAATTAATTTTATTATAAAAATATGAATTGACTGAAATGATGCAAAAATAACACTTTCGCTGTTTTTTTATAAAACTATTTTTTAAATATTTTTGCACGCTCGAAAACATAGTTGACACGAGAGGGATATTATTAAATTCATAAAACCTATGAACTCAATAATCTACATTCTAATTTTTTTTAACAGCGAAAGTGGGAAACTTAGAAACTAACACGAGAATTTTTCTATGGATTCTTTTTTTTTCAGTGTGATCGTTACACAATTGTTTGAAATTATAATAATAATGGAATCTATAATCATACTACAGATCTATCATGTTACGTTTCCAATGATTTTTCAAAGGGGCAACGGGAAAGTGAGATCTCGCATCAACGAAGAATCAAAAATATTATTCATAGCATTTTTTTCAAAATAGAACTTACGAAAACAATAGAATCATTCTACGATTGGAAAAATTACTGGAGGAAACAAAAACCCAAATTTAATTTTTTATACACATAGAATATCATTATGAATACTTGTTATGCATAAACAAATATCCAATGTAGAAGTGTTGTACACCATATATATCACGGAGTTTTTTTTTAACAGCAAAAATTTATACGTTTTGAGTTCGAAAATTTTTAATTTTTCGGTTGATGCGAAAGCTCAATTCGTTTTTATCATTGAAGTGCATTTATCCCCTTTTTATTATAAAAAAAGACACATTTCAAAATACTATTTACAAGGAATAACAACAAGAAAAGAGAGAAAAAACAATTGAACAAAAGCTCCGGCTGCCGAACCTGCGAGTTGAATTAATTATTGATGACGTACATTAAAACGATTTACTTACTTTAAAAAACATTGATGACCTAATTTTAAAAAAAAATTACTTTTAAACGATTTAAAGGACTGGAACAGCAAGATCCATGTTACTCAGTGGAAATTAATTTCCTAATTAAAATTCAATAAATATTCTATACTAAACTAGCCTTTTTTTTTAAGGTGGTAGTGTCTTAGTTGATAAGAAGATCAAACCTTTTGAGACGTCCTAGCAGATATTAATGTAAAATATTTTTCACGAACAAAGGTCCCTATATGATTATTGTAACTGAGCCAAAAATTCTGTACAATCAACGTACTCGTGTTTCTATTGAATAAATAAAAATGATCTTCTCGAAATAACGTTGTGGATTGTATTATAGACGTAAATGAGATATGTTTCAAAAGAGATACTTAATAGGTAACGAGATGGGCAATAAATCTGACTATATTTGAGACATAAAATGTCAAGGTTCAATTCAACGACGGGTTTTTACCAGATTATAGAACACAAACAATTAGAATCCGCTTAAATTAATAAATTAAAATTTATTTCTGTCTGAGCAGGTGCGGCAACTATTCGGAACATTTCGCTCTTACAATGAATTCACATTATCAGCAAATTTTACAGTTGACAAATGTATCGTGCGAGCTTTCTTTTTCATCTCCAAATACATCACTGATTTGAGCAAAAAAAAATTCAAAAGCCAAAGTTTATGGTCTTACGTAATTTAAATTTATTCGACGAATTTACGAGACGAGATAACTACAGATTGATGATTGATTCGTTACAAAAACGATCAAGAATGCTCGAGAGCACGATACGTTTGATATTGAACTGAACTTACATGAATAACTTCAGATAAAAGACATTTTCGGGTGTGGGCTTTCAGAAGAGAAAAAGTACGGCGTCAAATCGAGACATCAATTTTCAACAATACGAATTGAATGAATTTATTAAATTTCACAATGAGTATGAGCGAACAGATTTTTGTTGCAACGTTGATTAGGCGAAGGGAAAAATATCGAGAATTTACACTAGCTTTATTCGAAGATGCGGAGCAAATGCATAAACGGAGTCAAACGGACAAAACGAAGAAGTAGCGGTGAATTGAACGGACGCGATTTTTATTTCCCGGTCGACATCTTTAACAAGAACCCAGTGATAAGGATCAGCTATGTGCCACATTGACGAACCTAATCGGTGTAGAAAACCGCGAAATTGAAACGCGAAGGTGTTCCAGAAACCTCTCAAATGATAGTGTTGAACTAAGGTTGCATAAAATATGTTTCCCATATTCAAAATATTCAGAACCTACGAGAATGTCCAGTAATATGAATGAACAATGTGAGAAAAGAAAATTCACCTACATATTCGAACAGTAATTCTAATTTTTTGCAGTTTGAAAAAAAATGCAGAAAATGATGTTCACGCTGAATCGAATGAAACCAGTTTTATGGAGATTTTTGGACAAAAGCATACGTATGTGATTATGATAAATTATTTGAGCACTTATGAGACTTTTACTTTTATATAAATATTTAGACTATTATTACTATATTTTCCGAACAGTCCCTACTATAGTACTATTCTAAATTCGCTCGTAAAGCCATGTTTCATTACTTTTTTTTTTTAATAATTTGGAACGCTTGTATATTACGGTATGAATAGGGCCAACAGTTTTCGAGATGGAGTTGTTGAAAATTAGGTAAAACTATCTCCACAAAAAAGTCAATTAAAAATTATAAAAGCAGAACAAATGTTTCAATAGGGACACTGCAATTTGAACTGAACATCTACTGAAAATTAAAATTTAGAGCAATGTTACAAGAATAAAAAAATCAAAAAGAAAAAATAAGACGTTGAAAATATTTCAAAAACAGAGCGGGGGTTTTCCCAGGATTCGATTCTTCGAAAATGATTCCAGAGTACTAGGGAAACTATTGATAGGTGTTATTTTGGCCTCACATTGTTCTCAATATTTCCTAGGTCAGAAAATTATTACACCCTTTTACTAAAACAGACTTTGAACGTAAAAATTGACCATAACTGAAAAAATGTCAAAAAATTCCACGGTTCAAAGAACTTAATAAATAATTTATTGTTTGAATCGCTTGAATTGAATTTTTTGAAACACTAGTCGCAATCGCACATCGCTAGTTTCAATTTTACTTGAGCACGCGAAGACGCGCTAGTATAGTTTATATACATAAAAAAACAGTAGCCGAAAATCACCGATTACAACGTTATCAGCTTTTTTAAAGAAGAAATGCCTGAACTACAGCTAAAAATAGCCGTTTATTCCTCCGCTTTATTAAAATCCGCTATTCATTCGCATAAAAACGTCTCTATGCTCAAAACGGTTTTTCTAAGCTAAAAACCTGATGGAATAAAATGTCTAGGGTATTAAATTTTGCATTAAACAGAAGTAATGTTAAAAGGGATTGTACAGGAAGCCTGTACAATTTTTTGTTCCAGAGATCGCCAGAAAATCATAGGTCTCTCGAATTTCAGTAAATTCAGATATAAAATTCAGATCCATTAATCTGTTCTAAGCTAGCTCTCGATTTAATAGAAATGAGCCATGTGAATAAATAAAAATAAGATCGAAAGTAATCCGTTCCAAAATTGCAGCAACTTTTCTCCTCTGCTACAATTATTCATCTTCACTATTGGAAACCGATAGAGAGCAAGAATAGACAATTGAACTCGAGACTTCTCCGACAAGTAAAAACGGAGGACGATTTTAAAATGCAGGTACTGACCTTGTTCTCAAAACTGAAAAAACCTCGGAGACCCGTTTCGGCGGAGTGAAGGCTAACAATTTTCCAGAAAAAGGCTAAGTGCAGCCCTCGAGCAAGACTGGCCCGCAGAACTCGTCGGAACACCAGCGAAAGAACTAGCGAGCTGAATCGGTGAAAATAAGAGGAGGAAACTACGTTGTATGAGCTCAGGAGAGCGGACTAAGCGAAAATAAACCCGAGAGTCGTCTATCGACTGGTGACCTGACGGGAATGTTTTTTATTGCGAAAAGAACCGCGTCGATGTGGCACCTGGTGAGTTTTCGAAGCGATGGGAAATAGTTACGTTGGACGGTATAATATAGCGAACTGAAATAATACCAAAATGCGGTTTAGAGAAAATACGAAGAAACAGTGGCGATAATTTCGGCGAGGAAGGAAATTACAGATGTAATACGACACTTGAAAAGGTAGAATTTCATATTTATTTGACCGACGAGTAAATGATTGATTCTAGACAGGGCGCAACGTGGTCACCTTTACAATACAGTTACAAAGCCCATTTCACTAAAAACTCGGTAAATCGTTATTGTCAGTTGCAGGTTCGATGAAGAAAGTAGTGAGAAAATTATGCGATTTTCTCTTAGGTATATTATAATGCGGTGTATTGTAATTATTTTTTATAATTACATACATATTTTTATAGTTTTAGTTGTTTTTATTTTCAAATTTTATTGTCGTTTTAATTTTTATGATTATTATACTTGTATTACTATATAATTATTATGAAACATATAATTATATAGTTATTACTAATGTATTATAATGCGAGATCGAGCGCTCACTCCATTGTGGGACTTGGAGGGGGTGAATAAAAACTCTAAGACTATATTGGGAATATCAATGCTAGAATAACACCGGGCATAAAAAAAGAAACAATGTATATGTACATTTCACCTTCTATTTTGATATATTATTTTAAATAAATGCCTCTGCGCAGAGTCGTCCTATAGGGAATTAATATTAAAACAGGATATTTTAACAAAGGGAATACTTTCTACATGAAATAATTGAACAGTTATGTGATTAGTAACTTCCACCGCACACTAATTTTTTCCTGTTTTTTCCTTCTTTTTTTGACAAAAAAAGTTTTCAAGTCCACAGAGGCGAAAGCTTCGATCTTTCATTTTAAGGATAATATCTGTGAGAGAGTCGCATAATTTACTCACTACCTTCAACCTCAACCAACGTAGAAAACGATTAATAAAAAAATTAGTCACGAGTTATGAAGGTTGATTTGTTTCAACGACAATATATACAGGCAAAACTAGCTCTTAATGCAAGATGCGAAAAATTAGTTCAAGCGATGGGCTCATTTCTTTTCTCAAGTTAAACATTATCAATCTACAGCGAATCCGAAAATACCGTTAGAGAATTAAAATTAAAAAAAAAGAACTGTTTTCTTAATTATTTTTTCCGTGCTCACAGATTTTTTCAGCCATTTCTGGCCACAGTGAAAGGAGAATTGAACATTGTCGACTCTGGCATTAATGGAATTAGAAAATTATAAGGTTCAAAGTCGAGGAAATTTATAACATAAAGAAAACACTGAAATGAGAGAATGGTGGATTTTTTGGTTCGTTTTGTGCAGGCGTTTACGTTACAAAATATTATTCAAATAACATTCATGGGATATAATCGTCAGTTTATTTTAACTATAGCACTGTCAACCACGTTACACCCAGTAGAAAAAATACTACTTTCGATACTAGAAGGGAAAGATGGACTCTATCAAAGTAAAGCTAGTTAGAAATGGGGCATTGCGAGTTGTAAGTTGAAAACTGCTCTCACCAGGAGCGCCGTTAGCTCACATTTAAAAAAAGAAATCTTTCGAATTAGGTTTTCAAGTATTAGAAAATTTCAGCTGAGAAAAACGGTCGGTTTTCAGGTAAACTTTACGAAAGATTCGTCAAAATTTACGCAGGCCTTGGCCAATAGTAAGAGACGCAAGAAAATACAGTGAACCAACTACAAAATGCACCAAGTGGGATAATTGTCAACCTAAACTTCTAAATTGTCATATCTCGTGAAAATGAACGAAATTCGACGAAATTTTCATTAAATATTCCCTCGGCTAGTGAGCCGACATTGAATTTTGGATAACGCACAGTTCGCTCAGGACAAAAAAAGTAGTACGTTTTTCTCTATTTTGATTTCTACAGACCGTAAGAATAAAAAACCGGTCAAGGTCTTGAAATATTAGTTACGGTAAGCAGGTGAAGTTCAGTTTTTATCGTCTGAAACGTTCCAATCTATTAATTTAACGAGCAAGGAAACTAAAGATGGGAATAGCGGGAAAACATTAAATTGTGTCGACTATTAACAAGAAAACGGTCTATAGCGCATTAAGCTTTGCACTGCGATTGAAGCTTTCTTTTGCTGGCCCGTAATCTGAATAGAACTGTAAACGATTAGAAATTACAGAGCGGAAATGCCAATGAACGGCTGCGCTAAGCGCCAACTGAGTCGACAGATGCGAAGAATATGAACACATGGCAATTCGCAGGCACAGCGGTTGAATTTATTAGTCTCTAGTTCGTACGTAAAGCTCGAATGGTTGCAGTCGTCATTAGAAACACGACCTGTAGCATGAAATCGTTAATTCGATTTTGCAAGTGATTGAATGCAACAAGAAGTTGACACCAGTCGCTAATTTACACAAAGGATTTTATTTCTATTTTGCACAATATTGATTTTTTTATATACATTTGTTAATTTCCACTATATTTATTTTTTAATGTTTTTCATAACTTTCGAATTAGCGGAAATAGGACCGTCTAAGCTGGGATACATGATTACATGCTCCAAGTCGTCGTTAATTAGTACAGAAAATAATTGCGTTCGTATGAGTGGTTGATTTTTCTAAATGGTGCATTTCCATACTCAAGAAATATCGAGGATGATTCTTATCCTTATTTTTCCTCGATTTCTCAGCGATATGGCCCTATGGATTGGTGCGTGGAATCGGCTACTCCAGAATAGGAAGTTATTATTAGGGAATGTGATGAATGTACCCAATTGCGAGACGCATGGACACCCGTTTTTCAAAAAAAAAATACGCACAGTTCACATATTTACGAGCTTAAGATCCCCCTTGACATTAGCTGAAATATTAAAAGATGCGCGCACCGGCGAAAGCGCTGGGAAATAAAAGGCAACTAAGGACCATGAGTCTTCCTCGACCAATTCTCAGATGTAAATAAAGAAGAAAAAAAATCAATTTCTCAGCCGAATTTCGTTCTTTCCGCAGAAATTCAAATATTCAAAACGTGAAGTCTGACGATATTTTCTCGAAACCGCATTCTAAGTATGTCAAAGATTTAACGCGATCGCGTCCTTATCACGTGGGTTCTTAGAATACCATTACGATTCCCACTAATTACCACAAAATTAAGGCTACGCCATAAATGGACATAGGTGAGGGCGATTGGGAAGGAAAAGTGGAAGGAGCGAGAGGTGTATTTTTTAGGACAGAAAAGGATAAGTTGAGTGATGTTCGAGGATAAAATTGGAAGATATTTGAGCAGGAAATGGGATGAATAGGTAATCAACGTATTAAAGTTCTTAGGATTAAGAAAAGAAAACGAGAAAAACTCTACTCACTTGAGAGCGGAGAGGATTTGCGTGCACCATCGTTTCCAGGCTTGGAGAGGCAGCTTTTTTACGTTCCGCTTCGTCCGTTTCAGGAACTGTTTCAGGGAGCCCGAGGACATGTACTCCGTGATGAAGATCACCTGGTGCAAAGAAAAAAATCGTTAGATGGCAATTGCAATTGGAAATGAAATTGACGAAGTGTAACGTATGGTTGATCACCTTTGAATAGGGGAATTGAACAATGAATGCCATTATCGGCAATAATTGACAGAATTATTTAATGCCTGGGGAAAGGATAGATGCTACGTCAGCCAGAATCCGAAAATCGCACTGTTTAGACTGTCACTCAACGCCGCCAGGGCTAAAAGGGATGGAGCTCCTAGCTTATGATTTTTTTTCAAAACGCTGATATCAGCCACTGCATTCCAGGTACGTGATCAGCAAGAATTCTAGAATGTAGCAGTTGGCGTCCTGCCAAAATCAGTTTTGGCTTCTTCTCTACTAGTCGTCGTCTCTACTACTCGTCCTTGGTAGAATTAGTTGTTAGGCGTTTTCAGGGGCCCGAAAAATTGGAATATATTTGAGCGAAAGTGAGCAAGCGAACACTCGATCGCCACAGAATAAAATCATTGCTCAACAAATGAGCAGTCAGCTGGTTAAGCCAGCAAGATCCAACGCAACAGAAGCAGAAATCGTTGCTGCAAGACCTGCTCAAGAACTCGTGTGGCTGAAACGACTTCTTGACAGTATTGCAAGAGACAACGAAGGTCCTGAAAAGAAGAAGGTAGCTCCACTGCAATTAGCATCAGAACTCCATCAGACTGCATCAGAAGTCCATTTAGCCGAAACGGAGACCACAAATTGGGGCCTTTTCCTCAAACATCCAAGGACCAACCATTTGTCGTGGTAGCAGTGGACTGAAATGACCTGAGGGGATACCCATTCTAAATCAGGAAGCTCATACGGTAGCTTGATAGAACAAATGTTCTCTTGAGTGGGCATCCCATTGGAACATCACACGGACAAGGGCGTAACTTTGAAAAGCGAAGGAAGTGTTCAACTCCTGGGATCCACAAAATACGCTCTTCCTCTTTGCATCTGAGGTGAAAGCGAATAAACCGTACACTGACAAAACATCTGGAGCCTGAATAAACATCACACCTGTTGGAACAAGTAAATTCTGCTATTGTGGCCACAGGCCTCAGCAATGTCTAGGGACGAATCTTGAGAACCAATCACGGGCTAGACAATGTAAGAAGTAAAGCTTTTAATTATCGCCTGAAATAATAGAAAAACGGATGCTCGCTTCTTTTGCAGCAACGAGAAGTCAAAAAACACAAGTCCAACTCGGCACGTAGATCTGAGTCGATTAAGACGCTTGATATCATAATAGAAGGACACATACAAATTCGCCACCAGGTCATTCTCCTCCTCAAACCTATTCAATTGAAGGGAAGCGGCAACTAAAACAACTAAAAGATGGAAACATCTACTCCTGTGAATCGAAATCGATAATTTCACAATCTGAATCATAGAATAATTATGTCATAGAATCTTATTAATCTCATAGAATAATTATGTCATAGAAACTTAGGGGAAAAAAGCCCTGACTCCATTACTGGTCTATCAATGAATTTTATTATAGACTTGAGAGAAAGAATTGTTACATTTTCTTCTGCGTGTTTAAACAAAAATGCCACGACAAGAAACGAACGAACTGTTGCCCCTCTTAAAGATTAACAGTTCAATAAAAAGGGAACGATCACTATATGAACAAAACAATCCACAGTTTTCCACTAATGTTAACCAAGAGATGGAATTTTTTCAGTTAAGGTCAATTGATTTTTTCCGTTAAAAAAAGAACGCAAAGAATCACAAAAGAAAACCTCTCAGACAGTGTCCACAACAATTATGAACCTTCCTGGAGAGTTTATTTTTTAAAACAACAATAACACTATGATGAAAAAACCTTTTCTTTCTACCTTTTCTGTTTCTGATCTTTACTAAAAAATTTAACATTTCCAAAAGCTAAAGAACTCGCTATCTGATATCAATCTGTTACCTATTGTCATTTGTGTTCTTGCCACTTCCAATCGTCGTTTCGTTAACCGTTCGAAATGAGATCGAAATAATCGCATAGTGATCGAAATAATAATAAACATAATAGCTTTGACAACAGCTCACTTTCGGTTGTAACGTGAACATTTAATGCAAACAGTTGTAGTGAAGAGAAGTGGGAGGAAATCGGTAAGGAATTTAATTTTGCCAATAAAAAATGTCGTCATGGAAGTGGCCACACTGTTCTATGACTGAAATTCACACACAGTAAAATTAATTTGTATAATCTTACAAACACAGTTTACCACTCAGAAAGTAGAGAGTAAACTTTTTTATCTGAGACTGTATAGAAGCGCTTCCAACGACGGAGGAGAAAAGCAATCAGAACTGTCAAGTCGCAGCGATTTTCCACATTTTCAAATGTGATATTAAGGCAAAGGAGCCGAACGAAATAGAGGACTGCCGAGAAAATATAATGAGACGATATACGCTGTTGGAATATAAGAAAACCTCGGCGAATTAGACATGAAACATTTAGGTATAATCAAAGGTGATCAAGTAAAGTATGATTAATAATTGAATATAGATCCAGTTGAGTACAGTTAAATAGCCAATTCTGGGTGGAATTGGAAATATGATATGAATTTCGAAAATTTCTCTCCTTGAAAAACTGAAATATTTTCATAGCGTTATTCGGTAGCTTGAACTAACGGCTATATCATGCAAACTCGTCTTCAGTCACAAATTAAGTGAGTAGGAAATCCTTTCAATAAATCTTTTTAGTGAAGAAATAGTATGCCAAAGTTAGGCGCCATATTCGGCCGTATCCAAAACTAATAAAAAAATAATAAAATAAAATGAAAAAATTGTAAAATATCAAAGATGATTCTATTTTCGGCGCTAACAAAGTTCGTTGAATCAAACTTTTTATACATACATAAATATTTTGAAGAAAAAAAAAACACTGAAGAATCAGTTTCAATCGGTTGACGCTCGTTTATGTAAAAGAGTCTAATTCAGAAAAGAGCTATCGTTTTCTCATCTGCAGGTTCGTCAAGATACGTTTATCAAATTTCAAAACGAAACCGGAATAAAAAGCTTCAAGTCAAAACATGTGTTGACATTTATTCGATACTAAACAGAAGAAAAATACACTTTGCACACCAAATCGCTCGAACAGGACAACAAAGAGAAGACACGAAATTGAAGTTACTTCTATTCTTCTTCTTCAAATCACGGATAATTCAAATGCACAAGGTTATGATAATTTCCTCATCAGAAATTTCTCTTATTTTTCGTCTTAATAATTGACGAAGATTATCGAAATAAAAGACGAGGGATGAGTAGTAAATAAAACTAATTTACGGTGAACATTATGAGTAATATTCGAAATTCTCTCTGCAACTTGCATATTATTACTGTCACTGAGCGCTCTTCCTATCTTCCTAATAAAGCCCTATCGTGAGAAAAATGTACCTAGAGATCCTAGTAAAGCCCTGTCGTGGGAAAAATGTAACTACAGAAGAGGTGTACAAGCACGAGAAAAATAGTAAGATAGTTCAAGTATTTTATATTGAGTTCTGTACTGAACTGGATCACTATTCCTCCTAGTAACTATTTATATCCTATAAATAAATGTCAGTCAGTACTGAATAACGTAAAACAATAGTTCGAAAGAAGACATTTCAGAGCGGTATTTTTTCGATGAAAGAGAGACACCTATTGAATTTACATCATTGACTTTGCCTACAATATGCTTGGAAATCAATTGCTGCATTATCAATAATTTGTAAATAATTAAAGAATATGTTTTCATAAGAAATAGAGAAGGCACCGTTTAGTATAGCCATATTTTTCATATTTTTATTTCGCCTGAGCGAGAGGAAGGCGACTCACACCAAGCTACAGATAAAAATTTCATTATAGCAAGAAATTGGTTTTTGTGTTATCGCATTTATTTTCCCGTATTTCTACAGAGAGGGAGGAATATCATGCGAACCCATCTTCATTTTTCTATGGTTTCATATAGACAGCCCTCAGGGGCTCGAAAGAGCGAAGCAGTTGAAAGACAAAAGAATTGAAATAGTTTCCAATACAATTTCAACACAAATAATGGCATTTAGGAATGGTGTGCTTCGAATTTCACACTTATCAAGGTAGTCTCTCGTGAAATGCGACAGTATTTAGTGATTTACCAAGGATTAACTGTGGATGCACGATACGGGAATATTTTTAGAAAGACTAGAACTGCTATAATTCAGTTATAAATTTGTACGCGGTATGACAACTTATTTCAGTATATTTTATATTAGGTTTTTATCTCAGCATAAACTGTACAACAGAAATTTCTGGGGCAAATACGATTTCCTACTATATTTTCCATCAGTATAAAAATCTCTCAACTAAAAACCTCAAAAAACGTTTGGAACGGAGGTAGGTAAAAAAATTTAAAAAATCATAGGTTTTGTAGGAAATTCAATTAGCTTTCAGCAGTTATTTCGAGGTGAATGAAAAACGAGATTTGTCCAGAAAGTTTACCTTTTTTCTGTTCCGTCCTGTTGCTCTTGAATTAAAACCTTATTATATAAAATACAAGGTCCAATAGGAAATTTAATCAGCTTTAGAATGGTGTTTAAAAAATAACAATTAGGACTGGTAGTTTTGGCGCTGAAGGCAAAAAATGCAAAAGAACACCGTTTTTCACGCTTAGCGAGGTTGTTTTTTTTGCATATTTTGTTACATAACAAAGCGTAACTGGTTTTTCCGGTACGCTACAAGGCGTTCCCCACAGATAAAATTAAATTCCGAATAACTTTCATTCCATGACATTTTTCGATTGGAGGTTTTTGAGTTACAGTGGCAAGAATTTTTTTTTAGAATCAACGCCAGCAAAACGGCTCAGTTCTAAACAACAATCGGAAAACCAATGGGTTGTTTTTTATTAGGAGTTAGAAGAGCAAAACAAAAGATGGCCGAAAAATCGCCGTTTTTTGTAATTATTTTGCGAAGAAACTTTGTTAGATTCCTACAGCTTCTGGTTCTTCACGATTTAATCTGTCTAATCACCGTTTGACTGGAATTCGATTTAGTGGTTGCCGTTTCAATAAGGAAAAATTTTCGGGGCGGGTTTTCGTGCAGTATCAATTTGATTTCATCCACAGTTGAATCCGACGGAAATTTTATATGACCGCTCTCAAATGTCCTCGCGTTAACATTTCAAACCAACACAACACTCGTGCCAAGTGCACAATATGATGAAATAATTTTAGCGTCAGATGAGACGAACAGGCGGCGATCGAATTGAAATTTAGGCAATGAAAATTACCTAAAATTGTAATAAACAGATTTTTTCAAAAAAAAAAAAAAATTAAAAATAAGGTAGTTAAAAAATTGAAATACTGAGTATATCTAGATAGATACTACTGATTATCAAGATAGATGAACATATGGGTGAAAAAACCGTCGAACGAATCATGTGACGCACAATTTTTTTATGTAAAAGTGATTAATTAAGTAGTCAAGTAGGTGTGTGACACTACTTGTCAATAATACAAACCTCCTTGGATGCTTGACTAATCTAGCGTATGAAACATGCGTGAACAACATAAAAGAATCTATAGAAAAATAAATAATTTTTTATTCAATATAATCAATAATATTGGCTTCTACATTTACGTCACTTCCAATTGTTTAGTAGATGTTGATCAAATATTCTCGAAAATGATTAAAAGTTGCCATTAGATTTTTGAGTCAAGCGATGAACTAAATAAATAATTGATTGTTTGATTGACCATTGAAGATCAAACATTTATGCAAATTAAGGCGGTTGTAGAATGGCTTATAAAAATAACAATAACGATTGAATATTTACGATGATTCAGCGAAAAATAAACATAACTGACAAAAAGGCAATCGAGTATTCAAAAATTGCTTTAAAAAAAATCGGTTGGTAAAAGGTTAGACGTCGAATGGAGAAGCCGTTCAACAATAGTACGATAGAAAAACAAAAAAGTATTAGACACTCGTTAAAATATATTCGCTCCAGAATTCATTCAGTCATAAATTCAAATGGTAAATGGGATCGACAACAAACTTGAATATTCCAAATCGAAAGCCGAAGGTCGACAGCGCCATGGAGAAGAACATTATACTATATTAAGGACTATTTACAGTACTTGCAGAAAAAAAAAAAAAAAAAACTAGCAGCTTTTCAACGTCTTGAAGATTTTATTGTTTATGTGTCAACTTCTCGACAACTTCAATTTGTCATTATTTAGTCTTTCTCACCACCAGATCTGGGAAAACAGTTTGAAAGAGCTAAAAAAAGATGATTTTTACTTTTTTTTATAATAAGACTATAAATTACGTCCAAATATCAGAAACAGTCTAGGGTCTACAGGCTTGATTTTGTCTTAAACGACTTGGATATTTTATTTATGAGTCAACCAATTTTGATTTGAACTGGGCAGAGTACAGAGTCTTATAAAATTATAAACAACCGTCTGCTTCGTTCTCTGAGCATTTATTTATTTTTCTTCGTTTATTAATTTTTATATTTTTCCTTTCTATTTTCTTATTCGCTGTCCCAACTCAAACATGGAAGTACAGTGTAATTTATACACACAAATTGGAATGCCAAAAGTCAGTGAAAGTAATTTATTCTATTTTATATTGGCTCTATTCTAATTTCTGGACAAATAAAATAAAAAATGTTCAAATGTCATTTTTTGATTATTTTTTTCTTTTCTTGTGACAGAGTAAAAAAAGATTACCTATATTTCTCTGCTGTCCCCCATAACGCTGTCGCTCTGTTAAACCTTCACTGATGAATAATCAACATTTTTTTCTTCAAAATAATTTGAATTAAAGATCAATTAATAGTTGGTTAATAAATTAATGTTAGAAATAATCTGTCAAGCAGAATGGGAATTTACTGCGATATTATGTGGTATGTTCAAATAGACACCTATTATGAGGTATTTGGTTTGATATTTCCGGGACCCGCGGATTTATAGATTGATGATAAGATGCTCATATTTCACAGATTTCACGGTATGAAAGAATTATAGGTCAACAAAAGGTTTGTTTATGGAGGTGAATCAATATTGAATTTTATTGGAAGAAATAAAGATTTACCATAGGCCATTAATGCCGAGTCGCAACTTTATTCTTATTATAACACACTAGGTGCTAACCAGTGTAAACAATAGCGTAAAATTATATATAATGTATTTTTTTAAATTACATTTTATCAAAATAGTTTAAATTAAAAGTGTGATCGTTAATATATCAAGATAAGGGAATCATTTTGGTGATATTTATAGAGAATAATGTCTCTTTTTTATGGGAAATTTTTATTGAACTATATAAATAATGCTAACGATTTAAATGGTTCTCCTATCGGCAAACGGTTGCAAAAAATTAAGTTGTTTCAATTGTTTAGTTGATATAATTTTAGAAATTTCAATTCCACTCGATTGACAAACTGCTAATACGGTCTATTTTTTTTTTTTTTTTTGGGGAATAATTTTTATTAAAGAAGAGCAATTGAGAAATTTTCATTTCCTGATATGATCTTTTGCGCTAATATATATTAGCAACCGATCGTAGGCCTTTGAACGCAGAAAGTGTCAAGTTCTAAAGACAGTTTGGTATCGGTCCCATGAAGGTTTATTCGGACATGGTACGCACTTTGCTAAAAATAATGTCAACGCCTCTGGAAATCATTTAAATCAGCAAAGAAAAATGTTTTCTTCGAAAAGAAAAATATTCAAGTGACGAAAAAATATAGTAATGAGATAGATTGTAATGTGCGACAAGTTGTAGCAAACTGCCCCATGTCCTCGAAAAATTATCTTCCATTCATACATCATCAGGTAACATTACACTAGAAGTAGCGAGCAATTTGGTCAGAGCCAAAGACGTCCAGGTAAAGGCGAATGGTTAAAGACAAAAAATCCAAAAACGGACAAATTGTAATAATTGAATGTTATTTGATGCATCTTTCACTCTGACGACGTTGCTAACAGTTTGGGAGGAACATAAATTCTTGTGCCGCAAAAATGATGAACTCAATACTTAATTGATAATATTCGATTCCAGAATACCTGCTATCACGACAAATGGCACTTGTTTCTGCGACAAGAAGAAATTAAATTCCTCCCTTTGTTCGAGCTGAAAAAAATCGCCATCGACGGTTCTATCAGAAAACATTCGAGATAAAGTAATATTGTAGGGCTTATCTGACTATAGGGGTGCTCCGAATAAATTTCAACAATCACAAAAAATATATTGCGGGTTCGTAGTTGTGTTTCAAAAATAAAACTACAGTTTTGATCGAAGTAGCAGCTGAATTTGCGATGGAGTTATTATTAACAAGGTAAAACTGATCTACTTCAAATTAATTAAAATTCGATTAACGCACGTTTTTAAATGATTACAATGCGACATTGTGAAAAAAAATTTCATTAACAATTTAAAAATGAAAAATTATTTTTATTCAAATAAGCTGCTTACCGTGATTTCTATTATATCGGGTAGAGTTTGCGGATCGCCGTAGATAATTTTTATTATTTTTTAAATTCATTACAATTATTATTTTTCATCAATAGAACCGTCGAATAAGACGCTGATTAGAAGTGAACGACGAAGAAAAATGCATTACCCTGGGTTTTTCGATGTGTGTATCAGTCCAGTACTTGTGAAATTTGACAATGTTGGGGTGTTCGAGTTGCGTGAGGTTCTCGAAGACCAACCGAATCTTTGCCTCCTGAGCCTTGAAATTCTTTCTCTCCGAAAATAGCACCTCGTTCCAGACGACCTACAGAGGGAAAGAAATACCCAAGATGAATAAAATAATCATTTAAGACTGATGATTTTGAAATTTCAGGAATAAATCGTTTATCAGAAAGTAATTTATTTTTCAAATAGTATCATCTCTGTATAGGGTATCTGAAAAAATAAGGCCAAAATTTAGGAGCCGAGTCTACAAATAAATTTAAGAATTGTTTGCCTCTATTTTTTTTTTTAAGTTTCGCTTCAAACAGTTTTTTTTTAGTTTCAAAATATTCTCGTGAGTCGACCTTGCTTCACTAAAATTTAACTTAAATTCCTTCAGCGTTTTTAATTTAAGTACAACGTGGGAAAGAACCTTAGATTTCCAATCAGGTAGGACATCAAAAAATGTACATCATTAATTTTTCATGAGAAAGTACTTTTCACGCCAAAATCTCAATTTCGACGCAATATAACACGTTTGTTTTCTACGTTTAAACGGATTTGCCTCCCAATTTTAAAGGTGATCTAAAAAATATACCTGTAGAAATCCTAAAGTTTCATCGGTTTTTGTTCACAAAAAAGTAGCACATTCCTTAAGAATTTCGTTAAAAATAAAATAATAATAATAAAGCTGAAATAATCTAAGTTTGATGTTCTATGGTCGGGAGTATTTTTATAAAATGAATGAAACTTAGCAACGAGGGTAGAAAATTGTCAACTAACCTCGAACCCTTCTTCCGAATCCATGGCGAGGTAGGAACTGTCGATGCCAGGAACATCCCGTTGAGCGACCTGCAACGAAAAAAGGACAATAAATTAGTGAAATGGTAGGCAGTTGGTTAACTGATGGAAAAAAAACGCTCTACTATTAGGAGGGAAAATAGACAGCGACAATTCACTAAAAGGTCTACGAACCGTACTGATAAGGTTTTTTTCATATCATGTTTGGATAGTATCCTCAAAAATATAAAATAAATGAGCTTTGATGAACAAAAATAGCAAATTTATTTTTTATTCATATTATTTATTTTGATTTATTTATTATAATTTATTTAATAGAATTTACTTATTTTTATTCACATCATGTTTGGATAGTATCATCAAAAATATGAAATGCTTGAGTTTTGATAAATAAAAACAGCAAACTAGGCTTCTTATTTTAAATAAATAAATAAATAAATTATTTGGGTGATTATACTTAATCATGTTTGGAACTACGTTCCTTCCCATACCGATGAACTGATTGATCTTATACTCTTCCACTATATTTCAATGTATTACGAGAAACCTTTGGTTATTACATTGCAATCACGAGACCTCCAATTTTAAAGGATAAATATGAAAGTTAAACAAATTTTTACACAAAGTAATTTTTTAATAACAAATGTAGTGTACTTAAATGTGGCCTCAGCATCAATTTTCTTGCTTTCATTTTTTTTACCTGTTGACCGACTCGGCAGTCGACAAAAAACCATTTTTTTCCAAATGAACTTTCACGTACCTAAACCCAAAAAAAGGAAGGCTCGTCGGGGAAAAATTAGTGTCGACGAAAAACGGTCAACTCAAGCTGCAATTGATTCAAATCGAGGCCTACATTCCACTTTGGTATTGATCCCTCGTGAAAGCCGGCCGGCACTAACCTACGCCACTAGGGTCAATAATACCACCCGTAGCATGCGGGGGCGGTCGGCTGAAGGGGAAACCGATGTAAACACAACTAATGCTCGCGAGCCGTTGAAATGCGGAATGGTCATCTGTTGAGATCTCGAAAGCTGTTGATTGTTTACATCTCAAAAGCTGATGATATCTATTCAGGCGAAAAATGGAATTAATTGCGACGGTAGCAGTATATTGAAAAATTGACACAACTCGTTACGTCTCCGTGAAAATCGATCGAGTTTGAACAAATTTGTAGGTACTTAAAAAAAAAAAAAAAAAAAAAAAATCCTCGTAAAAGTAAAAAATTATCCGATACTGGCCTGCGGGTTGATATAGCGTTCAAAGTTCTACCTAGATAACTACAAACTGAAAAATTCAATATACTCGAACACGAACGAAATTGTAAGGCCATAATCTGTACTTCTATGGTAGTTGTAAAAAATTTTCAAGCGAAAACCTACAGACAAGATTGTTACAGCTGTTGTTGTGATACAACCTGTCATTTATTTGAATCATAAAAAATATAGATAATTCATTTTCACGACTGCTTTACACCAGTATTTTTTGCTCTGCACTCTTATAATTATTTTTTAGACCTGCTGAGTAAAAGAAAAAATCAGTTTTCACCGGTTTCGCTACAAAGTTTTTGGATAATAGAGTAAAACTGCACCAATTCGGTTTCGGTAGAAACTGGACTGAGCGAAAAAAAATTGATACTCAACATAATCGACCTATTATTAAAATAGGACTATTTATACCATTCAGTAACCATAGTACAGCGATAAATATGCGGCGTTAAAAGACTGAATGAATGTACTTTGTGAGTTTTCGTTTTGTTTCTTTTTCACCCTCAGTGAGCTGTGCTGATTTTGGTTTATTATTCAATAATAAACCATTGTAATCGCCCAAGAAAAAAAATTTTCTAACCCCCCTCAAAATTTGATGTTTTACGTTTCAAGGCATGTAGAATCCGAATATCCAATAAAAAAAATTCTGTCTGTCCGCCGTACGCCGTACGCCGTTAGCAGTTTTCCGGCCAAACTATAATAGCTAAATTCTTGAAATTTTCACCAAAAATCAATCTCGGTCCTACGACGGCACAGTTCTTGAACCAACGCGTTTTTTTTTGTTGTATACATCTAATGTATTAAAATTTACTTTTCCGTCATAAGTTTTCCAAAAAATTACCACGTCGCCCTGACGAAGCCCGAACGGGCGAAAGTGCTCGGCAGAAAATAAACAATCGGAGAATGAGTCGCCTGGTTTCTCTCCCCTCACAATCCACGGACAAAAATTACCTGTCTTGACTCTTGTGTATTTCATACACAGCAAATCATTCTGTTCTCACAGCTAACCACGCCCTTGTCTTTTTCGCCTGCATTCTAATCAAAACGAACTCCAACTGAACCCTTTGATGAGAAATGCGCGGCTTTGCTTTAATGAAAGGAGTAGGTGGAATGGCAAAGTGAATGAGAGAAATGCTCAAAGCGAGAGAGATGGGATACAAGAGGGAGTATGCTGGGATGAGGCAAACGCACGCAGGCTCTCTCTCCGGTATTTTCCTTTCTATCGACTGGGACTTGGATGTAAGGAAGGGATGAAGCAAGGGATGTTACCGCCTCCGACGACTATTGGAATTCTAGATCTCGCTAGCTCTGTACGGTTGCCACACACGCTCGTTCATTCCCTAGGAAAATCACGGCACGTGGAAGCGTGAAAGGAAAACTACAAGTAAAAACGCTGCAAATGATTGTCTAGTGGTTAATAATTCCTTTGCTTCAATAATAATTTAAGAAGACCATCCATTTGAGGTAATAACTTGTCAGAACATTATTTGTGAACGTTTCAACAGAACAACAGTAAGGAAAAGTAACTGTAAGGAAAACTCTATAGCAATTACAGGAATTTTAATTGTTTTATTTTGCTAAATTTTCGAATTAAAAGCTTAATTATTCACCTAACAGTACAGCTGAGAGTGTTTGGCGACCATTATTTACAGCAATTCACAAAGTATAGGTCCAAGACCTCCCCTTGAGCTATGTACATTATTTACCAGAAAATGAGAGATTTGGGCCGTCAAAACTAACAAATTTACTGCTAAGAAAGGAAATGAAATAGGTAGATAAAAAACGACTTACTGTGAGGGGGAAATGAACAATAATATTCATTCGAATTGGTAAAATTGGACAAGATAACAGAGAGGAAGAATATATTGATAGGTGAAAAAAAGGAAAATGAAAATGAAAACGAAGAAGATATAAGGCTAGGATAACAAAAAGGAAAGATAAGCGAGGCAACAGGGAAAATTAGATAAGAAAAGAGTAGGCAATTTAAGCAAGAGAAAAGTGAAGAAGGCTAAGCCCAAAATAAATTCAGAGTGGATTTCATCACAGCAAAACCGAGCGGATGCCAACCGAAGACAATCCATTTTCTATTGTTGTCAACGTGGAAATCATCTTGTCCTTAATTTTCACCTGCCACTAGAAACGGAATGGCAGAATAGCAACGCTCTTCTGATTTCAGTTGGAATTATTCTCCACGAATACAATGATTGGTACAGGGTTCTGACTCCAGAAAAAATGCAATGAGTAATCTCAGAACCAAAGATCCCAAAACTGCTGATGAGCGAAAATTTTTGAATACTTTGACCTGGGGCGAAAATTGACCAATCCGATGTAAAGGGACATATTGGGTAGTGAAATTCGTGTATTTTTTAACGCAGAATCGAATGAGACTATAGCGGGTTATCTTCAACGGTTCTCGAATTATTGCTGTTCTAAAGCGATTTTTGAACATCAGAAAAATACATACGTGCGTAAAGATATTACTCGAACATCGAGCCTATAAGAAAATCTTTAGATATTCGTTACAATATTCTCTGATCAGTCCCTTCTATGTTATACGCTCCAAAAACTCGCTCGTAAAGCTACGCTGTTTGAACTTTTTTGCTATATTTATTGCTGATCATAAACGGCACCGTGATAGCGGCAAAACAAGGGATAAAAGGAGGAAATTTCCACCGGCGCGGCGCGGCGGGAACAGCTGGCAGTTATCGACCGTCATTGAGTCGCCGCGTCGCCGATACGAGCGCCAGCGTCTTCACTGTTCAATCAATAAGTTAAAACTAATTTGACCACCGGCGCTCCCTCCATTGCACAAAAATAAACTTCATTTTTCTTCTCTTCCAGACGAAATCAATAGAATGCGATATTCAATCGAAAAAGAATTTCGAGCATTTTTCAGAGTGGGCGGAATATTTTTAAATGTCTGCCAACAATCGAAAATGCAATTTCAATCGAATTCAACAGAATTTCAAAGTTGAAGTTCTTGAAATCGGTTTGAAACTTTTTACAACATTTGTTCTGACGCGATCGTTGGAATTTATGATTCGTTTTAAGGTGATGTTCGATTGAAAAATAGAGACACTATGGTTCGGCTTCAAAAATTGGGATTCTTCAAACTCGAACTTTAACCGAACTGGCAACCAAACGAGCGACGATTGGAGTCGCTGTTTCAGCGTTGCCATCTCTGAGCGAGAAAAATCGGGACGCATCCATGCGAGTAAATCCATGTTGGGACATAATATCCTAAAAATTGAGACATATTAACCCAGATTATCCTGAATTATTTTTCGTAAATTTTTTTCTAATTTTCTTCAAAAACTAGTCAATGGGAGTCTATAGAGCCCAATTAAAATATTTACACGGAATTTCAGGTTTTCTATTGGCTGAAATCGGCGGTCCTTGTGCAAGGACTTCAGGATAATTGGATATCAAAAGATCATTAGCTGAAAAAGGAATGTAATTAGCAAAATCTCCCCGAAAATGGGTTTTCAAACACGTAACCGAAATAATAATATCAAATAGTAGTGAATATTGTGAAATAATGTTGAAAAATCGTAAAATAGTGAGAAATCAATAGTCAAAATATAGAAAAATAGTCAAAATAAAGAAAAACGGTCAAAATGTAGGACAAAAATATTGAACGTTCCATGAAATTTTTTAGGTATTTTTACGCATTACGATTGGGTGTGAAATGCGATGGTGCAATCAACATGTAGCCCAACGATGCATTTTTCGCATTTAGTGATGGTTTTTTTGGAGCAGTGACGACACTTGATCTTCATCAGACGAGAGGAGCTCATCTTTGCTCCAGTCAAAATCGAAGTTCCGTTGGATCCTTTTCAAGAATGACGGTTTTGTGGGAGGAGATGGAGATCTAATTCGATTTCTTTTTTTGCGACTGATCGAGGTGGTTGAGGAATTTGTTGGTCGAGGATCATCCGCATCAGATTGAAGTTTATGAGCTTCATTGTCAGTTACATCTCCGGGTTTATTCAAACCGCTGATTTTCCTTAGCGATTTTCTCCGCGGAAACTCACAATTTTCATGAAAAGTTGGCCATTCCGTCTTCAGCTGACACCAAATAACAGAATTCAGGCCATTAGGAACGAAAATAAAAAACAGGCGTCTTCCCCATCGCTGCCTCAGCTCTTAGCTGGCTGCCTGGGAGGTTGTTGACAGTTGGATCATCTTCGTCACCTGAGTCCTTGTCAGTAACGTCGTCATTACAATTGGTAGGGGGCAAAACTTCACGTCATAGCCTCCCTCTGGATGCTGAGAATCTTCTGCCGTTTCAATAAAATCGAGTAATTCGGCCAAACACCGTTGTCCCCAAAAATATGGAAAAAATGACTTGCCGATATCACTGGATAAATTTTCAAAATATTATGTGCTAAATATAATATTTTTTTACCATGAAAAAACTATTAATTTATTTGAACTAAGTCATATAATGTGAAATTTACTACAAAATCTCAATGGAAACAGTAGAAAAATGAGCGAAAGTGTTTTCTTCAGGAAATTAGGCAAATGTTCAAATTGATGTCACATTTCCCTGACGTCCTTGTGTAAGGACCGTCGAGTTTGTGGTCTTGCTGATGGCTGCTATACCAAGGTAGAAATTTTAACGACACTTGTAAACTCGAGATAAACTAGCTGACAAACGATTTTAACAAAAAAACTGTCGATTTTCCTCAAGTAGAATTTATAAAAATTACCCATCCACGGTAAAGTCGAGCAGCTCGTCCATCTCGAGTTGACTGGTTTTGTCAACCATTGAAACGAAGTCTTTGAAAAAAAAAACTGAGTACACCAACACATGAACTTTGTACATAAGGTCCCAATGAAGAGTTTTGAAGGTGGTTCAATCGACCAGGACCCCCTGGTACCTCGGAGGATGTCATTTTTGAACCGCGGTCACGCGTCCTTGTGCAAGGACGTTAGGATAATCTGGGTTAAAGGGACAATTAATATAGTTTAGTATTCCAAAAAAATGAACAATTTAATCAAATCAACTATCGAATTAAACAATCAATAATTGTGTTAATTCAAATAAAAATCATAACAAACAATGGAGAGGAATATTCCTGAACCTTATAGTTACCATCTAATCATTTACACATATCAAATTCTATCGGATATGCTTGACATGGGGGTCAAAATTCAACCAAAATCAAACATGGTACCTAGTCTGTTCACTCAAATATTTTATTGTGTTTAGAAAAACCATGTGAAATTTTTACTATATTACAACCCGTCTGAAAAAAAGAAAAAAAAATCTGAAAAACGTATGAAATATAAGAATGATAAAAAAATACAGAGTGTGACCACATAAAAATATAAAGTCTAAGTAGTTTGCCCTTATTAACCAATATTTCATGTAGTCGGGTGAAAACGGGTGGAGAGTTTGGGTTATTTAACAAATGTATGGTCTTTCCAAATCATGATTAAAGCAAAGTAATAATAAACCGCTATATAATCATCTGCAGCGTTCTTCAATCCGCATTCGCAACTAAGGTTTGTATGAGAACTCCCATAATTCCTTTCACCGTGTATTCGTGTTTGTTTTGACGGCAAAAGAAGCTGTAGTGGCATTGCAGACAGAACTTTTCCCAGACGCGTTTTAAAATTACATAATGATCGCCGGTGGCTAGTTCCGACAATTGTCGACCTTGAAAAAACATCGACTGTTGTCGTCCAATGACATGCGATCGTTTCAATTGAAGCCGTCATCAGACGAACTCGTCAGTCGGCCTTGAACTTGGGAAGACTAGAAAGTGGAGGCGCATATATGTGATTATCTTATTTCCGTCCGAGTTGAAAAGCTTTCCTAGGCCTGGAAGAATATTTTTACTTACACCTCTAGGTAATGATCATTATCCGATCGTGACTTGAGCTCGATGTAAAACGATCGTTCAACCTTTCGGATTGGAAAGTCTACAATTTGGTTAGTGTCTTTTTCGAGTCAAACGATTTCTAAACTTAATTATCGATCAAGGCCGACTCAAAATTCCTTGATCAAAATGGGATCACCAACGAAAAAAATTATCTCTCAGTCTCCAGTCTTCCAGCGTCTCCTTTGAAGTGAATTTTAGCGAAAAATTATACTATTGTGGCTCGTTTCCAAAAATCCGAATGTTTATGTTATCACCAGAATTTTTATTTTTTCAAAAGCTCAAAAAGTTCCCACAAAAGCTTTACTAATTTGACAAGCTACCGATCTCGAGTAAAAATTTTTCTCTTCAAAAATTAAGATTAGGAATACAATTCATAATACATGGATTTTCGAAGAGAATACTTTTTCTGTTGAGAATCTAAATTTAGCCAAACAGTAATTATTATTTTAGATCAAGTATTGGTAACAGCTCTTAGTGTTCGTCGCATCTATATCTCAATTTTTCCCCCTACAAGTCAAAGAGAAATCATAAAAATTCATCAATTTTATTCCGGCAATAGGTACGGAAACAGTCCCCAATTTACGATAGTAAAAGCGGCTAATGTCAGCTCTAATACACGTGATCATAATAATTCTCAGATACCTGTATAGTCAAAGAAAAGTTACATCGTTATGTCAGCTATAAGAGTATTTTAACGAGAGAAAAAAGCCAAACACAAGAGAGTGAACGCCATTCAGGGATGGCAAATTTGAGGCAAATCAGAACAATAGTTTCAGGGGGCGAAAAACTCGTGAAAAAACCTTTTCATTTCAGAATGAAAGCGTGGCCGCATTACAGCAACAGACAACAACCTCGATCTCATTTGTCCATCTGTGTTCCACATATATCAGAATATAAAGCAGCCAGGTAGAAGAAATATTGTCGCGATATGCTTGTTGTTTTTTGAATTTTTTTTAGAGAAGGAATTCATATATATTAGCTGGTCATACAAACATGATGACCTTCGAAAATCGCTGCACGGATAAAGGAAAATACAAGAAGAAAGGTCTGAAAGTCACACATACCCCACCATGTAGGTACTCCAAGAAATAATTTCCAGATTTTATAATAATTGATTTTACAAACTTGGAAAAATAAAAATCGTTATTCGAATCAAACTGTTTTAGATAATTAAGAAAAATAAAAATAATTAAAATCACTATAGTAGCTAAAGAGTTTCCCCTTATAGTTACCAATCCGTTCTTAGGATGGCAATAGTTACTATCATAAATGGATGGTCTTCTGAAAAATAAATAAATTTTGAAGACCTACTCATCCGCAAGTCATTTTTTCCGCCGGATTCAAACGGCCTTCATGCGTCTAATCGGCCAATTACACCCCTCGAAGCGCCCTCGGGGTCCTATCACGCCAACGTGAATTTCGAGTTGATTACACAACAACGAATAAGGGGATTGGTGTGCGTGATAATGTCGAATCGTTATGCGGGTTGACTGGCATAGCAAGGTCAAGTTCAGGCTTTCAGTTGTTTTTACAGCCACGTTTACGTAGTCAAATGTATCGGGATGGAAAGAGTATTGGAAATCGGATCTGAAGCGAGTTATAATTTATTAAATGGAAAACTATACTCATTGTTGTCTTGAAAAAGTGTCTGTCTGTTGTCAAAAAGTGAAAAAAATTCGAAGATATTTCCAGGAAGTGTTTTTAGGACATTTTCTCCCAACGAATGTGTACAATAAGAAGATTGAATTACTAGTATCACTGAGAGTATCATCATTCTACTCAGCGTGAAAAATTACCAAGACGAGCCACAACTAATTTGGCCTCAAAGATAGATTTTTTATGAAAAACCCATGATTTACACAGAAAAACACGTTGCTTCTCACTCAAACGTCGTTTTCTCTCTGAAAGTCGAGAGCGAAAATAAAGTTGTTAAATGCTTTAGATAGCTGAAACTTTGACGCTTTCTGCACATGCATTAATAAGATTACAAAACGGTTACAAGCGAGTACAAAAAAAAAAACTTGGTTTCGAGAATCGAGCGAAATCCACCTTCCAGACTCAATTTGTGAGCCTCAGTTCCGCCCAATGAACTTTTTAGGCATTTACAGTCTTATATTGAAGGCTCTTTCCAACGTTAGAATCGTAATTGAATTTGCGCGCAAAATTAGGGATTTAAAGCCATTTTAGCGATGCAAGGTCGAAAACAGGAAAAATAATTTCAAAATTAATTAAGTCGCAATATTAGTAGAGTAATGAAAAAATGTTACAGGATACTTTTGGCCGGAAATTAATTGTAGAACATGTAGGGGAAGGGTAGTTCACCGCTCACGTTAATCGTGTATAATGAAAAGTATTGCGTGTTATTCGAAATTTATTCATTTTCTTCCCCAATCTTTTTTTTTACTGGGAGAAGAATTCCTGATAACGTCATCGAATTAGAAAACCACGAGATCACACAATTTTTACAACAAGTTCGCACTTTTAAAAAATAATGAATTTTGAAGTTTTCATTTGGAAGTGTATAATATCATTTTTTTAATTGACACTCTAGCATTTGCATAATTTAATATGCACAAACATAGACGTTAAATTAGAGATAAATCGAACGCAGGAAACGAAAGGCAAAAGATGACCAGGTTTTAAAATTAGGAAAATTTTGCTCGAAGGCGAAATTATTAATGTGGCAGCAATTTATAGTTCGAGTAATCCGGAATTGCTATGAGTCAACTGGGAAACCGCAACCAAGGTCAGAGGAGACGGGAAGAATAAAACCGAATTCGGCCTTCCTTCAACCAACTCCAGTAAACGGCACTTCCCAATTTCATCATCGGATCAAGTCGCGTCGCTGTCGGGTATCAGTCAAGGACGCTAGCCGGAGACTCGAACTGTCCGACGAGAAGAAACCGGTGTAAAAATAGACCGCTCAACCGAGTTGATGAAACGCAGACTTCCCTCGGTTGATTGAGAACTGACACGACGAGATGGAGCCTGAACTTGAAATAGGACCAATGCGAGACTAACTACCAATAGTTGAAGTGGCGATTTTTGGAGCCAAAAACATTCTAATCCACAAATTTCGATGTAATAAGATTCAAAACTTGTAGAATACAAATTCATCCAATTAAAAAAAAAAAAAAATGGCTGTCTGTCGTCCGTTTTTTTCTACTTGAGGAAGAAATAATATTATAACTAACATGGCGAAGAATGAAAATGAAAATGTCTCAAATCTGAGTATTAGAGAAAAAGAAAAAAACATTTTTTCGAAGAATCACAAAGAACAATGAAAAAGTAAATGTAAATGAGCACATTGTTAAATTACTCAATTAAACCTGGTGGGATGGTTCAGTGTCTTCTGGACGCTGCAAGAAGCACAAAATCAGGCACTGACCTCTCGAATTTTCTCGCCAGGAACTTGGCACCAAACTCTGGAGATTGGGACTATTGAGAGTTTCTATTCAGCCCTGAAGCGTGAATGAACTTCCGTATCAGACACTGCATACACACAGCCATTTTTTACCTCATTCTTCAACAAGGTGCCTCAGGACAAAATCTACGGATCTTTTTATCCGAATATTCGACGATTTGAGACAGAACCGGCTCAAACGAAATTTTTTAGCCTCTGGGGCGAAAAGTAGAAAAACTATCCAAAATTGAGGAGAATAACCCGGAAGTATGGCGTTTGAATCTAGCGAAAAAAATCAAGTGTTTTCTCCACGTTGATTTCTTGGAGCGCTCAAATAATTTTATTTCTGGCGGCATAAACAAATCTAGAATGTTAATTGAGCTTGAATCGAAGCTAGTGAATCGAAGCTAGTCGAAAAGCGGAAATAGGACAATTTAACAATAAAATACTCAATCCTGGAATGGCATTGAAAAAAGCGATCCGACTCGCAGCTAAAATCACCGCCGATCGGCGCCTAAGACGACGAGAAAAGACACAGTAATCCGAGAATAGAAATTCAAAAGCTCGACTCCGAAGACGATTTCGTTACGTAGATCATGACGTGAATATCGCCAAGTGGACCCAGGAATGGATGCAGATCGTTCTGAGAAAATTGTGACGGCAGTGGCCACGAAAAGCGAGCCAGGCGCCTTCAGGCTTGCGTGCGCTTCATTTACAAAATCTTGGCACGTTGTCAGTCTCTTTTCTCTGGCTATTGTTTGGCAAGCTGGCGTTAGAAGATTTCGACGATTTCAAAAGGAACTCAAAACCTTCATTTTCTCTAACCTATGGATCTAACAGATTTACTTTTTTGATGGACGCGTTATTCAGATTTGGTAGGCGTTTTTAAAGAACATTTCGGTTCGACCGTATTCAAAGTTTTTTTCACTAGCCATCGGGTCATCAGCTGTTCTGACGTTCGACCATTCCCAGTTCTAATAATTTCAGGATCTTCGACGAGATGGTGTCGTCAGGTTGGAATTGAGTCATGCCCTCAAGTTGAAGGCTGTCAAAAACATGGTATTCATCTCGGCCGTCGTTTGAGAGCAACCAGGGTGTCCTTTTCCCATATCCTGCAGTAATCGTCGACGGCTGTATGACAGAAATATGCTACAGACTCCTTTTGTGGCTGCTGGGTGGCACAATAATACCATATTGGGGCAGAGCCTCCCATCTTCAAACACTAGCTGCTCGCTTGTGGGCCTCCTTCATCTTTACCTCGATGCTATCATCCTGCATGTCCATTTGGGATTCTTCCTGGGCCAGGACGTTGTAATGTTCATTTCCTCAGTTAACACAGTGGGAAGGAATCCAATGCAACGCAATGTTCACCCCTTAATCTGGCAGTTCCTCGATGTATCTCCAGCCCTGACAACATCAGGGGATTAGGATGGCGAGCCTGAGCTGAGGAGCTGTGAGTCCGAGAATGAAGGTTGATTCAAGACTCAAACGCTGTTCCCAGCCAGAACAAAAAAAAGCCAGCGTCGAAGCAGAGATTGTCTCGACCTTGGGAGACACCAGCACTACCTTTCCTGGTCAGCTGAGCCGTCAGAGTAAACTCTTAACCAATCAGGCTCTTAAAACCGAGTCTCCATCTTTTCCAGAGCCGCTGCTTTCAGTTGACAAGAGGATAATGTGTTTTGAAGACTGGTGTTATCAGTGATGCCCTTCTGCCATTCTTCGAGGGGTTGCTTCAGCCAGAGAAGAGAACACTACAGGGTTTTTAGGGTGTCAAACGTGTAACATCAGAATGAATGGTAAATAAGGAGAGGCTGGTGATAAATGAGGTCATCGTGTACAGCCCAAACGTCCTCAACGACCTCCTGCTTCGTCGATTGTAGGACGATTTATATTTCTCGTAGTAGTACCTTATTTCTCTACCTGTTTATTGGACGTTTGACGCTTCTTTTCTTATTACCAATGTGTTTAATCACCGGCTGAGGTAACTTTAAGAACTACATCGTGTATTGTGCTCTATCCGTGTTTTCGTTAAATAAATAACAGCCTCCAGACTCCGCAAAGAGTACAAATGTATGTTATAGTCCATGTCTTATAGCACGACGGATAAAACGGTTATTAAACGGGTTAGCAAGGTAAGTAGACACCTCACAGACTCCACAATGAAAAGATTTGCCCAAGAGCCTAACAAATATGATGGCGAAATTTGCGAAAACGCCTACGAAAGAGCTAGGCGAGCGTAGATAAGGACCGTGTAATTGTGAGAGAGCAACGCGAGTGGCAAAATAGCTCGACTATAGGATCGATAAGCATGCGACAGGCATTCAGTTCGATAACATTCGAAGAACGAAATCTGGTACATAGGTCGAGACGAGATTCGTAACGGGGAACGATTGTCATTTGCTGCCAGAGTGAAGCCAGACACGTCCTCGTTCGGCATACAATGACTGTGCCGAAGGTCGGTCATAGATAAAACGAGGCGGACAATTTCATTTCAAAATCATTTTTTCAAGTTTTTTGTTTGGTCCTACAAACTAATAGCAATTAACAGTGTTCAGCTATTTTGATCAAAAAATGACAAAATATTTTTTTCCAACGAATTTTTGATTTTAGTAATATTTAACTAAGCTATGTTAAAGTTGTATTTTTAAGTAGCGATTTATGTTCTACAAAAATGTTCGTCTTGATGCATTTACGTAGTCAGCTGATGGGGAAAAATTCTAAAGATGTCTTTATGGGAGCGTTAAGTTATTTACTTTATATATATTTTTTTTATATATATTTCTACTTTATAGTTGTTTGCTTTTATATGTTATTTTTTGTGTGTTGCTGAGTATTTGAACTCCTTGTAATATCTACTGTAGAACAGACTTCTGGAAATTTGACCTCCAATTACAACTATTTGATTCACAGTTGGAGCCAAATAAATAAATTAAATTTCTCTTTTTCTGCAATCATTTTTTATTATTTTATTTTATTTTTTTATTACTCAAGTATCATAATCCTCTGCTAATTTGGTATATTCAATTGAAGACGATAACCGATGTCTAAAGGGTACAAATAAACTAATATTCTATAAATCGCGATTTTCTTCAACAGAGCGCACAAATTGTTCAATGCGGACAGAAGTTTCCCATAAATATCGCCATAGGGATACTATACCAAAGTTGTAAATGTTGGTGCAAAATATAAGACCAAAAGACAGATCCTTGGGGAATGTCTCAACGCAAAATAAAATTTTTAAACGCTCATGGAACACTTTTCTACACTGTTATAAAAAGCAAAAGAAAAATATTATTTCTGGGTGGAAAATCGCCGAAAGCAGAAACCGAGAGCTTTCGTGTCAAGGGAAGTTTTGCGGCTAGGAAAACCGACAATACGGTCTAATTGAAGGCGATTCGGGTCGAGGATGGTATTTGCTAACTAGAACAAAGCGTGAAGTGAGTCGTGTTAGGAAATTCGAAGGTAAGCTAGAAACAGAAAATAAACAGAAGCTCTAAGAAGAGTCATGTGCTTATTTCAAAACCAAAGAAATGCACAGACTTTTAGAATTTATGAAACTCGGTTCATGATTTTACCCGAGTATTTGTGAACAAATAAAATTTGTAATACACATCCGGGGGTCGTTCAATACTCTTTTCTATTCTATCAAATGAGATCAATTTGACTTTATAAAAACTAATTAAGTATAATAACAACAACAATTTTTGCAAAGGAATAATATCACCGTAAAATCATTCGCAGCGGTACAATTATTTTTAAGCCGAAGGTAAACGAAATGCAAACAGAAATTTGAGCGTTTCATGAAGAAACAACGTTTACCGACAGAGGATCATCGATTTTTAAATGAATGAAAATCTACGTTTTTCTCACCAAATCAAAAACGTTTCACCTAAAAGTTCAGGTAGGTTTTCGGACGAAATTTGAGCACTGCCACTAAAAATTAACGGTTTCCCACAGATATTTGATGTATCTCGGCAGAAAATCGACGTTCTGTCATTGATATTTCAAGAGCACGAAATCTTGATTTCACCTCATCAACGAGTCACAGAGTAAAATATATTCCATGGGAAAATATTATCTGGTAACCAGCAGCCGGACCACATATATCTCGAACCAGTGTAATAGTTCACTACTCAGATGCAACAGAGTTTAATTTAGTCGATTTCAGTAATTGTCGAATTTGGCAAGAGCAATGCTGAAAAGTTGTACGCAATTAGATATGCATCGAAGAATCGACGCCACCGCATGCGCGTCAACGTCGATGAAAACGATAAACTGGTTAAATTTGGGGCATTCCGTCCTAATGAGATGTCTTATGAAGCCAAAAAAACCCGATTAAATCACGAGAGAATATTTATGCACCGTTTCACCGTATGCACCGGTTTTCAAACCGTTACGCCCAGAAACCGAACGGAGAACTTAACAGAAACTAATTTAATGACAACGTTTTTCAAAACGCATTTAAATTAATAAAAATGCCGTTGAAAATCTGAATGAAAAATACCAAACGTGGCCTAAAAAATTTATGTAAGAAATGGAATTCTACAGTAAATAGCAACTGTTCAGTAACTGCATCATTTGAAGTCAAATGTTCATTCACTGCGCTGCGAACTCGTACTCTTTTTTCCATTTATACGTCTAACGTCCACTAACGCAAATTATTTTTCAAATGATCCCATGACGCTATTTTGAAAAGGAAAGAACTTTCATTCAAGCTCCTGACTCGTCGTTCTTCGGAACGCGGCGATCTTGAAAAAACGCGATGTGTGAAGCCATCCTCGAGAACAACGGTTCGAAAAGAACCTTTTACCGAAGGCAGGTAGTGCTAAGAGGCAACCTTTCATACATCGTTTACTCGACAGTGTCGCTAAAATGGGCTAAGCATCGAGCGATAGCGAGAACGCCATCGCTGGAACAGAAATAGAAGTTTTATCGCTCCCAGGAAACGTCTATAGCGCTTCGCACGATGATGTTCCTAGATCGGGGCAAATCGATAGGTCTTCAATGAGAGAGAATTTGTTCTTTGTCACATCCGAGCCAAAAAAATTATTCGTCGATGGGCGGTAATTTATTCAACTGCAGCTGCTCGACTTCACGTCCACGTTTACAACGGCACAGAAGACGTCAATGGCACGAAATCGATTGTAATGGGAAGAGCAAATAGGATACAATATTGTCAATTTTACGAATGGGCTGTATAAGTCAGCTACGTATTACACAATTGATCTGTCCTTATTAACGTAATACAAGCAAGTACTGGAATTTCCGAAAAGTCGAATTTGGAACTGATGTGAAATTGAACTAAATCAAAATTAGCAACCTTTAGATTTTCGGGAACTCAGTTTTCTACTTTCGCTCAACGGCTGAGAAAGATAAAACTTTGAAATTTTTAAAGATGCTGTAATATAACAAGATATAATTTATTTTTTAAATTCTTGAGATCATAACAAATTGCTCGAAAACATTGGTTTTTTCGCTTCTTCAAATCTCTTCACACTCTAATGACTGCGCAAACATAAAACGACGACAGTTTTGACTACCTCTGTTACAGCTATTGCTCAACTCCGAGTACTACGACTATCCGCATCCTAAGTTATTGGGCAACAACAAAGCTATTGAATTGTCTGACATTGAATAAACCGATCAAAACCTCAATCCTGATGAACGAATATTTTCTATACTAGATCAGAAAAGTTTAGTGAACTTGGTGAAGAAAGGTGCCCACCATTTTACCACGAGTTCGTCTGTTTGACGAAAAAATGAAATTAAAAAGCTTTAGCCCGTTCGACGACGTCAGAAAAACTAGATCGATGAAAGAGCGCCGCCCTCAGGTTCGCGACGACCTTGAGCCCCACCTACCCCTTAAAGCCTATCACTTTCTCTCTCTAGATTCGTACATTCGAAGCAACGGCTATCTCGCTCGCACAGCGGCCGGAATCCTCAACCCTGACCTTACCCTCAACCTCTGAGATCGATTCAATTTTCCTATTCTAAACCAGAAATTGCTCGATCTTGAAACGCAGCCGCAAGGATACAGATGATTAAATCCTCCGAGAAATTCAAAATGCTTCCGTGAAATATTGCAGGTTGCCAGACCAACTATTATGCAGTATCATACTATAATTATATAGTAGCTATAATTTGGTATAGGTGGTGGGTATTGCATTGTACTTAGTATCATCAAGTATTGGGTTATTCAACTTGTACGAAGATTTAGCAGGATTAGACATAACAACTTTAAGTTTTCCATTTGTAACTTGCACAGTGGATAACTTGAACAAAAAGTCGTAAATTCAGATGTTTGAATATACCAAAATATAGGTCATTCAACTGTCCATAATTTCCTCTTGTAATGTATCTATCCATTTTTCAACCGTTTTTGCGTTATTCAACAATAACAGTGGAATAAACACGAAAACATCACACTTTTCAACTTTAAACGTTCTTTTCATACATTTAGTGCTAAAAAAACGAAGAATGAACTATATATTATTGATATACACATTATCAACTATCATTATGCTGAATTTGAGCCAAATCGATTACAAAAAAATTTTTCGCGAAAAATCCAAGGGGGACCCCTGCGATTTCTTCGAACTGATCATTAAAAGATTTTTTACTCCTCTCTCAACAGAGATAAAAATCTGAAATTTTTAGGAAAGTTGTATCTTACCAAGATGTATTCTTGTGATTTTTTTTATTTCTCGGAAAAATCTGCAAATGGTCCAAAAAAATCAGTTTTTGAAAGGTCGAAAATTGGACGTTAACCGTGATTTTCGGGGTCAAAATTTATGGGAATCAATTGTTTTATTATGCAGGAGTCTTCATTTGAACGCCATACACACGTACATAGCAAAAAAGTTTGTGAAAAAATGTTCAACAGCGCCACAGAAATTATTTTCCGTAAATCGAGTTTTTCACCGACCGACATTTCGAGCTCCGCTGGCAACGGTAATAATGAAAAATTAAATTTTCGTTTTCAAGCGAATTTGAAAGCTATTCTTATGGGAAATTTAACACTAAAACCAAATTTGAAATTATTTTATTATTTTTTTATTTTTTTCGATTTTTATACTTTTGAAGTTTTAACTTCAGAATTTTTTTTTCGCCACGTTCGCGAATTTTGAAAAAATGGTTCCTGTGTAAGCAAATTAAGAAAATTTAATTTTGAATCAATTAAAAAAAAGGACAGCGATTATTTTTTGTTTTCGAGATATATTCCACTTTTAGGTAAAAAACGTGTTTTGAGTTTTCTTCGAGCTCTAATAGCTCCTAGGGGACATAACATAAAAATATAATTAAATTGTAGGATTTTGATAGCACTTTCACGCCTAGGAGCTACCTATGTAAAAAAAAAAAAAAAACTGCTACAGCGCCCGATAGAAAAAATTCTTCATTGAATCGTTCTTCAATCAATCGTATCCCTCTCCTCCTCCTCGTTGTGCAGTTTTATATATATAGATGCAGTTTTATATATATAGATAGAAATCGGGGAGGTATCGGTAGAATTAAGAAACAGGATATATTTAAGAAATCAGGAATTGTGTTAGAAATAAGATTAAATTTCAAAGAGACGTTTCAAGATCATTGACCATAAAGACCACGCGTGAAAAAAGCGTTCTTCTGATGGAATTTTCAAATACAATCTTTCTAAAAGTATAAAAGATCGATTTAGATGTTTTTGGTTTTTGAAATTTCTTCCTTTTTAATTCAGAAGATTAATTAATCTTAATCAAATTATTAGCATTTTTCTTGTAGAAAATTGGAAACGTTAACCGAAAGAGTAATCGACGGCTCAAACTCGCAATCAGCCTGACTGAGAAAGTTCGATTTGATACTTTTACAATGAGGTTTACTTGAATGATTCGAAAGTTAACCATCGATAGAAAGTCGATTTGTATTTATGGGACTTTTTCGTAGTACGAAAACCATAGGCAGATTGCAAGAAACGCGAAGGTTTCATAGTCGAATGTAAAATTATACGCCAAGACGATTCGAAATCGAGGTTTTTTTTCTTTCCAATGGAACTAGCACGCTCTTGTAATTATTAGAAGCAAATGCTAAATAAATACGCCAACTGTTGCCAATTATTTGAAATATTAGTTACAGTTTCCTTTGGACGAAATATGTTCTTCATATTAATGCATTCTAATCGAGTTAATAAAGACCACTGGAAGTGTTCCAGTAGGGCGCTATTTTCGAGTATCGCGGACGAGCTTGACGTTACGAAAATCGGTCTAGGCCGAACAGGCCATGGTCAACATTCTCTGTCCACGTGCATCTTGTATATAAATGACAAGATATACAAACTTGTTTATCTTTAAAGTCAAGCTAGTAACATGAGAAATATCGCAAATTACTACCGACCTTCGGCAGTAGACTAATGGAGTGTTTTTATTCCATTTCGAATTATGCTTTCGCGAACCTCAAAATTTTGGGTCGCAGAGGGCGAATTTGAAAAAAAAATGGAAAATATAATTTATTCTCGAGACTATTTTTTTTCCAACGAAATTTTGGTGTATTATTTTGATTATAGTTCTGCTAACAATGTCAACGGTAATTTATGGAAAATATTTATTTTGCTTGTTTAACGATAAATCATTGTAATTGTCAAGAAAAAAATTGGCGCGTATCCGACAATTATTGTTTTTGATTATTACAAGACGAATTCCAATGCCGTAGGTACACATTTAACTCAAGTTATCAAGACGAGCAGTTTTTCCGTTAGTGAGCCGTAAATGGCTCGATCATTCCGAACGGTGAAAATTGACGATATTCGCGGAAACAACTCCTGTTTCAACACTTAGGACCAATAATGAATTTAAAATAATTCTAATCACGAATCCTGTTCTCGAAAATATTACCAGTAACATTCTTGAGCGGCAATGCTGTAGAACTGTAGGTCGTAGGCCATCTTATTTAATTAATAAAGCACAGGACGAACCCAAGCAAATCTAGCAGTAATTTAATTAATCAAGTAGAGAACGAATAAAAAAAATCATTTTTGCCTACTAGTGAATTACAAATAAATAAAATTGAACGCCTTTGGGAACTAATAACATCAACTTCTATTTGCAAAAAAGAGTCGTAGTAACGGTTTAATTTTTCGATTGATTGACGTATCGGGAAATTTTATAAAAACTGTGCGCCAATAAAAATCCCCTTCGAAATTCACAATTGCGCTCACCTACACAAATAACCTAACCTATTTTTTTTTTATTTTTTTTTTTCAGGCAAAATTCAAATATGCGCAGTTCCCGCTAGCGAATATTGTCTTTTCAAACGATGTTTTCGGCTATTTGAAAACTAGCATGATGTCATCATCATTTGTTGTTGCGTTTCGTGCCGTCGCAAAAAATCCTCCGCTTTACAATGTACCAGAGTAAATCGCAGTTTCGTCGTCACGAACGGGCTGTCGGCGGAACGCCATTGACATGAAAAGATAGCGGAGGCGCCACCTCCTCAACGTATTATGTAACGTGTACAACCTATGAGACCAATGCGGGCCCGCCGTTTGTTTACTCTTCTACGAATACGATGCAAGATAATGCAACCGCACGATACATGTATGTAAGGAATGTATGAATGAATTTGGGAGTTTTCGAGAAGCAACAAAAGCCTACAATTTATGTCACGTAAAAATTAAAAAAAAAAATTATGCATAAGTGAATCATGATTTAAGAAAACCAACTACTTGGTTCACAAACAAAGTGTAACTTTCCATCAAACAAAGAGGTACTGGTAACTAAGGGCGCACTGGCAAAAATCGTAATTTCGAAAGTTTTTAATTTCCTTATTACTAAATTTAATGTCAAACAATCGTCTGATGGTATCGCTGAAGTGTTTGACAAACGTTCCAACGAGTATGGAACGATTTTTATAGCGCCAAAAATTATTGAATTTTCTCGAGTCATGCCGAATTTCAAAAAATCTCGGGTCCTTGGAAAAATTAAAATACTTATTTAAATCATGATTTTTGCCGAACCTTTCACTGATGATTTTTTTATGGAAACTTTCACAGGTGTTTTGGTTAGTTACTATAAAAAGTGAACGGTCTATTCAAATTATAATTGAAGCCAACCACTGTGCACGGTTTTTTTTAAAATTAAGCGAGTATTCAATTTGGACGCACATAAAGTGCACTACGTGCAAATGAAAGATAAAAAAAGGTTATCGCCAAAGCTGCTATCTGGACTGCATGTACGTAAAAAAAATTAAATTCGACGATTTACGTGGATCCAGCTAATTAGTAATGGGTTAGTGAAGCAGCGACCGAATAATGGGGCTGTTGACCCACAATACTGTGTTGCTGGCGCCGCATGACGTCACGATGGAACTAGAAGTTGCAAACGCTGAGGGCTTGCATGTCTGGCGCCATAGCAGCACTTTTATTACCGCAACCAACGGTCGTCGAAAAGAGACAAAATGGCAATACTCCTTTCCGAATAGCAATGGAAACAGCGATAAGATGTTTACCTATTTCATAAAAATATAGCGATATAGCTAATTCCACTATTGTTCAATTCTACAGAGTGCAACGTGAGAGGTGGCCGACACTTTTACGCGTCCTAAAACTAATTTCCGATAAAACGTGTTCTTTAACTTTTTCCCTTTACTCAACTAGGAATGGCAGTAATTTAATTATGATTATTTTTCGTGTTTTCGAACTTACTTCAATAAAATGGCCTTTTATTTTACAAAAAAAAAAAAAAAAAAAAAAAAATAGAGTCTAATGCGTGTTTGTTTTTTAAATTTAGAATTAATTAAATGTTTGTTCATAAATTTAAGAGAGAAACCAAGCTTTGGATGAAAAAAAAAACACGTAACCAAGGCCACGAAAAGGCGTTTTTTGCATTCAAACCTTATTTTTTCTCTGAAAGTCGAAAGCAAAAATTAATTAGAAATATTATTAGAAAGATGAATTTGACGCATCTTTTAGTTTACTTTCACATTTCTGCTAGGAAAATTAACGGGATTGTTATGCGTTTGAAAACATTTCATTTAAAAATTTGATTAAATTCACGTTTCAGACTCCATTTTCAACGTTCAAACTCACCCAAAAAATGTTGTAGGGCATTAGAACGTTGAGAAATTTGAGGCTTTTTCGAACGGTATAATCGGAATTGAATGTAATTGAGAGAGACGTGGCCGTTTAAATGAAGTGAAATCGAATCAAGAAGAAGAAAAAAAAAAAAAAAAAAAACAACAACAACTGGAAAGATTTTTTTTTTAATAAAACAAATTTTGGGGAGAATCAAGCTTTTTTCGTGATGAAAAATTACTTGAACTATTTTTTCGGGAAGGAAAAATGAATAGATTTCCGGCTATTCTAATCATAATCCCAAATACTTGACAGATGGAGGAATGTCAAAATACCACGATATGAATCGCTTTCTCTTCGAATTAATTCTAGTAACTGATTAGTCAAAACGGACGCGGAACTACTGCCAAGGCCAGAACTTCATTTGCGACTTCTCAAGGTTCGCGAGCCGCCTACGACCAACTTTGAAAGTGATTCCGTTAGTGACAGATAGCGGGTATTATGAATCATGATACAGGAAGGACGGGTGTTATAGGAAATGCAACGGTTCTTTCATACGTCGATACCTAGGATTTTTGTTCGTTCAATTATAAAGCATAAACGCTCGAAAAGATTAGAATACTAATATTGATTAAAAATTTCAATCCGAACACCAATGACACGTCTTTTTTTCAAGATAGTTACGAACTCTACTAATTAGAGTTATATTGTCAATTTTTCAACAAGGGCTTTTTCATTTTTTTTTTTTTGCCAGGTTACTATCTTTTACGGCATTTTTCAATACTTCATGAGGGGAAAACATTCTAAATTTTCTATCTTTCTAAAAAAAGGCTTATTCTTTTTCTTAAATTTTGATTTGATTTCAAATTTGCTGCCTGGGCGATGAGGCCATAAAGCCTGTATAACAAAGGCGAAAAATCAAAACGTTTTTCTCCTAATAGAGGAAACCGCAGTCTTCGGGAGAATAGCCACTTTTTTTATTTAAATTTTGTAATTTAAATTTTTCATTCAATTTCAAAATTCCAAATTTTGCAATAGCAATATTCTCCAATTATTTCCGTTCAAATAAATTCTCAACATTTTGAAGACATATATTCTACGTTATTAAAAATATTTTCCTCGATGTTCTTCATGATATCTCTTTTATATTAGAAAGTGGTAATATTTACACTTATAATTTATCTAATATTTATATTTCCACATTTTAACTAGGTCGTAAGATTCCCATGGGGTTTTTAACGATTGCACGTTCGAGCGTTACAGCAGTCACCCTTGGACCCAGTTCGTTGTATGAAGCTAATCAAAAAAATGCACCGTCTAATCGCTGGTTCTCAAAAGTTTTACCGAGCTGATGAAAACCTAATATCACGGCGTTTTATTGTTTCAAGCGGGAAATCCCCCTTGGACGTCAGATTACTCACGGATTACCCGACTTGTCGCGTAATATTCAGTTCACGGTAATCTTCTCACTGAAATAGAATTTTGAGAAATGCCGACTACGTTTCGGAGGCGTGTTTAATCTCAAAACTGACACGGTCTTCCTGTTACAGCCAAGTGGTCAGTTCCCTTGTCTGCTCTCATTTTGAACGATTAAGCTTTCAAGATACTTGAACATATTTCCTCACCGTGTTTACGACGAAAATAATAAGCCCGTTTGTCGATTTGAGCGAAGATGATTATAATATAATCCCTGGAGAATTTTTTACAGCCGCCCGTTGAGCTCTGATTCGATAGACCGTAGCGAACTGACAACTTTACGCCCTTTCAACGCTAAACTTAACGCTATTTCAGATATAATAGCGAAAAATAAAATATCGAACTGAAATGTGGGGGAAAATGGCCATTTTTGAGGGGCAGTCCAATTTTTCGTCAATTTTTTATATTAATTTTTTTTGTCATTTCGGATTTTTGCTTTGGGTCGCCTTTTTATGCGACCCTTTTTTAAATATTTACGGGTTCGTCAATTCAAATGGTGTGTTAGACGTTTTTAGAACACTGAATTGGCTGCTTCATAAAATTGGGTTGTGGTCTGATAAAAATATACATTAAAAAAACTGTTTTTCCCCATATAACAAACGCGAGAATTTGCCTCAAAATCGGTGGTAACTTGAGAACCGAGCCCGCCAAGGTCTTATTCGATTTAACTTGATCAAATACGTGGCTAACAAATTGATAATAATAATAATATAACGAAAAAAACCATTGTAAAGAAATAAAATAAGAAACACTTCCTACTTTTTATGGAGTTCTGATGGTTTTTCGATGTTTCTTCAAGTTATTGTCCAAGATGGATTTTGCGGAAAAGAATTCAGTTAATCCGATGAAAAGAGTTAACAGCGAAACATCTGAGTAACACGAATTTCTAAAACTGTTAAATGGGCTTTTTCCACTGAATGCTAAGCAGTTAAAAAAATTATTCAAAGGTAACGATGTCCACGACGAATTTCTCATCTGTTGAACGTAAACGGTTGCTCTCAATTTAAGAACCGTTCTCTAATAGGTGAAGTGTTATGAAAATAGACGAAAAAAGGAAAAGGGTCGTTAGAGCGAATAGGACGCGAGAACCGACTTTAAATGGACCCCAACCTTGAAAGTAGACAAACAACAATTTGTAGACGATACTTGAGCCTCAATTGCCCATCCTTTAAGAATCTTGCGGTATTTTTAGTTGGCCGTAAACAGAATTACGTGCCAAGAAACATTCTGTTTACACCAGAGATTTTATAGGCGATCGCCTTCTTAAAAATTCGCAAGTGAAAGAAAAAAATGTCACCGGTTCAAGTGAGATGCAAGGACGAATTAAATTACTCAGGAGGACGGAGTTGAAGAGTAACAGTAATTAAAATCGAGGGCTGCCGGAGAAAACAACTATTTTCAAGGAAAGCTCGTTAGAAGCGGATTTTTGACTAGAAATCGAACCGTCGACGATTTCTAGAATTCTTAAGCGGTACACTAATGAACGATAGTTATCCGAGAAGAGTCCAATTAATGTAACTCTTGCTTATAACAGAAAACAAGTGAAATTAGAGGATTCCACGAATATCTGAGTGTTTTGAGACGATAACGAAGACCTGAGCAAAACTGGCTAGATGTCTCCATTAATAGGAAAAATAATACATCTGTGTATAATTTTCCCCAAGAAGGATTTCCACGGAATTTCCCCAATATTTCATCGCATCGGCGGGGGAATAGAAATAAGGTTCGGATTAGTGGTACAAACTAAGAATCAACCAACTGTTTCACTTATGGGGAAATCGGTACGATTGGTTTTAATTACAAAGGCGATCATCAATAAGTATTGAACATTCCTAAAAACACTATTGCCATGTGAAATCAAAATCGAAGAAATAAATTGAAGGAAGAATCGTCAAGAGGAGCGTGATCGAAAAATAGCGGGAAACACAGGCGAATAGCTGACGTCACAAGCCCAGTCTCACCACACAGAGCGTCTACATTCCATACCAACCCACAAAGCCGCATCACTGTTCTATCCCAGGGCTAGAAAATAAGTGACGTGTTAGCTCCCTTCTGTTCAAGCCATTTTTAAACTTAGAATTTCACTAGAATCTATAGTCATCAATGAATCTGATATCGCTTCCTTAGGGAGTACTGTGTTTACGTTTTACATACCCTCTGGGAAACTTATAGAAGTACTCTGAAAACTCGCAGGAGAGCGGAAGTTTTCATAAATACGAGTAAAACATTAATTACCAAGCATCTTTCAGAATTTCACATCACAAACGGATGGTCTTCTCAAAATTGCTCTGTCTATAAGTTCTAACGTTCATGAAATAAATTAAGTTTACCGTACGGAGGCCGGGTTACAGTCATGAAAGCCAACAGACATGAGCCTTACCTGAAAAAAATGAACACATAACAATAAAAAATCTGAATATGTACCACAAAACATGAAATCTCAAATAAATGTAATATTAATCAATTGATGATCATTTTAGAACATCGTAAATGTTTCTAATAACGTCGTACGAAAGATTTTCTCTATCATTTTTCATGTTATGTTCAATTTCAAAATTCGTTTGATCATTTTTTGAGGTATCAAAAATTATTTCAAGTGAATTCTTCTTCCTAAAATCTTTATAGGTATTCATACACAAGATAAAATCGTTATGAATTTGAATTGAAATCAGTTGAAAAAGCGAAGATTCGAAGCCAAACAGTCAAGGCAAAAAAATGCGAATATTCAGGGTTTTTTCGACTTGGTGCTTGTAATTCCCAAGTTACGTGTCATACAGAAAACGCCATTCAGTCCTTTTTTAAAGAGCATAAAATACAGCAACGAATCGCTTTTCATTTGCCAAAATCAGCCCAACCGTCTCGCCGGTATCGATTTTTGAAAAATGGCAATTTTCACCACTTTCGGCTAAACCCAAATGACATTAGACGCTGTAATTCGAAAATGGCCGTTCCGATCGAAAACTGTCAAGGAGTTGAAGTTGTTCAGAATTTAATTCTACAAGAGAAAAAAATTTGGGACATACAGAAAAAATATTTACAAACAACGCGAGAAATAAGACCATTGCTGAGCGTTTCCTGCGCATTTTTGCCTGTAGCTCAGAAACTACTTCCAAACTTATTAAAAACTGAAATTTGGATTCATGTGCAACGTAAAATAAGGCCTAAGTGGCAAAAAGGTGAAATGTAAAATAGTTTTCTTCACTTTTTGTACAAACCACGAGAATAATTCATTTGATGAAGATGAATTAAAAGCCCATCTGAAAGCTCATTAAATTCTCTATTACTGGAGTTCGTCTGAAGACCCAAAAAACAGTTCCTAATAATAATTTAAGTGCTACGGAGGATTCACAAAATGAGTAATTTTCAAAGTAAGTCCGTTTTTCAGCAGAACGTTTTTGCCTTAATTACGGAACGAAACATCTTACGAAAGTGTCATCATTTTTCCGTGAAAGCCGGTAAGATTTCCAATCGAAAGCCATACTGGGCGGATTTAAATAGAACATGAGAATCTGTCATGGGGTAATTCCATTGTATGTGAAGTGTTTAATTTTTTTGTATATTTTATGGAATAAATTTTCTTTTCATTCATTTCCTTCTGTCTTTTTTCTATGGGATCCACAGCGGGCATAAAACCGCAGAATATTTCGTCGGCTTAATCAAAATCGCAAATTGAATAACATCGGTTTTAATTCGCTGAATGCAATTACAGACGCGTCCCAATTACCCAATTGAAACTCATGCATTCTCGTGACCGATACTTTCGCCATATTGCGATCTGATGTAACTTGCGACGACATACGACTCAAGCGAAGTAGGAAGTCGGCGATTTGAGCCACTCCGCAGTTCGCCGGGGAGAAATTCGACCCGAAGGTCGAGTTTGGTCTCGTTTTCATTGTCGACAATATTGAATAGGAACTGGTGAGCAATTGAAGGAATCAGAGTCAATATCAATAGAAGCTTTTTTAGCGAGGGTTATCCTTGATCCTTCTCGAAAGCCGGATAATTATAGTGAAATTGAAACTCAACAATTAAATAAGGAATTTAGGGGGATACGTTCAAATCCTGATGAAAATTGAATCTTCGAATTTTAACAATCTTTTCAACGTTTTAAATTTGGAAATTTTTTGCCATGTTGAGCTCGTGTTAGGAAAAAATTTGCAATGGAAATTGTAGGAAATTTTATTTTGAATCTATTTTAAAAAATAAATAAAAACAGTAGAGATCGCTCTTAGTTTTAGACTTATTTTTGGACAAACATTAAAACTCTTTTAGAATATTAATTTGGAAAAATTGGTTTAAAAAATTTTTTGGGGTACGGTAAACGACTTTTTTTCACTTTCCTTCAAACGCGTTCAATGCTCTAGAGTTCGCCGATCGATACGGCTCACTACTTGACTATCACTATGAGAAGCAGCGTCGCATCAATGGTATAGTTCAATAAACACAGATCTTTTCATTCGGATCGATCGCATTCTCACCCTCACCAAGCTTCAACCCTCTAAAATCGGAATTATAACATTTCGTTGCCAACTAGAAAGAATAGTAGTGTGAAAAATCGAAACGATTTCAAATCGGACCAGATTAAACTCGTAGTACAATCGGCAGCCTTCCTCCGTTAATATAGAATTTACCCGAAAACTCTTTCCCGTTTCGCCGAAAGGCCATTATAATCCCTCGCAACTTCGTCTCGGGAGCGACTCAAAAATCCGTTCTCGAACGAGAATGGCTCGCAATAGCGGCACTGCGGTAAACTTGTACGGAGGGTGATTTGTCAAGGGTTAAGTTCAAGGACAAGACTAGGGTTCGTTACAGAAATCGTTTTCACGAAACGCACGGAATAATCCAAGATGTAAACGTCGTTCGCCTCTTTTGACCTAAGAACTATAATACAGGAGCCAATAGGAGTCGAAACTTCGGGATATCGCTAAGGGGGACAATCAATACGTACATTGAAGCGGGTTCGGTCGGGCGTAGCAACAGCAACGGCGACGTCATCTTTGTGCGAGTTATAGAGCAAGATTTCCATTGGATACGGACCTATGCCCACGCACGGATTCGGCGTCGATCGAAGTTCACCGTTGAATTCGACGGGTAAAGCGCAAGAAAATGGAATGGAATACGGAGGAAATAGAAAATTTAAAAAAAAAAACCAAAATTATCGATAGCTAATAAATTAATATTGTTCTGATTTTTAAGCGAATTTTTTGCAGGAAATGACGCTGTTTGGTTCGGAAAATAATCAGCTATCAAATTTTGACCCCCCAAAAAAAAAAAAAAAATCCGTAACATGCGTGAGACAATTGAATTCTAGAAAACAATATTGTACGTATTATATAGGTACATTGCTTCGAGCAATACCTGATTCTGAGATTAAAAAAAAAACTGTTTTGCAATGTGTAATAATGTTTAAATATAATAACGTTATTCTGGTGTCATATTCGTTTAATGGGTTGCAAATAATACGGTGAAAAACCTCCATAATTTCTTTAGTCCTTTAATTGTTTCTAAAAGCGAGATTGTCAAATGACGTGTTTCCGCAGTTTTTCGTGATTCGCTCGAAAAAATCCCACAGATCATGAAAATGTGAAACATTTTCTAGTTATTTAATTTCCTCAAACGATAAAGTACTGAAATTCGTAATTGGATAATTTTAGGAGGAGCTTAGCGATTAGCAAGTGGCAACAATCCTTGGGCAAAAATCGAATGAGAGACTGGTATAATTTGAATAACATTCCAAACCAAATATTTGATTTTTCGCCGTTGGAAAAAATTCTCGCAGTTCGCACTCGGATATATTATAGAAAATATATGTCAATTTGTCGTGAATTGCTAAAACAAAATTTCCAAGAGGTGAGCAAAGTTCGAAAAAGGAGCATTGAGTGGACTCGCGATTACGTGCATCTTTTTTCTTCACATTCCCAAGAAATTGACGCCCTCTACGTTTCATCGTAATCATAATTCGATTCAATCCGCGCAATTAACTGTTCAAGTGAGCTATCGTGAATCTCATAGGACGATAGGAAAATCCATTCGTTGACAAATATTGCTTGGAGCACAATAAACGGCATCAGTTAGATGATTTAACCCGACTTCGAGGCGCCGAGTCGTTGAGAAAAATGTGAGCTCGTATTAGACGATGCAGAAGTGAAAAACAAAGAGTGGTGCGTTTATAGTGTAACAGCGAGGGGAACGATCGATCGATCAATCCCGTTAGCAACCAAATAGAATCAATTACATAGTTAACAGCACTATTCCGTATTAAATTATAACAAATCGTATAATATTTTAAATAATTATTGTGATAATATTTTAAATAATTATTGTTGAAGGTTGATCACTGTTTTTGGTTGAGACATTTTCTTCCTTTCAACTTACCATTCTTCGATCCAACTAATAATTGAATAACTCACCTTGGAAGTCCTTTAATCTTTGAGTCAATAAATTCAGATTTAATTCAGAAATACTTGGACTTACGTGGATAGAAAAAGCAGTCTACAAAACCAACGGTGTGTATTAGACAACCTCAAACGCAGTGTACAGGTAAGTACAGAATATTCCAGATCCGAACAGACAAAGACGAAGCAGTGGCGGAAGGCCAGAAACACGGAGGTAAAAGTCTTTCTTTACATTGAGAGTAATTCACATACATATTAACCGGACTTGAAGATGGCAGCACATACTAAGACAGTTCAATAATGAAGTGACTAGCGGATATCCTCGGTAGCTTGTTGATGATGCATGTGGATCATTATTGTATTTTATGGACAGGCCACTAGAGGTCGGAAAGGTACTTTTTCCAACACTCCCTCCACCTTGACGTCCTTCAGCAGAATATCTGGTCCATAAAACACATCACTAAGATATGGCACATCCATACTGATAGCCAGTTGAATCATGTTGTCATACGGCACATCCATACTGAAAGCCAGTTGAATCATGTTGTCATACGGCACATCCATACTGAAAGCCAGTTGAATCATGTTGTCATACGGCACATCCATACTGAAAGCCGCATGAAAGGTTTCACCATATTGACTTGTTTACAATCCATGGCATGGCTTACCAGTTGACTCAAAATGCAAAACCCATGGAGTCAACATATTTACAAAAGGAAGCTAAAATCAAAAATTAGCACGTATCCAAAACAGAAAAGTATATTTAACAGACGCAAGAGTGACTTAATAAATCTCAACTTTCGTAAAAAGAACGAGGAAAGGAGATGCTGCCAAAACTGCACTTGTCACTCAGTCACCTTTGGATACAGGCAATATTCAATTCCACAGCTCCGCTTAAAGAGAAGAAAAGCATGTGATTAGAATATTACGCTTCTTCATTCAATAGGTAAATAGCTAATTAGTAGGGATCTAAAGTTCTCAAACGATTCGCCAGCTAACGGTTTAGTAAGCATGTCTGCGAGTTGGTCCCGAGAACGTACCCAATCAATAATAACATTTCCAAGCTGGAATTCATCTCTCACAAAGTGATAACTAAGTTTCACAATGTGCTTGAGAGTTCGGGACTCATCTGTCTTTGCAATGGATATGGCAGGTTTACAATCCCCAAAAAGTGTAGGTATTGTGTTAAACCTGATTAAGTACTTGCACATACTCCTGATACTAGCCAATTCTTTGCAGGCAGAAGACATGGCCAAATATTCAGCTTCACACGAAGATTGAGCTACGTGTGACTGCTTCTTAGAACGCCACATTATAAGATCACCGAACACTTGAATGGTGTATCCAGTTGTAGAACGACTATTTACTGCATTTAGACCTAAAGAAGCATCTGAATATCCCACTATATCATTTGATGATCCAGTATAGAGAAGACCCATATCAATTGTTCCCTTTAGATAACGAAGGACTTGCAGAACACAGTCCCAATCATACTGGGTGAAGCCCACTTGTCTTCTACTTAAGAAATTAACTGCAAAGGCTATATCCGGGCGAGTTCCATTTTGTAGATAAAGCAACGACCCAATCACTCTTCTATACTCAACATCAGGAGATTCACCTATGTTACTCAACTGTTGTTTAAGAGTGACAGTTTTAGGATTCATTGGTACATCCGACACAGACATATATTCAGGCAAATATTTTCCTAATATTTCTCTAATAAATGTCTTCTGGTTTATGAAAATGTATCCCTGTTCCTGGTTTCTTTGAATTTCCAAACCCAAGAACTTCAGTGGACTTCCCAAGTTTTTCATTTCGAAGGATTCATTTAATTTATTAATGATTTCCTGGGCTTTAATATCAGAGGTTGATGCTAATAAGCAATCATCGACATACACCAACAAAATCATTAATTCATTTTCATATTCCCACTTGAAAAGACACTTGATGAGGATATCGAACAAATTGGAGATTTTGTACAACCGAATTGAGTTTCTTATACCAAAGTTTGGGGGAAACTTTCAAACCGTACAACGATTTTACGAGCTTGCACACATGTGTTCTTCTAAAATCGGACGGAAACTCATTCAGCTCAACCACTCCATCAGGCACCTCCATGTAGACAGTTTTCTCTAACTCACCGTTTAAAAATGCTGTCTTCACATCCAACTGAAATAAATGGAGGTTTCTCTTGTTAGCAATGGCTAGAACGAGCCTTACATCAACTAGTCTTGCTACGGGAGCGAAAATCTCACTTTCATCATATTGATTAGAATCGGCAAACCCTCTAGCCACAAGTCGGCTTTTGTACTTATGTGAGCCATCAGCTTCATTTTTCCTCTTATGAACCCACCTGGCCTTGATGATTTTAGTTTTAGGAGGCAACGAATTTCTCTCCACATATTCCCAGGTACCTTTGTCGTTAAGGGACTCTAACTCATCTCTAATGGCTCGTTCCCAAAACTCGGATTCATCTGAAATCATCGCTTCATTGTAAGTTTCTGGTTCAATAAACATGACAGCGTTTGCTGACTCCTCCAGAATGAGAGGATCATTAGAGTCTTCTTTCTCTGGTTCAGGCTCAAGACTCTCAGATTCTGACTCAGGACTCACATCTTCATATCCCAAAATTTCTTTAAGGACCCCAGGTAATTCCTTTACATTATCCCCATATACTTGGGACTCAATACATCTAACATCAGGTGACCTTACCAAAGTTTTGGTTAGTTCGTCTAACAACCAAATTTCAGTGTTCCCACAATGAAGATAGTATGCTCTCTTACCGTTAGGAGCGAATTTAGTTTGTCTGGATTTGTCAACATACATAGCTAGACAACCAAAACGTTTTACAAATTTCAAACTAGGTGGAAGACCATTTACTTTCTCAAACGGACTTATAAACCCATTGGATTTATTTGGCATTCTATTATGAACATATGTTACATGTTCCAAGGCAAAACCCCAAAAAGAATGTGGCATTTTTGCAGACAACAAATTGACTCTTACTTTTTGAATTAGTTCAAGATTAAAACGTTCTGCACAACCATTTAATTGTGGCGTGTTTGGGGGTGAAGTGATAAGTTGGACGTTATGTTTAGACAATAACCTTTTCATCTCTACTGTTTTATACTCCAAACCGCCATCGGTCCGGATTAATAAAACATTAGGCTCCTTTTTAGTAATGACTGTTATTTCATCCAAACATTTACTAAACCCCAAATGAACCTGTCTCTTGTTAGAAATTTGGTATGCAAAGGAGTACCTTGAATAGTCACAAATGAAAGTAACAATGTACTTAGCACCGGTGCGAAAACTAGATGGTCTGATCGGCCCCATAAGATCCGAATGAAGCACTGCAAACGGTACATCCGTTCTAACCCTTGTCTGAGTATGAGATACCTTAACAACATTAGCCTCAGCACACTCTTCGCATTCCATAATTTCGTTTCCCACTTTCACTCCTCTCATTTCAGGAATGAATTTACTAGCAACCTCCAAATATGACTTGGAGGCATGATTTAATCTCAGGTGCCATAATGCTGCTTTGTTATCTCTCAAACTTGGCTTGAACCTTGAGGCAACAACATTATTATCAAACCGCTCAAGCGCATCAATCACTTGGTCCGATTTCTCCAAAGCGTCCGTTACTGACATATTTTCTCGATTCTCCGTTGACTCGTACTCCATTACTGAACTTGAAGTAGGATTCGGAGGATTACTCCCTCCCACTTCGATATCCTCAGAGTTTGAGTCAACGGTACCGGCATAACTTTTGAACTTTTTATGAGTTGGCTCAGGCTCGTCAGAAGGACACTCTTCCAACTCAAAATCAACCCACCATAGGTTATTCCGATAATATCCCTGTTTTACTACTTTGCCTGTTTGGGAGTCAATGAAGTCAACTCCATCCCTTTTAAGCAAAACATGCATACCTTTTTCTGTGACTCGTCTAACACTAAACAAGTTAGCACTTAACCCAGGCGAGTACAAAACATTTCGCAAAACTGCTGATGATGAACCGGTTTTAAATGTAATATTACCTTGTTGACTTACTACCAAATCAGCCCCTTCATCATCATTAGCACATTTGAATGTTCTAGGGTGATTCAAACTAGTTACATTACTAAGATACTCAAGCCTATTCGCTAAATGCTCCGTGGCACCCGAGTCAATAATTGCAGTGAAATATTTAGGACAAGTACCTTCTCGAGAGATGAGCGCTTTTGAATCCTTATCGAGGAAGAATTTTGCAACATCTGGAAGAGATCGTTCACGTTGACCAATTGTCACCCACACCTCCTCTTCGTCAGGACCATTTCGAGCTCCACAGATGGCAAATACAGCGTTAGTATTTTCTGACAGACGACGCTCAATAAGCTTGGCATGACCTCTTGACATCTTGAACGTTTGTGGAGTCTGAGCCTTGGCATCCTCAATTGCTCTTCTTTTCGCCACTGAGTGGGCTACTCTCAACTCGACTGCCTTTTTCTTTCCTCCAAGCTCAGCTGACCTGGGTTTGGGACAAGTAGCTGCAATATGTCCAAGGCCATCACAATTATAGCAGCGTTTATTCTTCTTGTAGCACTGATTAGCAAAATGGCCTGTCTTTTTGCAGAAGGCGCAGCGTTTCCTTGAACTTCTACCTCTTCCTGAACCTCCATAACTGGCAGAATATTTATTGGAAGCAGAGCTGGTTTGCTTGTAGCGGGCATTCATTCTGTCTTGAGCAGGAGTACGAGATGGCTGGATGCGCGCATTAAGTTTATCTTGAGCAGGAGTACGAGATATTTTCCTGTGAAATTCTCTAGCAGCAGTTCTGCCTCTGGAGGACGACCTCGCAAATAACGCGTTCTGCCTACCTCCGACAGAGACAGAATTCAATTGCTCATCACCAACTTCATCATCCATGAGCATATCTTGAAGTTGAGAGAGAGTCAGTGCAATGGAGTTGGTGCTTGTTGTCATTTTTATGCGATCCCAGGTTGGCGTATCACGAATGGCAACAAGAAACGTGGATTTAATATATTCATCTGACAGCATATCTGAATTGCAGCTCCGAATGTCCAAAACTGTATCTCGGAATCGCGACACAAACTCATAAGCCTTCTCGGCTTTTGGGTCGAAGTAAATTGAGTTCAATTTCTCCACAAGAGTAGTAATGTGCTGTAGAGTAGTCGGTTCACGAAGTTTTGACAACTTGTTCAGGATATCTTTGGGCTGCTTGAGATCTTTTACAAGGTTTTCGTAGTACGGATCTAGGCTGGACTCTATGAAGTACTTTACCTTTTTCGCAACTAGTTCTGCTTCCTCTGAAGTGAAGCAGTCTGGACGGGCAATGCTCGAATCAAGAACGAATGAACATTCTTCTTGATCTATTGATCTCTCCAAATTCCTTTTCCAAGATTTGAACGACGTGTCCAAACTTAACTTGGTGTCAAGGGTCCTGAACTTTATATGATTAACTTTCCTTGAGTTGAAAGCAATGTGTCGGACATACTCATCTGAGAGCGACTTTTCGGAGGCAAATTTCGAACGAGTTGAATTTGCCGGCTTTTTCTCGGCTTTGTCTGCTGGCTCATTCTCAGCCGACCTTCGTTCAATGACGGATCTAAGATCAAACGGCTCAGTTCCCTCCTCAGTATCCATCTGTACTGACTCATTAAGTTTTGAGTCACTTGGTCCAACATCTGAACGTACGGCCATACTACCACGATTCAGCAGGACACTAACTTGAGCAACGATTTTGGCCGAAAGTGTTTCTTCCATCTCATCCATTTTTTTTATGGATTTCGTTCATCACTTCTCTAGAGATTTTACCTCTCTGGGGAGAAGGATTTCTTCCAGCGGAAGAGGAGCGTGACGAATTATTCGACATTGATGATTCAAGCTGATAAACAGAAATGGCGAACTCAACTTCGTGTTTTCAGCCTAAAATAAACAGAAACATATCAGATCATGAAAACTGTTGATTTTAAATCATGTGGCAAAGGGGCTATTTTTCCTCCCTTAAGACTGCATCTCCAAATGATCATCGGAGGGACGAAAACGGCCTGAGAGCCGATAGTCTGCTCCCTCCTATCCAGTAATCCATCCACATAACTATCCAAGTTGACAACCATACTGTTCTCCTGAATTTGACTCAAAAGAATTCCAAACTATCGACTTCCCAAATTAGTATTCAACAATAAGTACGTTGTTCGCTTAACCTTAAAAACCTCTCATCCGGCATGCGCATTGAGGCAATCTGTACAACCCCCTCACTGTCAACATGTTCCTAGGACATGACAAAACAAAACAGCTAAGACCAGAAAACTAGAGGAGCCCGCATCTCTATTTCTCTGTTCTGCATTTTTCAATGTATCAATCAAGTTTATCAACATAAATTAATTTATAAAATTTATTTATTTATTTATGAAAATTATTTCAAAAAAAAATATTCCCAAATAACTAGAGACAAATAGTTCCGATCGGTATCGGAAAACTAATAATATTTTCATGTCTAGGAAATTAATAAATAAACTTAAATTTAATTAAAAAGATTGGGGTGGAATGTTAAATTATTGAAAATCATTCAAGCCTAGAACACATCCTTATGCACATAAACTACATGCCGTGTTTAGGCTTATTGACTGTCAACGAGCTCCGCCGATCTCCAGCTCATTTAGGCCAGAGGTACAGCGTATTTGAACCCGGACAGGCGTCAGCTTCCACACCAATCAAGTTTATCTACTCGGCCATACCGCCAGTAGTGAGGCAAGTTGACAGTGAAGTTCCCCAAAAGATCTACTTCAGTAAGACTTCAAAATATTCATTGGTATCACAAAGAATGAAAAACCTTGCATGCCCCAATGGTTTTTCGGTGGAGATGGCTTGGATCGATTATCGAACTTGTCGATATATCGATACAAGTACCCGCTGTGTCGATCGCGTTCCACTTTGCGAACAACATAAAAGCTAAAATAAGTTTTTAACCAACTAAAACAATATTTGCAGACAGGCATCCTCATTTAATTAAATGGCTACTCAAATTTTCTGCATTGTTTTAACTATGTACATAGTTTTATTTCGATCGACAGGGGCGCATATCCCCCCTTGGAATATGTCGCATCTCCAGGGGCGCGTACTGTTCGGGGCTTAACAGTTACGGGCCAGTCCATTCCGACAGTGTACGTACAATCACAAAATGGTTATTAAATAAAATAAAACTTAACAACTCATTTTGGTTCTATAAACGTACAAACCAATGAAATATGATCTTTTCCCAACTGCAATGTATAATCTCTACACCACAGCTGAGTCAATCTCCGACCATAACTATGTACTCACTCACACACAGTAAAGCATCACAGGAGTTTTCCAAAGCAAAATACTTCGCTGCCAGACGCGAAATATTTGATTGGATGACGAAAATCCCAAAACCTAACTCTACCTAGGTGAGCTCAAATAATTTCTAACCCTATCACAAAGGAAACGAGATCATCCACTCAATCATGCATTCACAGCCAGTACACAGTTATTTACGATCCTAGAAGTCCCACTGAAGCAATCTAAGGTTGTACCATTACTCAACATTAGTGATCAGAATAGGAAAGTATATAAATACGCCTCAAACAATTACCGATCGCCCTGCAAAGCGGCGCCGTGAAGGTTGATCACTGTTTTTGGTTGAGACATTTTCTTCCTTTCAACTTACCATTCTTCGATCCAACTAATAATTGAATAACTCACCTTGGAAGTCCTTTAATCTTTGAGTCAATAAATTCAGATTTAATTCAGAAATACTTGGACTTACGTGGATAGAAAAAGCAGTCTACAAAACCAACGGTGTGTATTAGACAACCTCAAACGCAGTGTACAGGTAAGTACAGAATATTCCAGATCCGAACAGACAAAGACGAAGCAGTGGCGGAAGGCCAGAAACACGGAGCTAAAAGTCTTTCTTTACATTGAGAGTAATTCACATACATATTAACCGGACTTGAAGATGGCAGCACATACTAAGACAGTTCAATAATGAAGTGACTAGCGGATATCCTCGGTAGCTTGTTGATGATGCATGTGGATCATTATTGTATTTTATGGACAGGCCACTAGAGGTCGGAAAGGTACTTTTTCCAACAATTGTGATAATATTTTAAATAATTATTGTGATAATATTTTAAATAATTATTGTGATAATATTTTAAATAATTATTGTGATAATATTTTAAATAATTATTGTGATAATATTTTAAATAATTATTGTGATAATATTTTAAATAATTATTGTGATAATATTTTAAATAACTATTGTGATAATATTTTAAATAATGATTGTGATAATATTCTAAATAATTATTATGATAATATTTTAAATAATTATTGTGATAATATTTGAAATAGTTATTGCGATAATATTTGAAATAATTATTGTGATAATATTTTAAATAATTATTGTGATAATATTTTAAATAATTATTGTGATAATATTTTAAATAATTATTGTGATAATATTTTAAATAATTATTGTGATAATATTTTAAATAATTATTGTGATAATATTTTAAATAATTATTGTGGTAATATTTGAAATAGTTATTGCGATAATATTTTAAATAATTATTGTGATAATATTTTAAATAATTATTGTGATAATATTTTAAATAATTATTGCGATTGGCGATCCTCCCGCGGTAATGCTTTTCACCTTGAGAGAAGTATCTGATTTTACTGTCAAACTGGCGATTCTAGGCACTGAACGTTTATTGTTTTTTGCGTAAATGTCAGCGTCTATTTCTAACTGATGCAGCCATAAAAGAAGCGGCTGCATAAGGAATTGCATAAGGCGAGAGGAAGATCCTGCAAATGACGACGTGGGCTTTTAACTCGTGCCTAGCAAACCGTAATACAATTGACCTGCTGTCCTTCATAAATGCATCCTACGCCTACCAGAAGGTGCCATATGCGCGGAAGCGATTGTAGATCGCGTTGGCACGTAGTCCACCGAAACATTTCATTATCAGGATGAGACGTGAGTTGAGACCAAAATAATTACTGCTGCATCGCAAGCGGCGGTTTCCAAACAGGAAACCTTACTTCAAGAATGTGGAATTGCATCGACGATTCGGATATTTTAGGCAACGATTGGCAGGAATACGAGGAAATACGGAGGTACTCCTTAACACGTTTATTATGTACCTACTGAGCCAACGATGAATTTATCTTTCACAGTGAAATCTTCTGTCAATCGTGTTTTTGATTAGTAATTTCTTTACCACTCCCCTAGAATTAAGCTCAGCGCTGTCTAGAATGTTAACAGTTAATAAGTTTTTCTTCAATCTAGTCAGTAAGTATAATCTAGTTAATTTTACCACATGCTATACGAATTTTAAGAATACGATTCTTTACAACGATTTTTTAGCATTAAGATACCTTAATTAATTTATATTACCTCGTTTACTTGTTTATGTACTGAATATTAGCGAATACAAACACAGTAGTTTCTTAAAATTTCAGTTATGCAAAAAGGACGAACCTTGAATATAGGTGATGGAAGATGATTTATGTAATTTCTTCTCTCCACCTAACCCTCACAGCGAAACGGATTTGGTGGCAGAGATGAAATCGAATATTGTGACACGTCTCTCAATATTTATTATTCCTATGAAAATAACTGTATATCTAAATATTTACATGAATATCTTTTGTAATGGTTGTAAATAGAATTATTATTTATTTATTAGAATTATTATTTAGATAGATTATTATTTAGAGGGAATTATTATTTAGAATAATAGAATTATTATTTATTATTATTTTGGGTCGAACTTGATTCATTCTACCCATAACATTTATAATCGCATTCGAGAAACTTTCGTGGTTTCTAATACACAAAAAAAACTATTCAAGATAGGGACAGATGCAGTCAATTGACTGCAGTATTGACTGCAGTATTGACTGCTGAAATAGAAAACAAAAAATGTGTGAATAGATTAGGAGGTCAATGGTAAAGGCGAGGATTAAGAGGTTGAACTGGTTCATCGAGGCGCACGTTCACCAAGAAAACATGAAATGAAGGCGATTATGGTGAAATCAGTTTCAATTTATCAATAACCGTATCTCGAAAGCGATACGGCGTTAGAATTATTTTTGTGAATGGAGCCAAGCGAATGTCGCTCGCTATCATGTGCAAATCATCTCGCTTTTAATTTTGATTTATTGACACGCTTGAGTGCTTAGTTCCACGAATTATTTCAAAGCAAATTATCGAGATAATTGGAAATACATGTAAGAGTGGACCTTTACTTCGCATTATTAAACCAAAAATAAAGAATTTCCATCGATCAAACGAATAATTACGGTTCAAGGTGCCCGACAATCGGTGTACGTGTAGGAAATTTATTTATACAAGGGTGTATCGACAGTGTTGGCCTACGGACTGTCTCCTACAACTAATATCTGATCAGAAGGTCCCGCAAACATTTTTTTCAACTCCACTTGAAATGCAATTTTTTCACGTTGAAATTACTTTTCGTATTTTCGACTTCGCTTCACAAAAATGGCAATAACTCCATTAGTTTGAATGGAAATTCAAATATTATTATACACCGTTGGAAAAAGCTTTAACTTTCAAAACGCTTGAATACATAACACGATTTTACAAGGAGGAATTGAGACGTGAAATTGGAGATTGAAATGTATAAATTTCACCTACTAGGTGAAACCACTGTCTCCATTCGATTCGGCGAGAAAAATCGCCTGGGAGATGAGTAAAAACTACCTAGGTCACGACAGGGGATATTTTTCATTACAATATCCAACATATTAGCAGAAAAAATGACGTTTTTCGCAATCGAACCTCGTTTTCTCTTTGAAATTCACGAGCGAAAATAAATTTTAAAAGTGGTTTAGAAAGCTGACATTCGGACGCATTTTTTTGCCTGCCATCAGCTACAAGAAAGGTCACCAGTGCTACTTTGAGGAAAAACATTATAGCTGCTCGGAGTATCGAACTTGATTTTTCTGAGGATGAAACTATACGTCAACTATGAATTTGAATGGAAATCCCCTAATCCGATCGTCAAAATGAAAGAATCAGCGTGGCATTGTTTTGGCAAGATTCAATAGGGCAAGAATAATTTTTTTTTGCATCCAGCTGAAGCGTAGAATGTTAAGGGGGTCATGGCTTGGGAAAATGGGTTGCCAGGCCGACCCACTTCGCGATTTGTTTGACGAGGACTCAATGGAAAATTCTTCACGTCGCATTTATCTCGTTCGACGGTTGGAGTTTATCAACAACCGCCACCTTGCGGTCGAATCTAAAATAGCTTGGTGGAAATAAAGCGTAAAAGGAGACGGAAATTAGGCGAACTACGAATGAAACAATGTGAAAAAGGCTCTAATAATTCACTTGTCACAATTCCTCAAGGGAAGGACCTAACCCCCTTAAAATTTCAAGGTTTTAGGTACGTAGAATCCGAATGTCGAATAAAAAGGCCTGTCCGTCCGCCATCAATACTCTTCCGACGAAACTATAAAAGCTACAAACTTGAAATTGTCACCAAAAATCAATCTTAGCCTGACAATGGCTATTTTTTTTTCTTTTTTTTTTTAAAGCTAAATCGCTACCTCAATTTTACTTTTGGGGGTTCTACGGGGTTAGTATTTTCGAAGGTTATTAGGACGAAGTTTGGCATCACTTTATAGAGATTTTAGGGAGCTGAATCGAATGAGACCACAACGGGGTTGACAGCTTTGATGGTCCTCGAGTTGCCACAGCGTTTATGTGGCATATTTGAGATTTTGGGAAATTTGGCAACATGGTGCAACTCGAAACTGTCTAACTCTATAAGAATCGGTTTTCGGATAGCTCCTCCAACACTATCTAAAGCTGTACCGTTAGGAGAAACCCTCCCTGAAATTTATTACCTCATGTAACAATTCCTGAAGCGAAAAACAGGATATACCGGGGGTATCGAGAAATTTTCCTTTAACGTGAGACCTATCGCAATGTTGAAAGCGTATGATTGAAGAAGAAAGGAAAATAAAACGGCTCGAGATGATAAATCGTATTTTTGGCCGGAGTGTGGCCTGTGTTAAGTCTGATGATGCTGTCTCCATCACGCACGTTGCCCCTATACGCGCTTCAAGTCACGTACACCTTCAGAAGATGCAATGTTTAATAAGTGTTAATTCTACGTTGTACGTCATTAGCAGAAATCGAATATACGGTTGAGTAATAGAAAATGAGGAAAATGCGTGGAAATTTATTGTTTTTCTTTTGCCTGAATTCCGTTTTTGTGGCTTCGAAATTTATACTATTGTGTAGCTTTTTTTTTTTTTTTTTTTGAAACGTGGACGTGAAAATTTTTGGTTACGTTGAATAGTCATATGTCTGTAATGGCGACCAGAACCCACAGCCCATTAGACCCTACAAACCAATCACAACATACCAAAACCTTCATTGAGATGAACGAGATGGTTCCAGAGGTTCACAAAGGATGGTAAACTTATTTCCGCTTTCGTTTGAACAGTAATTTTTAATTAACATGATTTGCTAAAAAAAAAGTTAAATTGTTTATAGAAACTAAAATATTATTGCTAACGCATCAAGAACACAAATTTGGACAAGAAAAATCCCTCGCACGTATCTAATTGCAAGGACGTTTTTTCCGTCACCTCTACATCGGAAAGCAACACCCATTCGCGGATATTGAAGAATCGAATATAGTGAAAGTCGCAGAATTTCATCATTCGATAAAAAAAAATACCAAAACGAAGAAATTCGATTGATTTTAAACGTTCATATTGTAATTTTTCGATAGTACACGCATGACGATTCTTTTTGGATTACAAACACTCTCAATAGAGGAAAATCAAGTTTAAGGAGGTCGTTCGACTAAGTTTAACTCCTCATTTCGATCCGGGTAAATATTTTCCTAATACACACCGTTTAGAAGGTACAAGCGAGAAAGCAAATTATCGATGTTAGACTAAATATTAAACAAACCAATTTTAGTGGGGACGCTGTATAATGTAAAAATTCTACCGACAAGAGTTTTGTCACTTGATACTTGTATTTGCCCGCTCTGCCAACTAATTGACCTTCGTTATGTCAAAGGAGAACCCTCTATGTATCGCGGAAGTTAGGGGCCAGGGCGTTTCCGGTTGAGGGGATTCGCATCCTCCACGAAAACAGCGCGAAGTAATTGTGCACCGTTCGATCTCGAAAAACCCCCGAACTATAGAATGAACTATATCAGAGGTAAAACACTGAAAGTGAACAATTAAATATCACAAAAATGATGAACAATCAATGAAGAAAAAATCACTCAAGGCAAAAATTGGTGGGTAAAATCAAGAAATTTAAGAAGAAAGAATAAGAAAGAATGACGGTTTTTACTACCTTTTCAGGTACCTAGTAAAGCTGGGGGTTTTAATCATTTTTCAACATTCGAAAATTTGATAGAAAATTAAGGCAAAAATTATATTTCCCAGATAGTGTTTGCAAAAAATCTAGAAAAAAATTACTTTAATTTTTTTTTATATAGAAGACCGCTTGAAATGTTTTCGATAATTTATTAATTTGTCATCTTACACTAGTCTACCAACGCTTTCGTCGGGCAGGATGAAAAATGCTAACAACTCTCGCATACATCACTTACCAACGAGACATGACCTTGTTATGGCCGGCGTTAATCGAGCGGTACAAATCCGAGAATATTCGGCCGTAAGATCATTGCCAAAAAGCAAGGGCGCTTCAACTGAATTCGGTACAAGTTCATGTCTGTATCGCCTGTACTCGTTCAAGTTCATCCCTGGCATGAAAATTGCCGACATCTGAGCCGGTGCCAGAGTACACGATAGAGCGAATCCGGTTTACACTAACTATCGAACGACAAATTGAAATAATTAAAAATCCACGAGTGGCAACAAATTACATAACAATCAAAGTAAAGCTCAAAAAGTCTCTGTAAAACGTCTGGAATTCGTTTAAAATATCATATTACCAGGCAAATGAGCTCGATATTTTCGCTTTTTTTCAGTTTTGACTAACATCGAAATGGTGAATCAACTCGAAAAACTCCTCGGAGTTTTAAGAAAGAGGAGAATTTTTAACGTCGAACGCACAACTCAAATTTGAAAAGCGGCCTAAAAGCGTAGTCACAATTGACTCTTGAAAAAAATTTCTGTTGTCGCAAAATCTCATTTTCCTGCTATATTTTCAAAACTGTGCATTAAAAAATTAAATTTACAGCACTCATAAAGATTCGACGATTAATTCTGAATAAACTAAATCGAAAACGTAGGCGGAAAATCGTCGGCAAACAAATTTTGAAACACCATTTTTTTTAATTCACCAATAAATGTTCTACCAATCCAATTCGTCTTTTCTAATATAATTCCAACTTTTTTTTTTCAATTTCCGGGGTTCTACTTTATCACTCTTATCAGGGAAGTCATCCACCACTCCGGACCTACTTTGTTTAATCGAAGTCACGTTTACACAGTGCTACTACTCGTCTCTTCCTACTATGATGGGGTGAGGTTCTAATCAGCCTACCCACCTTCACCAAGCCTCCACCCGTACTAGGGAAGTGAGGGACGAACTGGTAGCGAAGGATGCTGAGCGTCATTTAGGGAGACCCGCCCGAGATATTTTTCAGAGGTGGGTTATTCATTTAAGCAATTGGTTCAACGTAGATCGCGTTTGGGCTCATTGGAATGATTTTGAAAAATATATAACGAATTTGAAAATTCTCAACAGACTCAACTGCTGTAGTTGATTTGCGCGTACTAACAACGCTTTGACAATGGAAATTATTTGACTTTGTCAATCCAGTGTCAATCCAAAATCAAATTTCAACTGGGGATAGAATGGTTGGCAAGTTCCTGGCTTCTCCCCTATAATATTTTCATCTCAATATACATTATTTCCTATTGTGCCACAAGTCTATTCGCTCTAGCTTATTCCATTTGAGACTTCATTTTCATCCCTCGCCAACTCATATTAACAAAATTCTCTCAAAATTCGTCAAAGAGGAAAAAATAGCTCAACGTCGTACGTGTAACGCGATATTCGAGCGGAGACGTCGTTCGAATGCGTGCCAACTCGCGATTCCCACTTCATCGCAAGGGCGATCACTAATTTTATTCGTTCCTCGTATTTGACGCCTTACGAGGGCCTTGGTTACTTCTGGTATGAGGCGGATATGGAACACGTCGGATGCATTTAGTCAGCTGAGCAATTTATCCCGTTACAAGTTACAACTGCCAATAACGGTTAATTTTTTAAAGTTTGTATTCGTTTTTCAAAAATTTACCTCAAAAGAGAAAAGATTTTGTAAATGTCGAAAATACAACTGCGGAGAAAACGCGGGGGAAAGAACTTGGCTTCAAAACCTGACACTAAAACGGAAAATACTCTTTTTTTAATTAACTTCCAGACAGAATGTTCTAGAGTGAAAAAGCCGGATTTTATATCTCACCACCGATTGTTTAGAACGAGATAAATTTGCACGAAAAACGATTAGGACCGGATGATGAAAAAGTCGGAGCGAAACATTCTCAAAAGTACTTTATAGGACGGTATATGGCGTCAGCTTTTGAATTAACCTCCTCAATCGACTCATAAAACGTACAAAAGCCAATAAATTTTTTTTTCGGAAATATAGAGAAAAAAAATAGGCCCTTGGAGGCGCCGGGTATCGATCCCGGTACCTCTCGCATGCTAAGCGAGCGCTCTACCATCTGAGCTACGCCCCCGGATACACATTTTGTGATCGAAAAATGTTGTTGACCAATCAAAAATCTGGGTCAGCGACGTGAGTCCGAGAGCGAGTCTTGGGAGTGGCTCCAAATGGCAAGACTCGCGGGCACCGCTGGGCTCAAGAAGTTATACAAAAGCTATACCTCTATGAATCATGCTTATTGCAAACTGACGAAACTGTATTTCAGACAATCTCAGTTTTTGAGTGAAAAATTATGTCAAACCGCCAATGCACAAGCTGTAGAAATTTCATACCAATCAAATGTTAATATACCCCACCAAAAATGAGTAATGCTAACAAAATAATATAATTATTAAATAATAATAATTTAATATAAAAAATATTTAATATAATATAAATATAAAAATAATAATAATAATATAAAATAATAATATAATAATTGTTAAAAACTTTCTCTTCGGTCGAATTAATTGACAAATATTTCCATCACTAGTATTTACCCCATGTTTTCCTAGCAACAATACATCCGCGAACATAACAATTCAGAAGAATTGAAAAATGTATTAAGCTTGAAAAGAGAAAAAAACGTGAAAATTTTTGGAACTTTTGCAGTTGATTTTTAACATGAAGGATGAGCTAGCGAAAGCCAACTGATAAATGGCATTTAGATGATATGAATCGGCACGCAAAAGAGTATCTGAAACTAAGAGAGAGTATCTGAAACTAACAAAAACGTCGCAATTCGCCGAGTTATTGCGCAATTCTGTAATCAAAGCCAAAAAATCGAGACGTCGTAATCGAAACAGAAAACACTTCGAATTTCTGAAAATACCCTGTCAAGATAAGGGAGAAACTAAACAACAAAAAGAGCACTCGCCAAGTGCAACTCTCTTGGCATTAGATACTAGATGTTCGAGATAGAGATTGAAAGACCGGTAAGATGAACGGGAGTACCAGCGTAAACGGAAAGGCGGCGTAAATTGAAGAGATATGTTTCGGCAAAATTCCAACGGATGGTTCACATAGATTTTCCTTAGAGCGAGGGATGAGGGCGAAATATATTGCTTCGGCGTTCCTCTTTCATTAGGGAAAGAAGATTTTCTCATTTGGAACATGCCGCCCGTAATCATTTGGACAAAATCCGACGACTTGAGATTTCTCAATTCCCTCAACTTCTGTAAAATGTGATGAAGAAGAGAGAGAGGAAAAGTTTTCTGAGACCGCCAATTGAGCGAGAAATCCTCGAAGGGAAATGTTGCAAAAGATGAGCTAAATTTAAACGAGCGATTCAGACATGACAGGTAAAAAAAAAATAAAATATTGTACGAGAGGAACCCAAATTGGCAATTGCGCTTTGCATGACGTCCGAATTTTTCAAAAGGTAAAATAACAAACGATGGACGATTCCAAGTTTATGAGCTTCCATTTGAAAGTTAAACTAGATATAATGAAGGTCTCATAAGTATTCTCAGCTGGTTTTATGGAGCGCTCACGGATCTGAAACAGGGCGCGAGAAAAAAAATATCGCTTTACCGAAAGCTGCTTCTGGCGGATACGAGAAGCAGTTCGTCTATTAATAGTCAAGGCAGATTCTAGTATCTAATTAGAATTGAATTTTAACTCAATAGAAATGAAAGCAGTTTGAAAGGGAAGACCCCATTTATTTATGGAAATTCAATATTTAGGTCAGCAATGAGATCAGTCAATCAAAACAACGTACGTAGTCAATGTTTTTTGGTATTTTGTATGGAACTATGAAATTATTTCATACGCATGTGACAAGGTTACATCCGTTTCGAACATAATTTACAAAATAAAACAAACACTATCCTAGAAATGTCAACTTAGAAGGAAAATTCCATAGGATTTTTCACGACTAAAGAGACACGGGGAAATTTATATTTGGATTCAAAATTCACCCGGGGTTTTTTTCGTTGAATTGTGCACCCAGTCTCCAAGTAATTGGTTCGGAGAGAATGGCATATCACGATAGTCTAACGTAATCTAGTGACCCTTATGCATAATTCAACACTCTCTCGTCTCCATTATCAGAATTGATGGCCTCGTCGCCTCCAATAACGTCTCGTCGATCAACTATTACCGTTCTAGTGTCATATACTACGAAAAAATTTAAAACTGAAAAAATAAGGGAATGAGCCGTTCAAAAAAAAAAAATGTAAAATGATATTTTCGATCACAAAGTACTTTTGACTCGGAATAGAGTATACTTGTGTGGACACACTGTATTCCGTTGGATTCGGCTTCCACGAAGAGAAATCGACCGGTCTAGACGCTTCGCACCATCGACCTTTCAAAAGGCGATAAATTATGATCGGAGGGCATTGAAGGGCCTGTGTCAGGCAGTTAAATTCCTTGCATCTCACGACAACTGGTTAGATCGGCCGTAAAACTAGATTGCAACCCAGTTCAATTTTCCTTTGCGAATAGGAACAGAAATTCAGCACTACAATCGGCTAGATTTGAAAAGTCAAAGCGTGAAACAAGTTCGAGTCTTACTCTATGAAGAATTTATTATTATTACTAGGAAGGGTAAATTGTAAACTTTTAATACCGTATTCGAGAGAAATCAATAGGCAACACGGGTTTTTGCGAATAATCAAAGGCTCGGCTCAATTCTGTCAAAGCTAATAACACCCGAACATTACGCGACATACTGTGGCTCATTTAACCCATCCGCAACGTGTTTTTTTTTTTTTTTTTTTTTTTTTTTTTTTTTTTTTTTTTTTTTTTTTTTTTTTTTTTTTTTTTTTTAAATAACAGTCGGAAATAAAACTTCATTCTCTCATTATTATTTGTACAACCGAGCGGCCGTACCTTTAAAAATTAAGGAAGCGATATGGCTAAGAATCGAGCCATTATCAGACAAAGGAGGATTTTTGGTGAAAAAGTCAAAGATGTAGCTATTACATTTTCTTCAAAATATGATGGCGAACTGACAGATTTTTTTTTTATTGGATAATAGGATTCTACATGACTTGAAACGTATAACATCAATTTGGAGAGGGAGGTTAGAAATTTTTTTCGCGAGCGTTATAATAAACCAGAACAGGAATCGGTGCCAAATATGCGTAGCAGAAGAATTACATAATAATTCACACCTCAAAAAATATTATCGGAAAAACTCCAAAATCATATAAAAAAATTACTTTCGTTAAAATTTCATTCAGAAATACTGATTACGCTGTGACAAACGCATAGCTTCAAAAATAGTTGCACATTTCTATAAAAATCGCAACGAAAATTTCCTTAAAAAATTCGTAGCTGGCCAACGTTGAGTAAGACACAGTTCTACTCCGCTGTTATGTCAACGTGGAAAATATTCGTAAGAAGAAAACAAAGAGAACAAAAAACGCATTAAAGATGCAAACTTCGCGTCATAAATCCTCGATTTATCTTTGTCTTATGTAATCTTGAAAGAAGTTCGGCATTCGTTTACTCGGAAACTCAACCTCGCTCTCTTCTACAAAAGATCGACTGCTAAGTCTCCACGTGTTGAACCGACGGCTAACACATTGGACTTGCCAACCTTGTTTATTGTTTACAATATTGGTTTTGTTTCTTTCAACGAGCACGTCCCCCGACGCGCGTGGGCATCGGGAGAGGAATTCGAATTTTTCGTCTACGTCTTAACAAACCATCAGTTAGACGTGAAATTCCTCGTATCCAAACCGATCCGAAAGAACTGAGTATCGGATTACATTCAATGATGAAATATTGTTTCAAAAAACGAGTGGTTTTAAAATAAATGTTTAGCATAGTTTATAAGGCACTTCCGAAATAAAAGAGCTCAAGGCCATAAGATTTAATACTTTTGCCGGTCCAGGTCTTCCAAATTATTTAATTTTTCTTTCTCCAGACTAGAAAAACGAATCAATTTTCGCAAGGTTTGTCTGTAATCAAATAAAATATTTCCCCCAAAAAATCACCAAAATTTTAATTAAAAAACTTGATTTAAACTGGAAGAGAAAAAATCCTTCTATCGAAATGCACGAGTAACTGTGACTATAATTTAACGTCGTGTTCATCTACTAATTTCGCAGACGGAAGAGCTCGAATTAAATTAGGCCAGTGGACCAAATAAGAACGAAAAATCGTTCATCGTTTTCACTCGAAGGAAAGTTAAGCAACAATAGCTAGAATTAGTTGGCAAGCAGTAAGGTCAAGATCGATCAGTATGCCCAACTTACGACGAACGATTCGCCGAATTGTCAATAGGTTCGTGACGTGTAATCGGAATTAATTCCCAACTGACGCGAGAGGGCGAATAATAATTTTGTTACATAATAATCAACGTCAAGAGGTGAACATTTTACGACTGAAAAATTATCGTTCTTGCACTGGCCATGTGTTGAAACGAGCGTATGCGACTTTTTATTTATTTTTCATCAAACGAAATAAATGATAAAATAACGGGGACAAGCTAATTTGACAATTATTATCATCGCAATTTTCTAATAGATCACAAGGTCAGGTCAAAAGGCGATGAATCATTACGAGGACGGTTTCGCACATGATCAAGACGAACCTAGGAGTCAATTAGTCGACTCGGTTGTTGTCTAGGGGCGGCTATTTCTAGTAGCAACTGGGGCCTTTTGGCGCCTTCTGGCACCATAGCCAACCTTACGGTTTATTTTGTGACCGATTGTTTTTTATAAGGGGTTTAATACGACATCGAACATTGAACGATTGCAATTAATAGCCGTCGCGCATATATAGGTATAAAAGTTTCAATTTAGTTTTCCGCATCACGTTTGGCTTTTTGACTTTTCCTTTTCACATTTTATAAAAATTTCTTCTCCTTTTTTCACCTACATGGTGCAATGTTTTTCAATCGAAAATAAGATAGACAGAATAATTGAACATGGAAAACCTTTTGAAAAAATACATAAATAAATACAGAAAGAATAGAATTTTAATACTCTTTTTAAAATACGGCCTATCTAGTTTTGGTCCGATCAATACAAAAATTCGAGAGGGAAAATTAGACTCAAATTTGAATACTTACATTGCACAAACAACGAAAAAGTGTTAGTATAGAAGCTATGAAATCTCAAACACAGCCCCACACAAACGTGAATACTCCCTCATCAAAATACTAAGAAGTAAATGTATACGACCGTTGGAAAGCTCAAGGTGAGTATTTAAATCACAGGAGTGATTAAATCGTTAATTTTCCCAAAATTACCGTTTTCCGGCATTTCTCCGAATCTGAAACCGTTACAACTGGTTGGGTTCAATTTACAAATTTATGGGACCAACCCAGATAATTACCCCGAACAAAAGAAAAAAGTGTGTCTACTTTGAGTTAGCTCCTCCGTTTAAAAATGAACGAATTTCCCCAATTATCGGCTCTCGTTCGAAAGAATAAACCCTGAGCTGTCAATATAAAATACGAAACGTAGCTGATTAAACGATGTTCCACCCAATTAGGTAAATAGGCGCGACAATTAGAACCCGCCCCAGAGAGCGCAACGTGTTCACTAGTTCCAGCAATTTATTTCTCGCAATAATGTTATCTCTCGCGAGTCGAGAACTAATTGAAATGCCGGAGATTATTCCGCAAGTGCATTCCATTGCGGGAAAAATTCAATGATTCATGAACAATTACGCGGAATTATGATAACCGAAGAAAAAGAGTGTACGTAGAAACAATATTTGGGAAAGAGTCTGTTTATGCCGAATAATCGATTAATCAAGAGCGTATCCCAGTTCAAAAATTAGATTATTCAATTTTACGCAACACTGTGCACTTCAATTCAGATCACACGCAAAACTGTCACGTTATAAACATTTCGATTTCCACTGGTTTTTCTTTATTTAATTTTTCATTGATTTTCACTGGCTTTAAAAATGAATCTATTAGAACGCTCAAGGTCGAGCATTGTTCGTCACGGCTTGGGAATGGCGCTTCATTTCTATCGCGTCAAATACCGCTATAATCTTATTTTATAATTTTATAATACGGCGATAATTTTTTTAAAATGTTCTACAGTCGATTATTGAAAAAGAGGCTGCGAGAGACTTAAGCAAAGGATTTTTAGCGGTAAATGATACACAAATATAGTTTTAATTCAACGCTTACCCATCAGCAACGAATATTCCTTACCTGAAACAAAAGAAAAACTGCATTGCGATAAAACTGTTTCGTACGCATATTAACAATCAATACCAATTTCACATGACATTAAATACCGCTTAAAAAAATAAAACTTTCCTAAGGAGACATTTTTCCCTGTATCCACTAGCCTTGAAACCGAATATGTCCGCTGGCAATTATTCGGGTCAACGTTTGATGATTCGGATGATGATAGGGACAATTCAGGATTGATACTAGCCAGGTCGACGAACTCGCCGAAGGACACGAACCAGGTCCCCTGCCCGGCACGTTGTCCACCGTCGATAATAGGTACGATCAGCAGCGGACACATTCATGCATATGATACAACGTAGAAAGGAACTGATGCCGACTTTCTGAAACGCACGAGCGATTCAATATCGAATTTCCAGAGACGGAAGAACCGAATGGGCAAAAAAATTGCGAATAGAACCCAATCAAGGCTTTCATGTTTGAGCAAATAGTTGATTGATGGCAATATTTATAGTTATAATTAACAGAGAATGGAGGGAAATGTCCCTTCTAAAAATGTTCCTATACCGTACAAATCTGCGTCTTTGTTAGAGACGAATCCGCGGAAAATTGGACAATTCTTCAGGCTAGGAGACCCGAGAAAATATGTTTATGTTTATTTGTTTATTTACGGGCAAGCCCAATTACATTTGAAAATATTTTTAAAAAATTTAAAAAAAATAAAATAACTCATTCTAACATAATTTTCAATAATAAATAAGTGGAGAACATTTTTTGGTAGTCCTTTTAAGTGAATATAATTTAATTAACGAGGATCAAATATTTTGATACTCATCTTTAAATAACCATAAAGACATTTTACACCTCCTATCACGTTAGAAAAACGGCTCAGCAGAACATCAATTCGTTACAGAGCTTCAGTTTCCGCGTATATATCCTTCGCGCAAATTGAATTATTCTAGGTCAGTAATAAATTCAAACTGTTCCTCCTCGAGTTTCCCTTGCAGATTCGCAATTCATATTCAGGTGAACAATATGAGTTTTCGACCTAATTTACTATCATGCTTACGGTGCGACGGATTTGGCGACATTCCATTTTCAAACTGATCTACGAGCGCGGTATTTTTCGAAGCCTCGGTTTGAAATTTAGTACCGTACGCATTCGGGTCAGCGTATTTTTCACCTGATCTGAAAAACATTTTCGGTTCGATGAACTGCGAATAAAATGGAATGGTTGAATTTCAAAAGCGATTTCCGCTCAGCTGAATACCGAGAGAATTTCGAGCGGTTCCTAGACATCGGTCGAGGATAAATTTATTCGACCATATTTTCCTTTGAATTTGCACATTAAAGCGATGAAATTCGTTCGCTCCTGAACCGATTATCACCTGTTTTCAACGGCAATGTTTTTCGTTTGCCGGAAACAAAGAGTAAATTATGGTAGACAAAATTATTCGCTAATTTAAAAACAATTCGTACTCAATTTGAGTCGTTACAAGAATATAATGGAGTGGGTCTGACTTTTCGGACAATCTCAATACTCCTTACTGCTTAAACATGGAAATAAACAGGCAATATTTCTTTTACCTCTGAAACTAGTGAATTCATCCGTAATGTTTCGAAATGTGTAATGATGCCACTAAACAATAGTAATTAAACGCAGTGAAAAAAATAGGTAATTTTCTAATATGTTAAAGAAATCGTTTTGGACGAAGAACAGAGTTTTAAGGAAAAATCGAAGAGAATACGAACAGGAACACTCAAAATGACCATTAATTCATCGCTGACTATCAAGACTTGGATTTTTTTGGACAAATAAATACGAGGAACGCCGAATTACAACTCCCGTGGGTCATCGGTCGACGGAAAGTGGTTTTTCATCACGATTATGCCAACTTTGGAAAGTTAGGTTCGCAGGGTTCGCGTGAACGAGCCAAAGGCCTTGCTACGTTGCATGACTGAGTTTCTGAATCGGTTCTGAGTCATCAGCAGAGAGTGAAAGCAAACGGGGGAGTTAGCTTAGTCAGGCCGACTATTGTCCATGATGACCCACCTCATCCAAAACAGCTCAAGTCTGAAGGAAATCTATTTCGAGCGGCGAGTGGAAAAATAATTTCGCCGGATTCTATTTTAATCGCGGGATGAAGGAATTCGAAAACGACAGAATGCAAGAATTTCCAGAACGAATTTTCGAAGCGTATTATAGAGACGACTGCTTGAAGAGTATTGTGGTTCTCAAAAGAGCTAAAGTATGCTGGATGTTGAAATGCATGTCATACACGACTAATTGAAAGAGACGGTGAAAATAGCTTTCTTCACACGTTACTGCAGTTTTCATGATTTTTAGAGCTTTTAAAAAATATCACATGATGAGCAATCGGCACTATGAATGGTCCACACTAAAAACTTGTCACGCCAAGCTGCATAAGTGCTTATTTTTGGAAACCAGCAGAAATTTGCTCGGAGCCTGCGTTCTTCACGTTTGAATGGTAGAAGCTTTTCTAGAGGGCAATAAACCATTCTAAACGCCCAGGAAATTTTCTAAACCGTCTCATAATTTGATTGATCAATTTTCAAGGCATGTTGAATACGAATATTTTAATAAGAATTCCATAACTGTTTGGAAGAAATCAGATAAAATCCGATTTGTGGTGAAAGCTGATAATTTTGAAAATTCGACACATTTGAGCTACGGATATATCTGGTAGAAATCTGCAGCGCAGACAAGCTTGACAACGAACAGATGCTCACGTTTCCATCAACATCGTTTACACCAATTGCAGCGGTTTGGCCGGCTTGACGGATGCATCAGGAGGGGATTCCTAGGGGTACCAGAGAGGGAAGAAAGGCTAACGAACCCGCGGGTGGCAACAGAATCTGACCGAACGCAGGCAAGAAACCTCTACCCCGAATGCACATAGATGGGATCAAGGAACGGCCTTTCTTTTCACACCGGTCGTCGACTAAACCCGGTTGCAAAGGCGAAGAAGAATTCCGTCCAGCTTTCGCTCCTTTATTCGCCGCGATTCACCTTATTTACGACGACGGCTTTCCCGCATTATCTTCAGGAATGTTCTCCCAAGGGAACAAGAAGTTTTGAGAAGAGGAAAAGAAATCAATTGGCAAGCGATTAAGAGACTAATGATGCCTGAGCAGGTGAAAGTGCTCCGCTCAGTGCGCGACGAAATATCGAAGTGGCCTGATACCTTCGCCGGAGTTCAAAGAGCTACAGTGTAAAATTTCAGCATCATGGGATTATACTTCTGATCAAGGAACAGACAGGCGGACAGATGTGTAAAGTGAGCAGAGGCCGAACCTACTCCTACGTCTCCCTTCTACCACTAATTTCCGACCAAAAGTTTCCTGGAAAATTGTTATGTTACTGCACCTAAAACCCCACTTTTGGAATTTTGAAATTATTTTCCGTGCTTTCTACCTTATTTCATTGAAAGGGCTCTAACTCCACTTGCACGCTAATTCAAATCTGACCACACCGTTGGAAAGAGGGTTACATTTCCTGACAGCCCAATAAAAAAAAGAGGTGGAATTGAGATGTAAAAATTGAGTTTAAAACGTAAATTTTGCCAAAATTTTGCACTTATTAAATTTATTGTCGCCTTTGAAATTAAGAGAGAAAACAATTGAATGCGGAAACGTGTTTTTCGGCTAAATTATTGGTTCTTAGTGAAATTTTCCTGCTCATTCAGTGAGTTTTGGCTCATCTTTGTGGTAATTTTTAACGCTGAATAGAACGATGAAACAACCAAATTACGTAAGGTTATTTTCGCTCTAGAATTTCAGATATGAAACTTGAAAAAATGTGTTAAAAATTTAAATTATGTTTAAATGTGAAAAAAAACTTGTTTTTTTTTTCCGGCTAAATCAGATTTTATTTAATAAAAAAATATACCCTTTCTTTTTTTTCGTTTCATCTTCTTAGAAATTTTTCACCCTAAATTTATTCAGGTGACACTCTCTGAACCTAATAGGGAGAGCCGTGACAAGAGTGAATGAGTACCAAGCACCACTCATGTTACATCCTGTGCTCTTGGTTTCAGTTTGAAAGTTCATTTTATATTTCTTTGCATTCTAACATGGCAGGCTTCTCTCTGTTCATCGTCATCACAGTAAATCTGGCAACCAGCTAAACCCTTTATGTCATCATCAACTGGGTGATCCCTTCATGTGTCATCTTCTCTTTAGCTCTAAGATAAGATTGAAGAAAAAAAATCGTAACTATTTATCACTCATTTTGTACACGTGAGATTTTTCATTCATTGTTCATTTTTCATGCTTCTTCCCAACGACTGTTCATATACATAACTGGCCATATTTTCCATGGTGGCTGTTACGCAAATGTATGCAAGTTGAAGCTCGTTCACTTGAAATGTCTTTCTCCTCGGTAGAGGGCAGTGCCCGTCGTGAATGAATAGCCTTGCAATCGGTGTCGCTTCGATTCCGCAGGACCAGCCCCTGCCGGCTTCCATTATTCGCTTATGCTTGTCTCTTCAGTTTCGAGACGTGCTTTGTTATACTGTCTTTATTGAAACCGACCTCCGTGCCACTATCAGTCGTTACCCTTCCGCGAACCTGTTGTTGGAAAGCAGCTTGTTCCTTTTCAATCCTTTAATGCCTTCGTTTATACATTTTTTAGCGAGCATTTTCCAAGAAAATGACGCTATTTTGCTTTGGTATTACACTTCCCATTTATCAAAATTTTATCACATTAAAAAGCGTTAGCATTAAAAGGTCTCCAAGAGCGTTTTTCTCTCAATATTCGTGAGCGTGTAGCTTGAAAGTAAAATTGAATTCCAACCAACTTTCATTCTATGACATCTGCAATGAGAACAGCCTTTTTCGAGAATAAATTTTGCCAAAAATGGGATTATCATTCTTCAAAGATCAAGATCATCAAAAATTCTTCAAAAATTAATACCGGCGACGAAAAGATGCAGAATTTAATGCACTTTAATGAATGAACGGACAAAATTGATTGTAAAAATCAAATAATCTTTTAAAGTACGACTACCGTTTGACGGGACTATGTCGTAGCTTTTTCTTATAAATCTACACGCCAAGAAAAAAAGCTGGTAAACCAATTCCTATTTTTAAAAAGCAGTAAAAATACGGGGGAAAAAACAACTCGCTCCACCTAGCCATTAAATTTAAAAGCAGCAAAAGGGGCGCCCGAGCAACGCGAACCTGGCACGAAAAATTATGCACGGCGTCGAAAGCTAAGCGCCGATAAATTGAGCGTACACAAGGTAACTAGCGGCCAAAAACGCACACAGGCCACCCTGTCCGCTCCTCTCGGCAAGTTGACAGACACGTTAATCACAAAAACCTTGGCAGGTGGCTACAAAGAGACGCGACAAACCTTGGCCTTGGTTTTAGGCCGACGTCATTGCGATTTTTTAAATACCGCTCATAAAAAATCAACAGCCCGTTTAGAAACACTATTAAATATTGTTTAGCTCTAAGATGGAAGATGGATTTATTGTTAAATATTAGCTAAAGTAGACGGCAGATCATGATTGTGTAATTTCTGAACGCATCTTTAGTCAACAGCTTCAGAAAAATATTCTTTTGTGCAACGAAATGCAGATGAAACAATTATGAGAACTGCGAACATTGCGATTTCAAGCGAGGGGAAAAGGTTTCAGAACCTGATCGGTGAATAAATTGACTTTTTCTACGTTCAGTTTCTAGACCTCATGCGTTCAAATATACTAATTTTTACGGCTATTAAAAATCAAACGTGAAAATAAGCACTACTGAAGTAGCGAAAGATTTTATAACGAGGAATATGGTGTGAGAATCAATTGATTAAAACCAAGCGACATCTGCTTTAGGACCTTGAACCTTCAAAAATATGAATTGTTATGACCTGTAAAAATCAATCATTTGTCACCCTTTGACCGCAGACACAGGACAAAAAGACATTATTTCAGAAAGTTTTTCCGAGTATAGTGCTATGAAAAAATTTCCCAATTCCTCTCCGTCCCGAATTCATTTACGAAGCAAACATGGAAATATAATTTATTCAAAATACTATATTCAGTGAAAATTATACCCTCAAGCGGTAAATAGACGGTCAACATAATGGTGAAAATAGATTGAAACCGGACTCATTGAAAAATATTGCTCACAGTTGACTACGAAACCAATTTTTTTGAACCCAATATAAATTAAAAAATAATTTTTCACAAAATAACGTCTCACTACAATCGACGTTTATTTAGTTCGAAGGTCGACTAAGTTGGCTTGACGAATTCATTACTGCGGGAGAAATGAGTCAGCGTCTGGCTTTCCTTATCAAAGGGCCTTCAATTCTGCTTAGCTTTTGAGAGATTGTCAACGCGGCTGAACGTGACTTCTGTATTCTCGTCAGTGGGAACGCGATAATTGTATTACTGTGTCGATTGAATGTTCTCGAGGAAATTTTCCATTATTGATCGAGATAAGATATTCCGTTTGTTGTGTATTTTGGAATTCGTCTTCTTTCAAACGTATAACATTGTAGTACAGCTTTCGAGCATAGAATATAACGTTAATACTGGAATGAAGGTCATTCGGATAGGAGAATAAGACATAATTTTTGCAGAAGCAAGGGTCAAAGAAAAACATGAGTACTTGTAAAAAGGCGTCAATTTGAATTGAAAATTGCAAAATAATGCGTCCAACATGCCCTCCAACGATGTTCCTAATTTCGCCATGAATATAATCTCAATAAAGGTTGTCTAAAATTTGAATATAGGCCGGGCATACATTGCTTTTCTGTATTATAGGTTATCAACCTGCCCGCTGACTAAAAAACGCTTCAGTGCCGTGGGACAAATCAATTCACGCTATTTAATAAACGGATTAATTTGTAATGTAACAAGCTTAAGAATACGTCCAGGTTAGCTGCGAATGTAATACATTCGGAAGGAACAATAAAAACAAAGCGACGAAGGGGAGAACGTTCAACTTGACCCGTCCATAGGCCATACGGGTACGTGGAAGGAGAAGCAGTTCTTGTATCCGAGTACAGGTAACTAATAATAGCAACTCAGGTGCTCGAAGGTCAAGAATGATCGGCCTGCCAATTGATCGGGACCTCTCGGGCGTTTCGAACGGCGGCGGACAACTAGAATTAACAACCGACAAGTCCGGTTCGAAGCTAAGAAGAAAAAAAAAAATACGACGATTTTAATAACAAGATTGGAGCCAATTTTTGAAGCAGTAAAAACTAATAACCGCAAATAGCAGGAGGCGAACGTATCATAAGCGGAAATTACGAAGGCGTTGAACTTCTGTCCAAGAAGCGAATCCGGAAGGCAATGCTTGTTAGCCCAACGTGATGCAAGACATTTAGGACGAGAATGAATTACTATAATTCTACACGCGAAAAACCAGTCGAATAATATCCATATTTTTAACGTCAACTTTCCCGCGGTTGATTTGCTAACAAATTTTTCAAAGCTCTTACGCAGCTGCATCTTCGGCGCATGAGTCCTTAACTGACCAAATTGGCGAAGGCTCAGAAGGCACCGCTCGTTAAAATGTGAAAGAAACTAACTTTGCCAACGAAATTACGGAATGGAAAGTGTGCAAATAACGGATTGGCATTTCATTGTTTATAATTTAGCGATAATCGGTAGGAATTATGGCCAGCTGGAAGTAATAACTTACTATCACCATACATGTAATAATTTAACTGTACTCATCGATTACGTATTAAATTTACATGGATAGACAAACGATATGTTCGCGGATATACAGTTGGTCCTACGAAAGGAGTCACTTCTAGGACTAATTTGCAACAAAAATGTCTCTTTGTAATTTATTTTTAAGTCATCCAAAAAAATTTTCTACTTTAAGATTTTATTGGCGCTGTCAACCTAAAACGACCCAGAATTCTAATTACAAAAGAAAATAGCCGAACGAAAAAGTTGAAGGCTTTTTCAAAATGACTGTTCATTCGCTCTTTCTAACGCTGTTATCTAATTCCACTTTAGGAAGTTAGTTCGTTCTAGATACATAAGATTGAAAACATGGAAGAATTGAAATAAAAACTAAGTTTTCGAGCTAGCCCTTAAGTGTCAGTCCCTCATCGTTACAAACATTTAAAAACCTCCAGCATTCAAATATATTGATTATTGATGCCAGTAGAAGATATACCCTGAAAAAAACCATAACATGGAACCTTATCAGTGAAAAATTGTAGGCAATTCAATGTACTTTCGTGTGGTAACATTAAATTTTCTTTCGATTTGCCACCGTTATTGAGAAAAAAAAATCGCGAAATAACGTGATTTTAGAAATAATAAGGCTTTTTTAAATGTTCCATCTCGAAATTTCGTTGGCAAACCCCAAATTTTGATTCAGCGATTTGAAATAAGAAACTATAGAAATGGCAACTAGTCCAAAAATTTCCGCTAAAAGCTACCAATTCACTGGACTTTGTACACCAACAGGTAGTGCTAGCTGTGTCTTGATTTGTACTACGGTGAGACGCTTCACTACTTAACGATCACTTGCAGCGTTTTTAATAAACATTTTTTACGTCATTGCCGTTACTGAATAATCAGTACTTTATTCTCGAAGAACTCAGCTATGAGTAAAATATTTTCCTAAAAATCGTTTAGTCGGACCAAACGATGGCGAAACCGGGCAAAAATTGGACGACTTCGGAATTCACCTTAAAAAAAGACAACTGATACTCGTAACTCCGGATGAATCAGAGGATCGAGATGAATTATTCATGTTTCCATTGGGGACAGTTGAAAACGGCCCACGCGCATGGTAACCGAAAGTTACAAGACGTCGAGCATCCGCCGAACGCGTCACGGGGTTCTCTGGCCAGAAATATTCACGCGATAAGACTCGAAAACGTTCCAGATAAAGGGGGTCAAGTGGAGTGAAAAAGTTGTACAGAGCAGAGTGACATTGAGGTCGAACGAGCAGGCATTTCAATTGTCTGAAGGAAAATAGGTAAAAAAAAAAAGAAATAATTCGTCTACGATATTGTACAGGTAGCCTGCCAAGCGCTAAAAATGAGAAAACGAGGGTTTTCAAATAAGAAACAATGAATCGGCAAGAATAGTAAAATAATTCAGCGCAGTAACAACTTTTGAGCATTGGAAAACCTCGAGATTTTCGCCAATTTCCCCTCCTACTTTGCGGATTTTATATTTTCGTTGGTTGAAGAACGAGTTTTCCAAATGTGGGATTTTGTGAACTTTAAGTTTCTTATCTGGATCAACCGTTCAAAAAAAAAAAAAAAAAAAAAAAAAATTATCTCCTCAGTAATTCTATTTTATTAACCGACAACAAAAGGAGGAGGTTACTATATATGAATATAATCGAATTGCGAGTACATCGGAACTGGTACAAAATCGTGTGGGGTGAATGAACACGGACTAATCAATGACTGGAATGAGAGTGTTATCTCTCATTTAACGACCGCCGTTTGTAACATTTTTACGATCTCAGTCGAGCGTGTTGGCCGACATGAAGCTATAAAATCTGGCAGAATACTTCAGAATATTCGCTAAGAAATATTTTCACAGTATACTCGGAAACATTAAAGCAAGTGTAACCCCTTTGCGGTCAAAAAGTCACAAAAACTAGTAATTATGATAATATAAAATTCCCAAAGAGCATTTTCGAATTGGAAGAGCAAAATAGGAGGTAATTGGATTGCCACACGTTCCTTGATGTATTGCCGAAATGCTTTCTTGGCGTTAACAGTTCGAACACTATCAGCGTTCTCCCGATTATGAACACGGTCGTAGGCAGCATTTTCATAACATGATCGCTAATTATATTTTTTATAATTCCAATCAAATCGATATTTTTCTGTCGTTGCATAATCAAAATTTGCCAGTATTCAGCGCTGGGCTGTCGAAAGAAATTTGGAATCCCTCATCGAAAGTCCCTTATTTTTGTCCAACCTAAAGCCATTCGATTCATTACTTAGTCGAAATGAGCCCAATTTTGGTTGCGTTTTGTTGTAGTTTCCCACTCGTTAAACTATAGCGTAAAAGCAATATTTATCGTCCTTACGTTGGAATATTATGCTTGCGAAAAATTCTCCTGGGTAAACTTTACAGAAGATCAATTAGATTGAGTCATAGAGGAATTATATTCTGTAAGAGGTGTTTTAGGTTTATGGAGAGGTATACAGGGTCTTTGAAGAGTATTTTTTACTCTTCGTCAAGTAATTTCGCTCCTTTGGACCTCCACAGGGTCTTTAGCTACTAACGCCGTTCAAATTTCAAAAGGGATACTTTTCGTACCTCTATTACAGGCAATAGAAACGGTATACATTTCAACAAGCATTGTTACACCTTTCCGAAAAATCACAGCACTGCTAGGATAGGAATATGATGAAAAAATTGAAACCTTTCCTTCCTAGCAAAAAACATAGGTTAGCACAAAGCAAGGGAAAGAATCCAACTTCTGCCCGCAGATGTAACATTTTTTGTGTGTCTATAAATCAAGACTCTATCCCCATGATTTTCATAGGCGTATGGCATGGGGCAAAAAACGTAATATTGTGTTTCCACTCAGTCACACACGAAAAAACCATTCTTAGAAAAATGCAGGCACTTTGCTACAACTATTAAAAAATGTAAATGTAAATTTTACATTTGTTACCTTCAAGTTCCAACGTTCATCCTAGGCTCAATCATACCACTTATATATATAAAACCGTACTCAAAAAATATCTTACCTCTTCTCTCCGCTTGAGCCAACGTCCGCACGGGCTTTCCTCCAAAACTTCCGACTCGTCTTCCGAATCTTCACCGCTCTCCCTTTGGCTTTTCCTTTCTGGGCGCGACTTTCCGCTAGGCATCGTCGGAATTTGATGTGCGGTTGACGCGAAAAGCCGATAAACAATATGCGGGTACGATTGGCGAATTTACGTCCGTAACCGGCGATTCATTTAATATAAATCCAACGTCGGTCGCTAGAGAAGAACGCGATTTGCCGAACGGCCACTGCAAAAACAAAACACTTCGCGGTCCGAATACAATCGCGGCACTGAAAGGTTTTTCAACAATCCGGTGAACCGTGCGGAGGTGAACTTAACACGGGAACAATAAACTGTCCGTCGGACGGGGGTAGAAATGTGTGGCTACAACAGACAAGCCGATGTCGCGCTCGTACATCCCATGGACTGTTGAACTCGACTGATCCGCTTGGCCAAACTCAACAAACCAGCGCCGCCACCCGCCACCCATTGCCAAGGTGACTAGAACAAAGGTGGGCTCGATCCGATGCTAACCCGCACGGCATGACGTCACTGGTATAAAGACAAACACTAGTTAGATAGCTTTTCACTTACATTATTTGGCAGCGGAATTTCATTACTTACTGTTGACTATAATTATTTCTCAATAAAAACTTTTTATCTATAACCATACTTAAAATTAGATGATACAAAAATAATCTGAAAGACTTCAAATAATTTAAAAATTGACTTTTAAAATACTTAATCGTACCTAAAGATTCAGATATTTTATTTTCGAAACACTTTTTTTTTATTTCTAACTTTCTTCACTGATGATGTTAAAAAAATCACTGTTGAGAAAATGATCGATATTGACGTTTTTACACCAGATTTCAATAAATTTTATGTTATTTGACTCAGCTAACAATGTACAAAAATGACATGTTCATGGAAAGTTAAGTTCATGGAAAGTTTAACTGTTGGAAAATCCTTTTAGAGTGTTGTATATATATTCTTGGTACATAATTTATCAAGGAACACAGTTGTAATTAAAAAACAACGTTTTTGAAGAACAGAAAACTGTATTAAGAAATAAAGTGCAATTAATTTATAATTTTTGCCATTTTCTTTGTGGTTTTGCTGTCAAAATCTTTTACGTTTTTTGAAACTGTCTTCTTCTTTGATATGGTTAATGATCCTAATTATTATTCTCATTTTTACAAACTTTTTTGGCGATTGAAAACTTTTTTTTTCCAATTTTTTTACTAATCTTTTCAGCTAAGTCAGTCACAATATTTTTTGCTTTTGGCAGCTGATCTCTCATTTGTTTTTTCACTTGATGATTGATTGATTTCACTTGTTTTTTTCTCGATTTAACAGCATCAGATGTTTTTTTTTAACATTCCTGTTTGCTTAAATTGAGGCTGGGAATGGTTCCCACTTTCATCCGTCGCGTTGCTACAAGCCTATAAATTTGAAGTTTTAATACTTGTCAGTAGTTCAATGAAAAAAAAACAATAAATAAATAAATAAACATGCCCCAATAGTTCCGCCTTTAAATCTCGTTCGAAATCTTCTGGAGCAAAATGCTCGGAGCAAAAAATCCTGGTAGTACTCAGATTAGAATCGTCTTTTCGCCGGCACTTAACGATCCGTTGTTTCCTAATAGATAAATCTGTAGGAAATCTAAGAAAATAGCAATTAATTAATACATATATATTTAAAACACAAGAAGTAGAACAAATACGCTGACAAAATTGCCGAGGCATGTTTAGGATTCAGAGTTTTCCACAATTAATATTACAGCCAATACATTCTTCAAATTTAATTAATTATGATTAAACGATAATCATGATACTACATAATTAAAAATTTTAGAATGGATCTGCGGGCGATAAGTAATTAAAATAGTAAACTTACCGGTGCATAGAAAGATCATTGCGAAGAGAAGACGTGTTACAGCATTCCGCAATCGCACAGACTACTCCTGATTTTCCCATATCTTTTTAAAAAATGATCAAAAAAAAAAAAAAACTTTCATGAAACTCTACGTTAACTAACTAATTAATTAATTTTAAAACTGATAAAACTGTAATCAAAAAGGTTAGCTTACACAAAACATTTGCAATGAAAGGAAAGCGAAAAGGCTATGTTTCAACGCACGTCGTATGAGGAAGGTTTATACCAGTGACGTCAGAGAAAGTTGCCCCTTAATGATCGAGCCCACCTTGTCATTTAGTCACCTTGACCCATTGCCCCTCCGACGGTTCGATAAGCTTTCGACAATTGCCCAACAGGGGTCACTAGCGTCGCATCTATAGCATCGTCGATCATCGAGTACAGAAATAAATTACTCCGAATCACGACGTACATTGCCAGCGGTTGCGCTGCAATCGTTTTTAAATTGGCAACCGAAGAAAATTACAAATCGTTGTTGTAAATTATATTCGCGAGCAAAATATTATATTATATTGAGCGAGCAAAAACAATTAAAAAAAATACCAACTTTTGATTGTGATAATCGATTATTTGCAATAAGATTGCTTCTTCTATGGAGCTGTAGGAGCATGGCTTTTTCCTTGTTCATCCTGTTTCTGAACGAAGAACGATCAATGCGACAAATCTACAACGAATAAATGCTCTTGACATTTCTTGATACTCCGGAGAAGAGGGAAATTGAATAAATTCATTTTAAAAAATATATATTTTACATTTTGGCAGTGAAACACTGAATAAATTATTCAATTATACGTAAACTATCAAAATCCTCAGGATAACCGTTGAAAGGAGAATAAAAATAAACAGTAACAAAAGATGGCTTCGTTGTTGAAATTCAAAAAAGGCCGGACTATGTTGGGGAGGCCATCACTTCCATATCGTCTCTACACGTGGGTATGTAAAGTGTGACACATGTGTGCTCCCAAAGGTCTTGCGGATATTTGTCCTCCGAAGTCCACGCTCCGGTTCCTAAATCGTAGCATTCTGTAACAGCTGCAAGCGTATTTTGTACATCAGTAATTTTGATTGCATTGTATACAGTGAATACAAGGTGCGAGAGTTGACTTTCCCGAGTTTAACAAGAATACAAATGAAGCTAACATGGACAGGAGCAAGGTCTTTCAATAATTTTAATCAAAATATAAATAGCATGGCTTCAACCAGATCTATCCCTTGCTAGCCAATTCATGCAGCCAACTAGACGGCCAATCCATGAACAGATGACGCATGAAAGAGGCCAGTGGACTCAGCAAATGATTGTACAGTGGTTTATTAGTCCCTTGCTTCAATCATGATTTGACCAATCCCCTTGAAGTAACTAACCTAAACTATAACATATAGGTAAGGGCCTTCAGCTGAAAATCTTTTTAATTTTGGTGAAAATGGCAGATTTATATGTTTTCATTCTCCTGATTATTTCAATTAAAGTCAAATGAATGGCCTAAAAATACAGTGAAGAGAGTATGACAGGCACTCCTGCGAGTATAGAAAAACAAATGGAGGGTGAGCCATTTTTTTTTTTGTGAGCGATTTAAATAGTTTATTATTCACAAACTGATAAACAAGATCGTGTTCTTGAAAAAAATTCTCTGCTGCTAATTATCTAATTTTCTATTGGCTAGAACGTGAAATACCGCAATGTTATCAATCAAAGGGCCTATATTGAAGGATGATGGCAAAATATGCCATTGTATACATTGAACGCTAGTCAATTAAAAGCTTACATGCAGCGGTGTCGAACATGGCATCACTGTGGTAACCACCGATGAAATATATTTTATTATTGTATGCCACTATGGCTGTATGGTATCTGGGAGTCGGGACGGTTGCCACTCTAGTCCATTGGTCATCCTTAGGATCGTAACAATCGATGGAATCGACAAGCACCTGGAAAAATCAGATTCAGATATTTTCCAAACCTCAGACGACCTGTAGGTAATTAACAGGTAACAGAGGGGTCTAAAACCAGGTTTTCATGCTGAAATAAATTTCAGCAATTTATCAATGTGTTAAAATAACCAATATTTCCGTAGAGAAGTCGCAACGATTTAACTAGCGTAAGATTGTGGTTTAAGGTGATAAGGTTAAAAAATCATATCATACTCGGCTTCCAGTCATTTCATCGTCCAGCCAACCGCCGCAAACATACAAGCGACCCTGTAGACTCAGAAGAGTATGATCCGCTCTAGGTGTTAACAAAGGTGACATGATCTCCCATCGATCTTGCTCGTAATCGTATCTGTAAAGTTAAATGGTTAATAAAAAATACCAAAGAGAAGTTCATAATTCAAGGGATTTGGGAAGAGATCGTTTACCTTTTCACACTGTTCAAAACGATGTCCCTATCAAGTCCGCCCGAAACATAAAGATAATTGTCCAGAGTAGCAGCCGCATGTTGAGTACTGGGGCCTGGAAGTGGACTTACACGCTCCCAACTATCGGAACTTGGGTCGTATCTGTCCATAGAATCAAACATAGTCATTTAATCGTGTTTAGTTTCAACCTCAACATGACAGTAATGTGGTTCTAGAGTGAGTAAAGGTGCACCACTGGAAAAAAGAACCTTTAGCCCTTTAGCCGTAAACAAACCAACATAATTATACTTTCGACTATACTGACATAAAATGTCAGTCAAAAACCTATATTACAGGTTTTTGACAGATCTAAATTTTTCTTGGATAAGTCCCTGCCGAATTTCTAACCGTTCAAAACTTTAGATAGTCACTTCGCTTTAATTGATATAAGATAGAGGGAGAATGACCTGGCGTTTCGCAACTTGCGAATTTGTGTTCGTTTTATTAAAAGATGATACTCAATAGATTCAGATTTAAATGTAGAGTTGTACTTGATGTTTTTCGTCTTCTCGGAAGCAAACTACTTTTTTCTATTATATCTAATGATAATTAAAAGCTTTGTCTTATGTTCGTAAGCGATTGGTCTACTCAGTTTGTGAAAAGCTGTCGGCCCTTAGTCGGGAGGTAGCGCAGCAGGCGTGGGGTTTGACATTATAACTCTCGCCCTAGACACTCTACTCTCAACTTGAGATAATAATATACCTTTCGCATTCAGCAACAGGTCCATCGCCTTCGCTGACTCCACCAACAGCGTACAGACTGTCAGCAATGACGTTCAAAGAGAATCTACAGCGTTCCCTTTGCATCGGCGCCATCGTCGACCATGAATCTCTTCTTGGCGAATAGCGGAAGCCAAACGGATGAATGTTTTCCTGAAAAGGAAATTACAATTTAGTAAAATACAAGCGAAACATTTTTAAATCTTGTCGCAAGCAAACGAAACTCTACTTTGGTCAGACTTCACTAGAAGGTCAACGATAAGAGAAATTTGAGCAATCTCATCAATTAATTGATAGCAAGAAATGCAAGTAAACGATCTAAGCTGGACGCAGAAAATGCGATGTGTATAATTCATTTTCTGGGGTTGTGGAAAGTACCAGGTTGGCTTGACGGGCGAGACGTGGATATAAATTATTAAACCAACATTTGTCGGAGAACTTGATGCTGAACGAAATAAAATGGGCGGGAGAAGAATCGGCTTAACATGGGGAAGAAATCCTTCTACATTGCAGCAATGAGCACCATGTGAACATTCTGCACATGAACTGATGTTTCTGCATTTCCCCAACTACCTATACGCACAACGCGTTTTTGCGCCCATGTTAACACAACTTCATAGTAGTTCGCAAAACATGCCGTGCATAAAAATCCTTGGGAGGGATTCACTTACTTGGAGAGACTGATTGAAACAACCGCCAACAACGTATAGATCATTATGAAGCACTGCTGTGCCAAAATTACATTGTTCTACGTGAGGGATGGAAGTCAGATGTCGCCATTTGCTCGTGCTTGGCTGCATGTAAGTAATTTCATTTGTAATTCCTCCCAATCCAAAACCTCCAACCTAGAATATAGGTTAACATTTGTTATCATTTATATCCTGGGCTGAATAATACCAAATTAATTAGAATATAAATTATTAAACATCTCAACCGGATATTTATGGTCAACTTGATGAAATTTTCGGTCCATGAGAGACACCATTTTAGTGTTTGATACAAATCTTATGGCTCTTAGTTGATTTCGGCCGATCAATAGCACAGCCCTTATAAGCTGACGTTAAACAAAAAATGTACCTCACATCAAACAGATCATGAATACGACTAATGTGAATTCATTTATCAATTTTACCTTAACTATGGCAAGCGTCATTCCTCTGGAGTTGACTAGGGGCGACGGAGGCGAAAGTGGCAATGGCGAAGAAGTTGATGTGCGCCGTTGGCGAATCTGGCGAACAGCTTCCGCGTACACAACTCGAGCCAACCAAGGCTCGCGAGATTCGGTAACAGTGTCCAATTCCCACCAGCTGACCTCGCCGATTTGAATTTTCCTCACCAGCCGATTAATCCACATGACTTTGCTAAAAATTAGAAATAAAAAAAATTATAATAAAATTAGAAAAAGATTTAAAAGTTTAATTAGAAAATTAAATTATAATAAAAATACAGGGGTAGAAATATTAATAATTAAGTATTATTGTAATTAAGTATTACACACCTGCACGAATCCAAAGGAGCACATTCTAACCAACGCAATGTGATTTCAAGCACTTCAATTTCGGGGCAATCGACGGGGAAATCACAAGCGAGCAAATGTTCAAGCTGTTGCGGGTGAAGGCGAGAGAATTCAGGGCTTCTTGAAAATTCGACAAGATGGCTGCACATGAACCGGTAAACGATTGTGCGAAGCTGTTTCAAGGAGTAGGTTTCCGAAATAGTAGCAATATCAACGCAGTTATCTAAGTCTAGTTGTGACTGCAAAAAATGTAAAATATTGAACCATAATGAAAAGTTTTCTACCTGGAATAGGAAGATAGGAATAAGATACAATCTTCAAAAAGTCAACTGACAACAAGAAAAAATGAGAATATTAGAAACTTACCTGAAGATAGTTGGAACATGCTTCAACAACGGCTACAAGTTGTATATGCGAAGCAGCTGACAACACATCTTGTACGTTGGCCAGATTAAGAGCTAATCGTGACGTATAAGCGTATTCTAGAAGCAGTCTCATTCCAGCAGCCGAAACTCCATTTAGGCAGATCTCCGACTGCCTTGACTCTTTCATTGCATCAGTAAACATAGCTCTGAAGTAATCGCTGCATGAAGCCAGGACGACTTTATGCGCCTGGAAATATGAGGTATCAATCGCTGATGTAAAACATATTTTTTCTGACCGCTAACATAAGAAAGACCCCTTTTTGGCATTTTAATGGTAAAAAGACCGTGACGTGGTCTATGACGGAATTTTCAAGGTACAGTTGACAAAGAACGGCTTTCACAGAAAGTAGCAGCACCGAAGACCACTCGGCAATGCAGTCACCAGACAAATCGCAAACCGATTGTCGCCAATTGGCTTTGAGAATTTCCGTTTCAGTTTCTGAATTCAAACGCTGTCTTTAAGAATTCAGAATGTTGTTCTACAATCTGTCCCGCAAGAGAAAGACTACTTCCTTGAATATCAGGGGTAGTATCTTGATACCACCGATTCCTGAGTATTAGTAGAATCAATTAATTGATTGCACATTGATGATGCGTCGATATTGTGATAAATACTGAAGCTGATACCTATGAAACTGATTCATTTGCAACACCATATGAACTGTGGAAGAAAGTCTTGCGGGAGTCCTCTGAAGTGCCCTAGCAGCCCTAATGAATCTACTTCAAACTCACTCAGACGGGAGTTGAAATGTGGATATGTTGGAACCCCTCAACACATCTTTGAGAGCAGCCCTGCACTAACATTCTGGATCTCATGCGGAAATCATTACAGCTAACTATTTGATGACCGTTATCTGGTGAACATGAGCTACTTTTTTACTGATTGTAAATATATTGCATTTCTGCCTGATAGACACAACTTTTGTGTCCTACGCATGACGTCACTGGGCCATGATTAAGTACTTTAGAAAATGACTCACTTGGAAGGTTTCACCTTGAGCGATGAGCGTGATGTCAAGTAGGTGACCCCTCGAACGGAGTATGTTCAGTCCTGAAAGGATGGTAGCATTGTGCGAAGGTGACTCGAATGTGACCGTGTTCAACGGTCGCCCTTTCTCCACTAAAATCCATTCTTTGCCTCTCATACCTCCAACTCTCACCGAAGATGCATCACCCTGTAACAGAATAAAATATCAACTATAATTTAAAGTGCGGGTAAGCTAGCTACATATTTTGCAAGCATTTTTCGCATCTACACCGAGCACAATAAATAGTACTCGTTCCAAAACGAGTGGAAGTAAATATTGATGAGAAAAATGATCCTTCAAACACAAAATTCGCTCGATCATTTAATTCTACATGGACAAATTATTTAATGGTTGAGCTCGTGTCAACACACGAGCGTAGCCTACAACTAATAACTAAGTAACATTGCTCATACCGACTTTGAAAATTGTTTTCAACGGAACGAATTTCTGAACATTTATAGCAATAATGGAAAGCTAATTCGTGCGATTTTCTCATCCTAGACCGGTGGGAACTTCATTTTTAACAAGTAAGCCCCATTTTTTGAAAGCTCTTTTAGAATTGTCCAAAATTTGGCAACGCTCATTGCAGTCGCAATTTTTCACTTTTGAATCCAGTTTTTCGGCTTTAAATAAATTTTCTCGATGAGCACTATTTGAGCCATGTTGCGTCGTATCATCTAGGATTTAAGGGATCAGGTAGACTAAAAAGAGAAATGGAGGGAATAAATAAAAATCGCACGGAAATTCATTACTCTATTCGAAAACTGGCATCTCCTAATTACAGAAACGGTTTAATGATGCACAGACGTATCGTTGAGGATCCGGCCAAAGATATCGAACAGACTAACATGGAAATTCCCTTGAAAGATAAAACCGGCAATCACTGTCCTGGATGCGTGTGCAGCAGGAAAAAATTCTTCTGCGATGATTGCAGCGCAATGCAATCGGACACTAGAGCAAGGTACGACCATTTAGAGGAAATATCTGCGAGACAACTAACAACACAGGGAAATTTGCTCGGATTATGTATTTTGAAAAAGAAACAAATCTTCGATGGAGTAGAAATTCCCAATTTTTTTCGGCTTTCGAGCTTCTGAAAAATAAAATAGTAGGCCAAGCTATGTTCGATGTATTCTACTCTACTACCTTTAATCTTTGAAAATTCGCTTCGAATGCCACGCTACATGATTGATTTTTTTTTCTTTCAAGGAAAACCCTCTTCGCAATAGCGTATACTTGCATCGTGATTCTCTGCAGTATCGTAGGCTGCTGCAATTATTGCGGTAATTGCAAAAAGGCCGAAGAAACATTTTCCGAAAAGCTGACGGGATTCGTCGGGCGCATATTTGCTCCTTATAATTCTTAAACATAATAAAGACGTCTCGTCAATTTTCAGATTTTTGTATTTTTTCCCAACTTGAGTGAGTACTATGAAAACGTCAAATTAATTTTTAAAAAACACTTGAGATGAATATTTTCGAGAAAAGTTGTAATAATGTTATAGATTTGATCATTTTTAGCACTAAATACGTAATTATCCAAGAAAAGCCCTGTTTGCAACTTACGCACAGTACCTAGTTAGGTAAGAAGGAATAGAAGTTTAATATTCGCAAAAAGCTCGCCAGCGAATAAAACCGGACTCGTTTGGGAAAAAATTGGCTTGGGAAAGCTGCATGAAATTGAAGAAGGAAAGAATGGACAGCTACTGACACAGAATGCGTGGGTCAGCCGTAACAGGCGGTCTGCGGTGCCCGTAGGTGAATTCCCATGAATAATAATCAATCGCGGAATTCCTTACGACCCCATGGAATCGAACGGCCATTGTGTTCACTTTTAGTCAAACCGCAAAAGGAACAGTAACTGCGCTAAGCGTGCTAGCACACTTGAATTTCTTCATTTCGTAGACTGCTACTTCATACAGAATTAAGGGAGCTCGTTCCACTGAAAAAATCGTGTTCTTCTATTTCCTAATGAGTTGGATTATCTGTAAAATGCAAGGTGCAGAAACGTAGAAAAGGGCAATTTTTTGTAGAGCCACAAAATGATGAAAATTGATTTTCGTAGATGAATGTCGCACTATTCCGCTTTCGCTTGAACGATAACCAACGTATTTTGCGCCAAACTATTTTCTTTTGTTCACTATCAACCATCATACTATTATTTTTGAACCTTAAAGAACGAAATTCGAGTCTTTTTCGTGTATGTTCCTCATACTACCAGTTGCAACATTACTTCTCAATCGTAAAACTTCGAATCTCGCTCAAGACACCTCAGCGGGCAGATGAGCCAATTATATGAAACGGTCTAACCGTGTCGTTGTCAGATAAGCGCGAGAAGAATAAGAGAACCGTTGACCCGATTCCGATGAAACAGGATGGGAATTGCTTGCGTTTCGGACATAGACAGAACAAAAGGAGGCTGACGGCCTGTTTCTTTCGGTTACGTTAGCACGTTCCAACAATCATATAATTATGAGAGGGTCAATCCGTTTAATAGGAGTCGCTGGATTGAATGTGGAAGCAACAATGGAAAAAGCTCCAGGAAAAAAATTGCGGTAAAATTATGCGATATTGAAAAATAAAAATAAAATATATATTATAATCGTGTCATGGAAATTGTCTTCATTTTTATTACAAATCAGCTCATCTCTCTAGAGCTAGGCTTAAGCGGAAGTCTTCAGCTGTAACTATATCGCAATGACGATAGGAATTCAACACAAATGAGGAAAATATTAAATCAGGCACATCGCTCGATTCGCGACTAACCCCGTCTATAAAATCACCTAAAAAATTACCCGTTATCCAAACCATAAACTGAAATAAGGCTGATCATCCGAAACCTTGACATTCAAACTATGCAACTTACGGTACTAGACAAACCAATTAATTTCTATGCAGTAACTTTCGTACTTTAAGACTGACTTACCAACTTCTGAGTTCAGAAGAAGCCAACGCTTATAACAAGTGGGAGGACAACGGTTGAACCCGATTTTGCAATATGTCAAGGGCATTTTAGTTGCTGCCTTTCGCGGCAATCGTTTTGCGCCCGAGAATTCTGTTATTCCCATAGTAATCATTTTTTGTAATGCTCCTTGAGAATGGTTTGGCAATGCGGCCGGCATTGTTGGAGAAGGCAGAAATATTTCGAAACTTTAATCGCGCTACAGACTGAAAGGCTCATAGGATAGACGATTGAGTCTACATTCTAGGAAAGCTCGGCGAATAATCGAAAATAGTCATTATAAAATATAAAACCTTCAGAGACCTAGCGAGTTTGACTAACCTTAGTTTTCCATGAAAATCAAAATTATTATAATAATTCAAGCGAGTAGGGGGGAGAGAAACTATGAGACCATAATTTGCTACCCACTAATTTTTCCTTTATACGAGGTTTGCCTGCTCCTTTTACGGAAAAGATCTATAAAAACCGTTCAACGGTCTGACAAAAAAAAAAAAAAAAAACGGGGCAAATTTAAACCTAGACGAACAACAATGAGACAACGTGTAACCTAGTTATTTAAACATCTAGAAAACTATTGATATGTCATCGATTTTTCCAATTCTGTGAGGCAGAAAAATATTGAAATATGGACTTTAAAAGCACGATCGATTCATGGAGTGTAAATTGCAATAAAATACTAGGTAATCGTTATTTTGTGACATTAAACCTGCTACTTTATAAGTAATTACGTACCCTATGAAATTAAACACTGTTTTGAATGAATGAATAAATGTTTTTGAATACATTTTGATTGTATAGGCATCTTGTCGTTACAATGATTGGCAAATTAACATATTTTCTTAATACGTTTTTTTCTTAGGTAATCATTCCATGGCCGGGGAACCAAGAATTACAACGCTCACTCTCCAAGCATGGATTAAATTTGAATGAAACACTGTTTTTTTTAGGTCCCGAAACTACAGGAGGATGTTGACCCACGCGATTCCGAACTACTACAGGTGTCAGTGTTTACTATCACTTCTTATCACTTAAACAGGATTTCAAGGGGTAATTTCTTTGTTTCAGCAATATCCAGATCATGCACTCCGTCTATACGATTATACATACCTACTCCCAACAAAATGATTTTCGCCAAAAATTGATTGCAAACGTTTTGTTAAGAGGAAAGTAGGGCTAAGCCCTGTTGAGCTGGCGACATGTTAGGGTTCATTACGTATAATCAAAAGAGCTAAGAAGAACTGACCTTTAACGTTGACAGCTTTCGTAAATTCGAAGAGCACCAAAAAACAGGCGGATTTTGAACAGGAAAAGATGACACGGTCACTTTACAGTTGCTGGACCAGCTCTCGCTTGACTGGCAAATCGAGGACACGACGAGCACCTGAGGGTGTTCACGGTCTTCACTGACGGACGGAGACAGTTCACTTCCCTTTCAGAATCCTTGAGGCCACGAGCAAAGCAGCCAAACGTCTTCTGGTCCAGCAGAGCCTTTCCTCGAAACCGAACCTCGCACAGACAGACTTCACTCCTCATCACAACACCAACACGAACAAACAACGGAACATCCCACTACTTTTGCCGGAGCTTCGGACTCTGGTCTAATCGATAGTATAGAATTATCGAAAACTTTTCGAGACAATCGATTGTTCATAATTGGACTTTTTCAAAAAGTGAACTCAATTATTCAAACTACCTAGGTACATCTTTTCGAGTTAGAAAAAAAAACACTTTTATCCAATCAGTCTTTAATAAATTATAAAATAAATATATTATTTTCTATTCTCTAGGAGTTATTTTAAATCGATATCCTAAACTCGTTTTTTGTACATTTAATCGATTAGTTCTCGATTACTGCTTGTTACTGTCGATATTAAGATATTCCAATCGATGTCTGACTGACTCGATTGGCAGTTCTGACTTTCTCTATGGCAGAGTTGCACTCGTAAGAGGCAACACTGCTTCAAATTTCCTCTTATCATCGGCGAGCAGTTTTTGTCTGTTTGTCTCTCTTCTTGGATTTCCGTTCCAATATTTCGGTAGCACGGCAGACGGCAGACGGTGCCATTTCGCCGTCCACTGTACGATAATTTGACAATGTCGGTCGGCAAAAGTGAACACTAATCGATTGTGTAATTTCGCCTTTAATCATCCAGATTTTCACCGCGTCTATCTTCTACTAAATAGTAAGAATCATCGTTCTGTTTGTTGATAGCAATGTTGGGGAGTTGTGCACTACGGTCGCGTTTTCCTTCAAGTCATCAAGTTTACTTTGGAATGGTTCATCTTTTTTTTTTCATTCTGTTTTAGCAACCGCATGAGCTGATACAACGCACGAGGAAACACTAGGCGGCTCGTTTTACTGGGGACAATTGCGCCTTCAATTTTGCTACCATGTCCACTAAAGATGACAAGTGAGAGAATTTTTTGGGTTACGAGACCCTTTGGTTCATAGATCACTTATCTTGTCATTAAAAACAATCTAGGATTGCGTCTGATCAAGGTTTATCTACGTCCACCTTCTCCAAAGATGGTATCACTAGTTGGAAAAAATGCAAAGTTCTATGAGTCGTAGGTTTCGCATTTGTGCTTATTGAGTTCAAAATGTGACCTAATTATGACCTCGTATTCATAATTCATTTTTGCTTCATAATTATAATATTATTATGCCCAATTTTTATATTTTTCTGCCGAGTTCATATTTCTTAGTCCTGTCGGTTGTAAATTGTAGATGCAAAATCTATTGCTACCAATTGTTTCTGAAAATCGTTCTCAAATCCGAAAATTATTATAGAATAATTTCGCCGACCATAGGAGCATAACATACATGTAAAGCATTCATCGACAAATCCTTTCAAGTATCATGTTCTTGTAAAATAATGGGCAATTTGTTTCCCAACCTGAGCACAACTTTAATCCTCTTCTCTTTATTGCTTAGTGCGCTAGAAAGTGGTGGTCATTTTCAGAATTGGGAATTAGATGAAACAATTTCCCAAAAAATAGTTTGAGTGCTCCGATTACATACTTGAAAGTTGGCGGTAAAACTCAAGCGCAGGTTAGCAGGTGTGACATGTTCTTACAGTTATTGCAATAACTCATCAAGATTATTTTTACTGTCAAAGAACGGTGTAACTATTTCAAATTCTCTAGTGTATCTAATCTATGCAATTCTAACAGATTTTTCAGTCCCGAGGATGCGGCTGTGATCCGAGAAGTCTACGACAACGAGAATGCGCATGACTTGTTTGCTGAAGAGTTAGAACGGGCACTCGATGCGGCAGCTCCAGTTATCGTCATTGAACCTCACCGTCTTGGCGACGAAACGGCTCGCTGGATTGCTGTCGGCAATTGCCTACATAAAACTGCTGTTATTACAGGCCTTAGCGCAATTGCATCTGGTAATTATAAATACTTGATTAGACGGTTTTATTTTTCTTGTCAAGTAGATGACATAGTGCTTCATTATTTTCGGAAGTGGTTATTGAATTAGGTATGTAATGTAGCTCTCTTTTAAACCAATTTCAATGTATGATGTTTTTTAAAGTCTTTTTTCAAATTTCTTTCCGTTGAAAGTGTTATGAACATTATCTATCTATGTATCAATAATTCTATATTGTAGAACTAGCATGGCCCGATTATCCGTACACTTGGACGCCTCTAGCCGCTGCCTCGTTCTTCTGCACAAGCCTCTACACAGTTTCTTGGCAGTTTGATCCTTGCGTTAAATATCAGGTGAACTAGAATTGGGCTACTTTACATTCTAGCATAAAATTTCTGTTCTTAAATGTGAACTGCATAGATGATACACGTTTTTTGTGGTATTCATTTTAATACAGTAATTTATTTTATTTTACAGTCATAAAAATATGGCAATGTGGAGTATTGATCCTAAATCCATTAAAATACCATTCTTGTGCTGAATTACACGCAGTGTACAATTTTTCTGTTAGGAAATTCATGTAACGGGTACAATTTCAGAATTGAATAGTTATTGTTATAAGTCTTAAATTTATTGGAAATAATGTATTGTTTGTTGCCCTAAGGTTTTTACAGACTCCAAACGACTTTCTAACCTCCCGCTGTTCAGCACGCTCAGCTCGACATCACCCGTAGTTCTTGTCAGGACAGACGACTCGCGCAGGAAGCTGCTCCATTGTTCAATCACTATTGCAGCTACTGTCCTTGCTGCCCTCAAGCTCTACAGGTTGTTCCGCTGAAGTTAAGGGACTAGATTTGGCAACAGCAATGTGGACCTCAAATACCTGTTGGAATATCTTTGCAAAATGTCCCTCATTGTCATCTTTCTCATATATGAGGCGGGATTTTATTTTGGAACAGCTTATCGTAGCAAGTGGTAGATTTTATGAGCCTTACATGAGGCATTTTATTATGGCACGGTATTGAAGTCATGCGCTTTACTTCCATCCGTTGGGCAAAAGTTGGGAATCCGTAAAGTGCCTGAAGGCTTTGATTTTGATCACCTCAGCCGTTGCATCGAAAGCAAAACATCGCACCATGAAGCTTTACAAGAAGCTGAGAATAAGTTCAAGTGCTACTGTTGAGCATGAAACAGTCACTAATTTCCGTCTTGAAAATAGGTACGCGCCCTTGACCCACAAATTTCATTGTAGAATTTTGTTAGTAGATTCGAAGTTTTTTGCAACCCTTTGATCACAGGCGTTGAATAATTGATTCGAATCTTCATCACGTTTGATGGCCATATATTTGGTTAATGCGTGAATGATTTTATTTTTGTAATGCTACTATTTGATTGTGCAGCGCCCTAGCGTTAATCGGCTCAATGAAACTCGAACCTATTTAGGATTAAATTTGTTGAGTAGAAAACGACTGTGTAAAATATTTTAATCCAAATCGTCTCTCCGAAGCGCTGACCGAGTTGATGGTGTAATATTGATCTATTAAAAGTTGAATTTCATTAGTTTCAAGAGAATTGTATCTAATGGAATAAATAAATTGTAGCATAATATATTATATGGATGTACTTTTTAAAAATCCAATCTGCTTGTGAGTGTTGTGTACATTCGAGGAGCATAGGGCGAATATTTTTGGGAAGAGCTCCAAACACACTGTTACTCGAGTATGTTCTGTGTTTCTAACAGATCTTGACTTCTTATTTTTACAGCGTTTCACTCTGAATTATTGAGTTTAAAGTTCAGATAGGTTGAGAGATTTATATTTATGCCTACCATAGAACGTCGACACAACCTACTCAAAATTTATTGTCAGCTACAATCATGCGGAATCGAAAATCGTAGTACCTGAATACATCGCTCGTTCAATGTAGTGCGGAAAAACTATTTTTCTGTCGCCCCTCTACGATTTTCAACTGATCTTTCGGTCCGTTCAGTTTTTGTAAGTGTCGAGAATTGAAAAATCAATTTGCTAATGGGCACTCGAAGGTTGAGTCTTACGTGGGAGAGATTTGTACTCCAACAATTTGACAGCTACTCCTTTTGATTGGCGTTTGGTCTCATTTTTGAGCCGCTGAATCTATTTATAATTCTATGGGTTGAGAATGAAAAAATTGTCCATGGTGTTACACCGCGGGATGATATAGATGGTATGAATCGATTATCAGATGTATCGATATCTTATCTGATATGAGTAGTGTTTATTATTTGAAGCGTCCCTGCCCTTGTTCCTTTCAACTCATCGTAGACTATTAACTCTAGTATTTCCGTATTTTCAAGTGAAAGATAATTTAATTTCCTGGCAAATGTAAATGTTGAAATCTTACACAGAAACCTATTGATATTTGAATTGCCATGTCGTCCAAGAGGCTGCTGAAACACAAAGTCACCAAAGGCTGTCCCGTGTGCGAAATTCAGGTTGGTAACATTTTGAACAATATTGAACTGCATAATTATCACGGACCAATCTAGGATTATCGCACTGTATTCTTTCAGGTCGCTGTTGCGTGTAAATCATGCCCCGGCTGCCAGCATTCGTTCGTAAAAAAATCGGCCATTTCACAATCGGCTGTGCTTGAAACGAACGGTCGGAGGACGCAGAGGGCCAAACGTGAGAAGCCGAACTACTACGATTCTTCGGAGTATGAAAGAAAAACGAGAAAAGTGAGGGAAATAGTAAAGTGGACTATTATGGTTTACTAACAAAGGTGGAAATGGGCACTGACAAAGGCTGGACTGTGTTAATGCTAAATAATATCAAAATATTCCATCTGTTGGACACAGTAACTCATCGTCATTACTGAAAAACTGGCATTTTTTACGTTTTGTGAAAATTGCCGCCTGGCTTGACTCGACTTCTGTGAAAAAACTGCTTTTTACCAGTACATTTTGATTACAGAATAGCGTCCATTGCTAAGTTACACAGATATGAAATTTTGAGTGCCACAGGTTTTGATAATATATTATGTGAAGAGTGTTTCTTCATGAAAATGGAATTGTTTTGCTTTTAGAGGTTGGATCGGAGAGCTCTGGACGCTCCCAGAGAACGAGGTCGCCCGCCGACGTCATCACTGAATAAGAAGAAAAAGAAGAAAAAACTCGGTAAACCACAAACCAATGTGAAATTTAAATTGATAAAATTATATTTTTTTGAATTCATCCAACATATTTCCCTGCTTGGAATTTATACTTTTTTCAGTTAAAAAAGACAACGACGAAGACGAGCCGCCGCCAGTGTTGACAACAGAAAAACAAAGACAGTGCTCCGTCATTTTGGCCGAACTGAATCGAAAATTCATGACGACCGCTGTTAGATTGTGATACGGTTAGATTTAATCCACCGATCGGGATAAGCTTGTCTAGCTGGGTTGAAAATGAGCTCTCTTGCGGTCCAGCTGGAAAAAAAGAGCTTTGGGCAGTTTGTGTCCACGCTCAACTTTGCGAAGGGGTCAGTGAGAAAATCCCTGGTAAATGGTAATCCTTTTGATTTGTACCTCAAGTGTAATATTAAATGTTGAGCAATTTTTTATTTTTATTTTACCTTGGCTGAGATCCCAAGATCTTTCTACTCTGTTCAACCCTGGAGGATTTCAAAAACCCTGAAGTTGGAAAATTTCTACACAGAGGTCGAATCAAGTTTTTTTCCAATGTAGGACAATGGTTGTCCCCTACGTCGGACAGCAGGCGCCTAATCACTATGGTTCCACATAGCCCTGGGGATGCTCAAAAAGCGTAACTGCTCGACTAGCCCAAAAAAATATAGAAAACTGGTTACCTGATTTTTCTCCCCCTCAATACAACAACATGGTAAAGAGCATGGCGACAAGAAGAAAAAAATTGTTGGAATAGCTATTTTTTATTTTTAAACCAACTTGCTCAGATTTCAGACTTTCAACCGTCCGTCGAGTTGGACGGACGAATTCTATCATTTTTGCCGATAGTCGACGGTTAAAAGTGTTCGTGTCGGGTTTACAATACCTTACAAGATAGAAAAGTGTGAAACAACTATAGGGCTGTTGATCGGGTACCTAGTTCTTTCTCGAGACAACCATTTCTTCGGAGTGAAATCGAAAAGAACGCATTATCCTTCCTACCTCTATGTTGCCGTGTAATCGACGGCCAACCCACTGCTGCCGATCGTGACCGTGAGCAAGAAGTTACTCTACAGCCCTTATGATCCGATCGTATGTGTCAACTGCCGTCTCAATTGATTAGCTTCGTTTATTCCGGGTATGATAAAATCAATAATAATTTTCCTAAAAAATTTCCAATAGCATACGTCCTCAGGATGATAAATAATCCTCATTTCAAACTAGATTAATGTACATAAAACCTTGCGTCCTTGATCGTCACTGATAAGACTACTGGATAGATTTGAAATAAGATTTAATTCTTAACTGTTATAATAATATTATCCCCTGTTTGTGTCATTCGAAAGCAGAAATATTTGAGTTGGATAATTACAGTTCAAAAAGTGCTCCACAGTAGAGATGGGATCGGCCATGCCTTATCGATCGAACAGGGCCATCACCTGTCACGATCCGATCATGTTTTACTCATCTGCAGCTGAAAGGTCACCGCCCTTTTCTAGACAGAATGAGCTGAAGATAATACCTTTGACTTTGACTTGAAGAATCTCGTGTAATGGGCTACCCATTTCATTATAATTCATTAAACAGTCCCTGTCTATGGACATTAAAATGTTAGGGAACCGCAAAATATTACATTAAAATTTCATTCTTGTATTGTCCTCTCAAGCAATTTGTTATTGGTTAATTTCATCTTGGATCTTTATGTAATGCATTTCCCTCAGCTTTGCTCGAAATGAATGAATTTTCCCCCAAATGAAAAATTGAAACAATTTCATTCACTGCGTACAATTTAATATTATCTGATTAGAAAAGGTAGAATAAACATTTTTGACATCTGCATTCAATAGTGCGGTCTTTATCCATACTCTTTTTACTAGTATCGATTTTAATTAATGCCCCGTCTATTTATTATTGATATCTTCGTTCTCCTCAGTTGCATATAATCGCCTGCCATAAATTTACATTTTTATTTATTTCAATTTTACTGATGTGGTAAAACTTTAAGCACTCACGGGCCATCCATCCGTTATTTTTTTTTTTTTGAAGGGGGTCTATAGGGATCCTAAGGACCCGTGACGGCTAACGCGCTTGATTAAATATTACAAAGGAGAATACGACTTGCAATTCCTCCCTATCTTAACCTCATAATGATCAAACTTTCTTATGTACAAATTTTTCTTTACATTGTTGCAGTAAACTTGGTCAAAATGCAGCTGAAATTCAGCGTGGGTGACGAGATGCACACGATAGACGTCACGCCGACCGATACATTTCAGGACATTTCCGATAAACTTTTCAAAATGAAAAACATCAATATCGATATGACGCAGTTGGGGTCGTCCGCTGATGACAAGCCGTTCGACCTGTCGACGAACGTGATGGACTATTTTTCGAAAAGCTCGTCAAAAAATGACAGTTTTGCCGAAGATACAATGGATTCCATGAATGCAAGGCGCGAAACCGTTGCGGCTGACAGCATACCGAATAATATGGTCTGCCGTTTGTGCGGTGGCGTGCTTACGAGCGATTTTCATATGATGTTTGGGAATTCTGTCGATAGCGTGACTTTAGCTTCGAAAATCAACGCCTGCTTACCCATACATGTGAGTAGTTTTTATGATCCAGGCCCAAGGTTTTTATGTTCAGGATTACGGTGTCTTGCAAACTTCATCGATGAAGTGAATGGGATTCCGTTTGGCGACTCTTTCTCCAAATTTATTGCATCCCGACCGAGTACTTCAACAGTACAGTAGGTTATATTATACTCCTCAAGGATGCCTAAATTGGCGAAAGTGCTAGGCCAGAGGATAAAAGTACAGAGAACGAGTTGTGTGAATGTCTTCCCTCACTACACATTATTATTTACATTGTTTTCCTCTTGGAAAACCATATGAACTTACTTCAGTGGTCGCCGTTTCATACTATCTCGATTAATCTTTAAAACCTGGGAGAGTTGAATCCCCGTCCGGTGTACTTTTATCTCTAAGCGCCTTTGAATCTCTGCAGGTTGCTCATCAGATAATTGCCATGTTAAAAGTTCATCTTGATTATCCCCTCGTCTGAGCTAATGAGGGATGATTTCTTCTTAGGATCTTCTTATGACCAATAGTCTTTTTGAATGGCTATCAAGGAATACAGACGGAATAAACTCTAGACCTAATTGAGTATTAATTTGATCCCATGATGCAGGTTTCAATGAAAGATTCATTTTCAAAGCAAGTTTGTGGCAATTGCTTGGCTCCGCTCGACAGGAATTACAATTTTGTTAAAATGGTCCTTGAAGCGCAGAACAAGGAAAAACTTAGCGAACTGTAAGTGATGTCTTCAGATCAGAATTATTGCTTCATCCATTGCTGTGTTCATACAGTTTTAACGTGCTATTGTTCTTTTCAGTTCGAAAGTACAGCACAAGGATGAACGCTGTTCAATTTGCAATTGCGGACACATGAGGCAACTGCATTGCAAGAACTCAGGGACGAATAGTCGGAAAGCTTTTGAAAAGGGGGGTACTGTTGTACAAGTACCTGAAGCGGCAGCAAAACGGATGGATTTCAACAGCAAACAGGTCCTCTCAAGTGGTGATGTTTATGAAGCTGGTAAGTGCTTACATTTTGTAATTCATTGGGGCAGCTTTCAAAGATTATAATGAAACGATTAAATCTAATGCAGCTTTTCAATGGCATTGTTTATTTTTTCCAGAATATTATGGTGACGATGAAGTGATCACCGGCCAATGGCAAGAGGCAGGACTATCGCCAACTTAAGATTCTGCAATTTCTAGCAATTCCACGGCCATGCAATACCCAACATCGGCCGTCGGCCATTGGTCAAAAAAGTATCGCAAACGCATGCGCAGCGAGGATGATCAAGATTGGTCGATTGATCAAGAATACGTCCTAGTCGCCCTAAGGGGACCAAGAATCGACCGAAGGTAAAATTCAGACCTTGAAGAATTGGTATATCCCAATATGTAAAGGTATAAAAAGTCACCTGTAAGGGTTCGTTGATTGGCCACTCAACCAGGGGAATAGGAAATGATAACAATGAATGAGAATCAAAGAGTTCATAATTAGATTTTGATTGCTCTGACATTTAATGTGTCTAGGGCTACCTACCCTACTCCTAGGTTCCCCCGCAGGTACTTGCATGAGAGGGTTCAACCAGGCGTATGATATCTACTCTATCCAATGATAGCGAAAATATGTCAGTAGGCTTTTAATGAACATTTGGGTTTGGTTACATATCAAAATTTCACAGGAATCCAGGAAAATGTGCGATCTGGCGCAAATACTAGCATTTTCCTAGGGGCTTTTACAATGCTTTTGGAAGAAATTTTTTTATGATGGAAAGAAAATTTCCATCATAATCTTCCAGCCCAACTGCAAGTCCCATGCTAAAGAACATTGCACTTGAAAAGTTGAGCTTCACCCGCTAATTAATTAGCATACCAAGCAGAAAACTGTGTCCGCCATTGCTTTGTTAATTCTCCAATTCAATCTCATCCTCAGATTTGAATTCATTTTTACTAATTTCCTACAGATGGTGACCATCATTGAAAGACCATGCTCTCTGTGCAATTGGCACGGCGCAGATACGGACATGTTAGCGCATACAATTAACGTCCACTGCCAAGCAGATCTCGACTTCTTCCCATGTCCGATGTGCAAGACCCAACATCCGAACGAAATGGAACTCGAATCTCATATAGAAGAACGCCTAAAACTTGCACGAACTGACTGACCAAATTGTTGTAAAATTGGCGGCTATTAGAGGTTAAGGTTTTATTTATACAGCAATAAAATATAACGCTGATACAGTTGTAACTGTCTAAGGCTTAAGATTGTATTTGTAAATGATACTTTTTCCTAAACTTAATTATACCAGCAACTTTTTGCGTGTATCGAATATAATTAAAATTTTTTTGCGAGCAGTACTCTTATTAAAATGCACAAAAAAAAAACAACAACAATTCTTCAATCTTGTCAACAAAAATTCTCCATTAAGTCTATTGAAGACTGTGCCTATTATTCATTGTCCGGGGGTTGCGAGGTGGAGAAAAACCAGGCGACTCATTCTCCAATTCTATATTAGCTGGCCGAGCACTTTCGCCCATTCGGGCATCCTCAGGGCGACGTGGAGCCATAGGGTCCACAGCCCCATGGTCCAGGCTGTGGACCCTATGGCTCCACGTCGCCCTGAGGATGCCCGAATGGGCGAAAGTGCTCGGCCAGCTAATAAAGAATTGGAGAATGAGTCGCCTGGTTTTTCTCCACCTCGCAACCCCCGGACATCAAGAAATGCGACGAGAAGGAAAGGAAGTATTATTCATTGTTCAGTTCTCTCATTTCTAAAGAAAACAATATATCAAGGGATTTTTGTTGTGCCCTTTGTGCATTTAAATATTTTATCCTCAGCAGTATGCGCATTTTGCAAAACGATTCTATCAACTTGTTGTCAATTTGAAGAGATGCAACTTTTGATGTAACGTATTCCGTTGTTTTTTTGCAGTTGGTGGGTATTTTATCTTTTGTATTATAAAGTAGGTTTGTAATTTTCGACTAAGTCATAGCCAACATGACCATTCCAACTTTCGATGTTCTTCAAGATTTGTAACTTTCATCGTGGATTACTTCACCAAAAGTCGTTAATTCAGATTTTTGAATAGACCGAACGAACGGTAATTTAACTTAAGATTTTCTCCGAGTAGTGTACCTATCCATTTTTCAAAATTTTATGCGGTATTCAACAACATCGGTAAAATGTACACCAAAAAATCTCATTCTCCAACTTTACACATTCTCTTCATTCATGTACCTAGGGCAAAAGAATGAAGCATATAATCATGGAAATACACACCATAATCAATCATTATGCTAAATTTGAACAAAATTGGAATCAAAAAATGTTTCACAAAAAAAACCAAGGAGTACCTCTGCAATTTTTTAAAACTTATCAGTTGTTGATTTTTTACTCTCCTATAAGTACAGATAAAAACCTGCAGTTTTCAGGAAAGTTGTTTTTTTACCAGAAAATAAAGAGAAAAAAGTACAAAACACGCACAAACAATGAAAAAGAGTTTAAACTCGTAAATTAATAAGTAGTTTCATAGTTTGCTTGAGGGGAATTCAAGAAATACTGACGAGTGTTTTATGGTAGGAAAGACTTCTCCCTTCAACAGGTAGAATTTCAACCCTCCAAATAAAAGAGAAAGGTAGAAGAAGGGTTTAATTTTGTAATGGGTAGGGGCCTCGGGTCTGTGCTCTAGGGGTTCAAAATGTACTTGTCAGTGAGAGGATTTAAGAATTAAGGATTTAAGACAAATTTATTCAGCAACATAAAACATATAAATTAATACACAATAGAAAAATAACGAATAATAGGTTCAGCAATAGGCAATCGCCCGTGAGGGGGATTCAATATGACGTAATAGCGTCCTTAGCAACCGATTTGGAGAGGGGGTCGCCCTTAGTTACCAGCGTACCTCCTCAATCTATCTACCTTGCACTCGTTGGGCATTTCATCCCCGCTCTCGTACGAGGGAGGCCGTGCCGGTTCAAGGTAGATCTATCTACCTTGGGGCTAGTAGAGGTTAGCTCATGTACTGCGCATGTCCGGTCGAGAAAGTTTCCATGGCAACCTTATCAATCTGGACTTCTCGATCTCGACACCGACCTGATCATGAACACGTCTCGTTTATTATACTCGTTTCTCCCATAACTCGTTTCGTAATTCATTTCTTGTTGCTCAAAGTTTTCCATCGAAATCCCGTTCCGTGTATAAAAATGGCCTGCAGGTTGGTAATTAATAGCAGAAATATTGTAGGTGAAATCCTTGCTCATATGAACGCCCAATTTAATTTCGTTGTCACACCTGTTTCAGGAGAACTAGCGAAATCTGGAAGTATTTCACAATTAGCGAAGACTCAAGCAAGGCGCGTTGTAATTTATGTCACGCTTTAATTTCGAACCAATCGACGATAGCGAATTTGAAAAGGCATTTGAGCAGAAAACACGCCGAAGCGTTTGCGACTCTTCAAAACCCCAATCACGGAAACAGACAGTCCCAGCTCGAAATCTTCGCGAAGAGTTTGCCGATAACGGTCGACGGCGATGAGGAAACAGTTGATGCAGTGCATGATTCGGAATCGGATGATGAGATTAACCGTGATGAATCAGTATTAATGGCTTACGCTGGCATGGATGATTCTGCTTCGCAAGTGAGTTCTTGGAATCTAGAAGTATAGAATGCGAATTAACCTGGACGACTTTGGTTTGAAAAAATTCACACAGATTTTACACTTTCCCCGCTCTATTCTCGGCACTTATAAATTTCCTCAATTTAGATTTTGCAAAAAAAAAAAACAATTGCAGAAAGTAACCTCGCGGGATTTAATTTCAAATTATGAATGAAAAACAGAATTTTTTGCTTTATTATTCCAATAAAAAAAATTCTGCCTGTCCGCCGTACGCCGTCAACACTTTTCCGGCCAAACCTTAATAGCTAAATTCTTGAAATTTTCACCAAAAATCAATCTCGGTCCTACGACGGCCCAATTCTTGAACCAACTTGCTAGCTCAATTTTAAGGGTTTTTTTTGGGGGGTTTCGAGGGGAAGAAAATTCATATTTTCCAAGGTTTTCAGAAAAATGTTTACGTGGTATCAATTTATATAGATTTTTGGACGCTGAATCGAATGAGACCATCGCGGGGTCGATAGCTTCATTGGTTCTCGAGTTATCACAGCTTTTGTGTCGAATTTGGGAGATTTTCAGAAATTTGACGTGAGGGTATAACTCGAGAGTTCTTGGAGCTATAAAAGTCGTTCTATACTCATTGGAATGGTCGTCAAACTCTCTCCAGCGGTACCGTTAGGCAAAAAAATTAGTTTTTAATTAGGAAATTGAGAAAAATAAAATTGATTAAAATTACAATAGTTGCTACGGAATTTTTTATCTATTTTTCCAATAAAAATCTTCGGTAATTTTTTCCACCTCGCATTTTTTAACAATTACATTCATCAGTAGAAAATTCTTCCGTAACCGTATTATTTCATTACTGAATCAGATTGAGGTTCAAGAGGATAATCCTGACTACGTTTCAATACCACGATCGCCACAAATATCAGTGCTTCATGAGCAACCTAGTGCGAAGCCAAAATCAGAAGGGAGCATCGAAGATGAAAGCAATCCATACCGCGACGCAGCGTGTAACTTAACGCACTTTACTCGGGGCAAAGATGAATGCGACCTTTTTGCTGAAATGGTGGCCTCCAAACTGAAGAAAATGACCAATCGGAACCGAGCGATCGCTCAAAATCGAATAAGTGATACACGGACTTTACCAAAATTATGACACAATACTTTGCATTTTCAGAAATTTCCATGACAAAATACACGAAAAAACTAGAAGACGTATTTGACGCAACCGAAAGAAAACAAATAGTTCAAAAATATCACGAAGGTACCACTAACCACAGGGGTATCGAAGAAACTTATGAACACATTAAACGAACACATTACTGGCCAAACATGAAAGAAACCATTCAACGTTGTATTAACAACTGCGAAATTTGTCTCAAGTGTAAATACGACAGAAAGCCATTCAAGGTGAAATATAACGTAACACCCACAGCTTCACGTCCATTGGAAACAATTCACATAGACACAATCACCCTAGACGGATCTAAATTTTTGACAATTATTGATTCCTTTTCACGCTACGCCCAAGCATATTCCGTAAAATCAGCAAACTCAATAGAAATTGTAGAAGCCTTAATGAAATTTTTCACTCATCATGGCGTTCCCACCAACCTAGTAGCTGACAACGGAACGGAATTTCAAAACGCATTATTCAGAGAATTCATGGCACTCCACAAAATCAATATTCACTACACTTCCTCACAACATCCAGAATCACAGGGAATAATAGAACGGTTTCATTCAACGTTAATTGAACACATCAGGATCTTGAAAGAACGTAGTGAGTTTAAAAAGGACAACACCAAAACGAAAGTGACACACGCAGTTTTAGCATATAATAGTTCTGTCCACTCCGCTACAAAACTCACTCCCTTCAATCTCCTTTACGGGCACACGAACGATGAAACGCTCTTCGACTACGACATCGACCGAATTCTTACGAACAACTACCTGGCTCTCCATAAAGAACAAATGAAAATCCTTTATTCCCAAATTCGTGATAAACTTCAAATAGCTAAAGAAAAAGTCATAGAGGAAAGAAACAAAAACCGGGAAGATTTACCTGAAATACCCGCCGAAGTTTACGTCAAAACAGTTCAAAAACAATCTAAAACAAAACCGAAATATAATAAAGAAGTCATCAAAACAATAGATCCCGTTTTAAAAACTGCCCAAATAATCCCGAGACATCATAATACCAAAGAAAAGATTCACCTATCAAACGTTCGTCGACCTAAGAAATTTTCAGAATCTGTAACCAACGCTTGGGATGATTCCTTAAATCAATCAGAAATCCTGACTAAGAAATTTGGACTTAACATCGCCCGAGGAGACCTCCTCACTCTTGTGGTGTAACTGACTACTCCAATGGATAGTGGTTGCTATTCTAGGACTGTTGCTACTAAATTCAATATTAAATATTCATTCTTGTGTCTGAAAATAGTAAGAGCACCATTATTAATTTCTTACAATGGCGCAGCCAGTAGCTTTGAACCCTACTACCTTCACGGTGACCTTACTTTGCAAGAAAGTGAAGGGTCAATGGGCAGTTGTCAAATTTCGATCAGCGGAAGAGTCATCGTGGCTCATGGTTCCGAACGATTGCCAACAATTGATCTTTCATTCACGCTTCATTTCTGAAGAAGATTTGGTTGGATCACTAACTCAAAAAACTCTATCTGTCAATATGAATGAGGCAGATGTGCTCGCCTATAGGCGTTTATGCGGAAGTGTTAATGAAATCAGCTCTGAGTCAGACTCCGATCCATCACATTTCAGGGAAGCACCTACTAACGAAGAGGTACGTCTGAGAGGTGGAAATTGTTACCAAGGCTCCCCAGAGTTGCTCCAACTGATGGATATGATGGCTGCCAACACCACTCGAATGATGGAGGCGCAACAGCAGACATTATCGCAGATGGTTGAGAGAGTAATGGAATCGGTGTCTAGCTCTTTTGGTGCTGCAATAACTAACGTTGTCACCAGACCACAGAAAATGACGATTTCAAAATTCAATGGAAGGTCGGAAGATCCTACAACTTGGTTGTTTTTATATGAAAAAATGTGCAAAAACAATCTGTGGACTTCAGACCAACAGAAAATAGATAATCTTCTCTCGGCTTTGGAGCCTGGCAGTATTGCAGAAAAGTGGTATAACGCACGCATATTTCAAGAATATGACCTTAATTGGGAGGCATGGAAACGATCATTCCAATCAGCCTTTGGTCAAAATCCAATTCAACTTCTTAACAATGCTCAGCTCTTTCGTTATGAGAATGGAAATTTGCAAGAATATTATTACGAAAAGCAGCGTCGCCTCAACTTAGTTTTTGGATGTCTTCCCGATCGCGCTTTCAATTTATTGATAATGCAAGGGTTACCTTCCTACATGCAAACTCATTTGTTGGGATTAGATCTCAATAGCAGGGAAGAAGTCTTGAGGTCATTAGAGCGCCTCAATCCTAACACTGCAAGTGCCGAGCAGCGTGTCAACCGAAATTTTGCTACTGATCGGAAGAACGGTAACTTCCAGACGAACCATCGCCGTTCAACCAACGCAGTCCTTACTGAAAATGAAGACATAGCTGAGGATGGCGAAAATGATGGTATATTAAATGTTGATGTTCTTTCCTCGTACACTATCGATTCTTTGATCAATAAGCCTTTAATTGTTCCAATTATGCTGAACGGTGCAATTGTCAAAACTCTTCTCGATACAGGTTCCATGGTTAATTTGATTTCTTTGGCAGTTGTCACACGTAACTGTTGGACTTGCAAGATGAAAAAGGTCGTTTTAAGAGGATTTAATAGGTCTGCCGAACATGTCGATCAAATGGTTGAATTGAAGATGAAATCTGGAAACAATCTTTTGGTCATAAACGCATATGTACTGGATGCTCTGCCTTACGAGGCAATCCTTGGTTGGCCAACACTCCATCAGCTTGGTGTGAGCCTATCTAACCTGGACTCATTCATAGCATGTACAGTGCAGCGTTTGCCATCCCCTAAATCTTCAGGATGTGGTAAAATTTACTCAAAGGACGATATTGTTAAATTATTCCCTGAAGATGACAACCGAGGCCCTGATATGCTCGTCGATTTTAGGTTGCGACCAGAGACACCCGTTGTTAAATTAAAGCCTTACAGATTGGCGAAAGTGAAATATGAATGGGCTCAAACAAAAATAAAAGATTTGCTTGATCGAAAAATTATCAGGCCATCGTCGTCTGAATATGCAACACCCTGCGTGGTTGTACCAAAGGAAGGAGGAACTTGGAGGTTGTGTCAAGACTTTCGCGAAATAAATAAATACACGGAACTTGATCCTTTCCCTTTTCCAATCATTGACGACGTCATTTGCAACCTGGGAGGTTGTAAACTATTTTCTAAACTGGATTTGAAGGAAGGATTCCACCAGCTTCGTCTAACTGAAGATTCCAAAAAGTTTACAGCGTTCGTTTTACCATTTGGGCATTTCGAGTATAACCGAATGCCGTTTGGTTGGAAGAATTCACCAGCCAAATTTCAAAGGATGATGACTGAAGTACTTGGAGACCTTCTAATGGATCCCGTAGTAAAAGTTTACATTGATGACATAATAATTGGTGGGCGAACTGCGGATGAATGTGCGGCGAAAACGTTTTTGGTTGTTCAAAGGTTAAAAAAGGCACATTTAGAAATAAACATTGATAAAAGCGTCTTCGTGCAACCGAAAGTAACTTTCCTAGGAAGAATTATTGATGGGACAACAAAAACGACTAAGGAAGAATCCGTCGAAAAGGTGAGAAAAATGAAAAGACCTCACGATTTGCATACCGTGAGAATATTCACTGGACTCACCGGACATTTTCGTGGATTTATTCCTAATTATGCACAAATAGTGAAACCATTGGACCACTTGAAAAAGAAAGAAGTAAGTTTTGAATGGACTCCTGATGCGGAGAAGGCATTTCAAACACTTATCAACAAAATTACTTCATCTCCAATACTTCAACTCCCGGATTGGAATCTTCCATTTGAATTGAACACGGATGCATCACATCACGGGTGCGGAGCGGTGCTCTATCAAAGAGATGTAACACAGAAGAAAAACCAGCAGCTCAGGGTGATAGGGTACTACTCGTATTCGTTCTCGAAGGCTGAATTGAATTATTGTGTCACTGACAAAGAAGCACTTGCAGTTAAGAAAGCTGTCCAATATTTCAGACCTTATTTAGAATGCAGAGAGTTTACGGTTTACACAGATCACCAAGCACTAACGTGTTTGATGAACATGAAAGAGCCAAAAGGACGGCTGGGACGGTGGCAAATCTTTCTTCAGGGTTTTGAGATGAAAATCAGCCACAGAAGAGGTCAAGAATTAGAGGACGCAGACGCAATATCCAGGCTTTGCGTAGACCAGGTAGTAATGAATATCTCCTGCATGCAAACAAACCTCAATGGTAGATTAATAGTTGAGAAGCATTTGATACCTGAAGTCCTGAGATCGTATCATGATGATCAGGAATCCGGTGGACACGATGGTTTTCTCCGGACATATCTCAAGATTAAACAGCGTTTCACATGGCCGCAGATGAAAAAGGACATTCTGAGGTACGTGAGAAGCTGTCATCAATGTCAATTGATTAAGTTCAAATACAGCCAGAAGCCTGATCAGCTAGTGCTCCCCAAACTTTCAACAAAACCTTTCGAAACGATACATCTGGACTTTGCTGAGCTTAAAAAGAAATCCGACTCTCAAAAAAGTACACAATCATTCCTCGTTCTCATAGATGAATTCTCCCGTTACACGTTTGCAAAGGCAATGAAAGAGAGCTCTGCAGCAATAGTCAATTTTCTTCGCGATTTCAAATTTATAAAACAGGTTCGAAAAATTGTCACAGATAACGGAACTGCTTTCACCTCGTCATCATTCAAGAAGTTTGCTGAAAAGAAAGGAATAACGCTGGTCACAACTACTCCATATCATCCTGCAAGCAATGGACTGGCTGAGCGCAAAATACGGGACTTAAAAATGTTTTTTGCCCTTTATCCAACTGGAAGAGGTGGCTGGAAATCAACCCTCGATGCAGCAGTGAAACACTCAAACCGGTCTTTTTCAACAGGAATCGGGTGCTCTCCATTTTTCAAACTGTTCGGAACTCCACCTACATTCCCAGCAGACAGAAAATTTGGTGTGCCAAAAACTCTTCTAACTGAACATCCGCTGTCCAATGAAGAACAAGCACGCTATCGTTTGAGAATGAAGAATAATTATGACAAGACCCATCGATCCAATTTCCCAGTTCTAAACAAAGGGGATCAAATTCTCGTTCAGAGTGGCTATCTCGGAAAGCATCCCAATGTGAAAGGGCCCTACAAGATTATAGAAGTAGCTATGATGGACGGTTACCCAAAAGCTGTTACTTATGAAGATGAGGAGGGTAAAATCAGCAGAGCAGCCATCAAGAACGTAAAATTGTACAGTTGCAGGAGCAATGCAAAAACTTAAGTCGTGGGAGATGTGGTGTAACTGACTACTCCAATGGATAGTGGTTGCTATTCTAGGACTGTTGCTACTAAATTCAATATTAAATATTCATTCTTGTGTCTGAAAATAGTAAGAGCACCATTATTAATTTCTTACAACTCTTAAAGGAACAAATTGGCTCAATGACACAATCATCAATTTTTATATGGAATTAATAGACCAAAGGAGTCGACTAAGCAACAAACTGCCGAAAACATTCTGTTTCAATGACGGAATGAAACTGATTCATGACGGTTAATCCGATCATCTGATTCATAATCATGCACTGCATTAACTGGTTCCTCATCGCCGTCGACCGTTATCGGCGACCTCTTCGCGACGATTTCGAACTTGAACTGTCCGTTTACGTGATTGAGGTTTTGAAGAGTCGCAAACTCTTCGGCGTGTTTCCTGTTCAAATGCGTTTTCAAATTCGCTATCGTCGATTTGTACGAAATTAAAGAGCGACATAGATTACAACGCGCCTTGTTTGGGTCGTCACTACTTGTGAAATAGTTCCACATTTCGCTAGTTCTTCTGAAACAGGTGTGACGACGAAATTATATTGGGCGTTCATATATGAGCAAGGATTTCACCTACAATATTTCTGGGGTCTGGGTTATTCTTGACTACCACGGGTATCATTGGCAGAAGAAGAATATTTGACGCTGATCAAATATTCCATTGCTGCAACGTTTCAATTTAGATTCCTTTTCGTGATACAGTTGTCAAAAACTTTCACCACAGGGAAAAGCAAAACTATTGAAGACTGTGCCTATTATTCATTGTTCAGTTCTCTCATTTCCAAAGAAAACAACAAATTGCCTATTCGATTTTGAGCGATCGCTCCGTTCCGATTGGTCATTTTCTTCAGTTTGGCGGCCACCATTTCAGCAAAAAGGTCGCATTCATCTTTGCCCGGAGTAAAGTGCGTTAAGTTATACGCTGCGTCGCGGTACGGATTGCTTTCGTCTTTTATGCTCCTTATTAATTTTGGCTTCGCACTAGGGCGCTCTTGAAGCACTGATATTTGTGGAGGTCGTGGTATTGAATCGTGGTCGGGATTATCCTCTTGAACCTCAATCTGATTCTGTAATGAAATAATACGGTTACGGGAGCATTTTCTACTGATGAATGTAATTGTGAAAAAATGCAAGGTGGAAAAAATTAAAGATTTTTATTGGAAAAATAGATAGGTACCTAAAGGTTTTTTTTTTTAAATTTGGAAATGTACTTCATTCTGCTCAATTGACATTTTTGTGGATTGACGATTGGCGTATTCAATTCAATGCTCTAAAAAGGTACTTCCGCTAAACAACATTATTTATCAACATGATCCATTTGAAGGAAAATAAAAACGCTGCAAATGATTGCACAGTGGTTTATTCCTTCGCTTCAATATTGATTTAGAAATACTATCCATTTGTGATAGTAATTATTCCGAACATTTTTGTGACGTTCCCACCGAAAAACAGATTGGTAACTATCGGGGAAATTCCGTAGCAACTATTGTAATTTTAATCAATTTTATTTTTCTTAATTTCCTAATTAAAAACTGAATTTTTTGCCTAACGGTACAGCTGGAGAGGGTGTTTGACGACCCTTCCAATGAGTATAGAACGATTTTTATAGCTCCAAGAACTCTCGAGTTATACCCTCATGTCAAATTTATAAAAATCTCCCGAATTCGACAAAAAAAACTCGAGAACCAATGAAGCTATCGACCCCACGATGGTCTCAGTCGATTCAGCGTCAGATACCCTTAAAATTGAGCTAGCAAGTTGGTTCAAGAATTGGGCCGTCGTAACCCCGAGATTGATTTTTGGTGAAAATTTCCAATTTTTAGCTCTTACAGTTTGGCCGGAAAACTGCTAACGGCGTACGGCGGACAGACAGAATTTTTTTTATTGGATATTCAGATTCTACATGCCTTAAAACGTAGAACATCAAATTTTGAGAGGGGGGGGGTTAGAAAATTTTTTTTCTTGGGCGATTACAATGGTTTATTATAATAATAAACCAAAATGAACTAGTTGAAAAGATGCAGTTTACGTACTACTATGAAAAAGATTTTCGTTTTCCATTCATAATTTGAAATCAAATCCCGCGAGGTAACTTTCTGCAACTAAATTTTTTTTTGCAAAATCTAAAGTGAGGAAACTTATACTTAAGTGCCAAGAATAGAGCGGGTCATACTAATTTATTTTTTTCTCTTAGAGGACATAAAAATGAAAAATACCTAACGATTCTTCTCTCACATTAGTGGAAAAAAACTTCCAAACCTAAGTCGTCCAGGTTGATTCGCATTTATACTTCTAGATTTTAAGAACTCACTTGCGAAGCAGAATCATCTATGCAAACGTAAGCCGCTGATACTGATTCATGACGGTTAATCCGATCATCTGGGTCGTCACTACTTGTGACATAGTTCCACATTTCGCTAGTTCTCCTGAAACAGGTGTGACGACGAAATTAAATTGGGCGTTCATATATGAGCAAGGATTTCACCTACAATATTTCTGGGGTCTGGGTTATTCTTGACTACCACGGGTATCATTGGCAGAAGAAGAATATTTGACGCTGATCAAATATTCCATTGCTGCAACGTTTCAATTTAGATTCCTTTTCGTGATACAGTTGTCAAAAACTTTCACCACAGGGAAAAGCAAAACTATTGAAGACTGTGCCTATTATTCATTGTTCAGTTCTCTCATTTCCAAAGAAAACAACAAATTGCTGATTCGATTTTGTGCGATCGCTCGGTTCCGATTGGTCATTTTCTTCAGTTTGGCGGCCACAATTTCAGCAAAAAGGTCGCATTCATCTTTGCCCGGAGTAAAGTGCGTTAAGTTATACGCTGCGTCGCGGTACGGATTGCTTTCGTCTTTTATGCTCCATATTAATTTTGGCTTCGCACTAGGGCGCTCTTGAAGCACTGATATCGGCACCAGGTATCGGTGGACAGTTCGGCCGTTTTTTTTTTTTTTTTTTTTTTTTTTTATTTGTTCCGACAAGCCCGAGTTACCACCACATTTCAATCTAGTCATCACTGTTGAAAACAACATACATCTTAACATTACCGATGTGAAATGGATGTTCCAACTATGACGACCCTGAGCAGTGGCGATTATTTCAAATAATTTTTTTTAAATAATAATAATTATTATTATAATAATAATATTATAATATTACAATATTATATAATAATATTATTTTAATAATATTATTATAATAATAAATAATATTTTAAATAAATATTGACTAGAAATCCTGAAAAAGTCCACAGTGGCAAAAGATGCATCATATCTCAGAGAAAGTCACATAATTTACTATCTACCTTCAACTTCAAACACCTAAAATACCTAATGCATCGGTTTACAGAAAACGCTAATATGAACCGGGTCGGTTGAAAGAAAAGGGAGACTTCTGCCCGCGATCGATATAGTCAATTTATCGTTTCCTGCCATACACAGAAGACCCTCTTCGAGCGTAGTGGTTCAATAGAAGAAATCGAACCTTCAAAAACAGCGTTCGACATTGTCTGATTTAGAGAGAAAAACTAATCAATGTGCAACGCAGTGCGATGTGGAATGAACTAAAGGAGGCCACTGTTTACTGAATTCGAGGAATTCGAAAATGTAACCTTTGAATGAACCAATAAGGAATTGAATCAGCAATGATTCTTTTCCTCGAGTTTCCTTACGGCTGCTGAGTTAAAGAAAGTATCATCATGTTCCTGACGCTAAAAAATTGCCCCTCACCTGTCTGATCGTGAGGAAAATTTAGAATAAAAAAATATGAAACGATTTTCAACTTCCATCCAATCCATAACTAACTAACTATTATAAAACATAACGGATTTTCTAGATAATTGGCTATTTTTTACCGTTCATTTAAAAGATAAAACTCGCGTATTAAATAACTTTAAACAGCTTCTATTCAAAATAGTTGTTAAAGATAACTAGTTAACAAATAACCGGTTATTGATAAACTAGTTAGGTACGCAAATAACCAATTACCTAACTGTAATAATTCAATAACAACTACTTACTTACTACTAATACCTATTTGATTACTTCAGCAACAATTTATTTTAATAACTGGTACTCCAATAACTGTTAATAAATTAACTAGTTCCTCATAGAACCCGTTAAAATAAATATCCGGATACCTCTGTAACTACTGGTCACTACTAAATGCCTAGTTACTGGTTGTTAACGGACAAATTAATAGTGTAAGAACCTATTAAAATAACCATATCTTAATCACCAACTATTTATAAAACATATTATAAATAAGCAGTTGATTAACACAGTAAACACGGTTCAACAGTTAACTGATTGATAAATAACTGGGTAATAAATAACTAGTTAATAAATAACTAGTATATAAATAACAATTTAAACTAGTTTATTTTTTAACTAGTTAATTTTTTAACTAGTTAATTTTTTAACTAGTTATTATTTACCTAGTTATTTTCTTAACTAGTTATTTTCAACTAGTTAATTTTTATTTAGTTAATTTTTAACTAGTTAATTTTCAACTAGTTAATTTTCAACTAGGTAGTTATTTTTCAATTAGTTAATTTTTCAACTAGTTAATTTTTAACTAGTTAACTTTTTATCTAGTTAATTTTCAACTAGTTAATTTTTTAACTAGTAAGTAAGTAAAATTTGCCCCTCACCATTTGCCCCTTGATCGTGAGGAAAATTTAGAATAAAAAAATATGAAATGATTTTCAACTTTAAAAATCCATAACCAACCTATGACTCAGCACGATTTCCATATTTATGCAATCGCTTCCCCACAATGACGGACGTGCAGCCCGGAAAACAATGCAAGGGTAATCAATCGCAGTCAGAAACGAGATGTGAATTGATAAATAGCGAAAACAATGAAATAATGATGCACGTTGTGATGGCGAAGAGGTAAGCGGATACGTCCGAATGAATAGAACGCCCAAATGAATAGAACTTAATTCCACAAATTGGACAGCCAATAAAACGGTAGCATCGTATGTTGACCGCGTGCGGACGGAGGGTTGCGAAGGAAATAATATTAGAAACCATATTGAACAGAATACAAAAAAAACACGTAGAAGTAATGTTTTTCATTCAATTTTTACGAAGTAGTTTTAACGAACGGAAATCGGAAAAAATTCATACCTACTCAGAAACGGTTCTTGAACGTTCAGTGTTTTTGTGATGTAATATGACAAAGTCGTCACATCATCGAAAAGTCGATTAAGATTCAATGAATTTCGATGTAATATTGAGAAAATTTTCTTCCCCAAATGCATCTACCAAAATTAGGTGCTAATGAATATAGGATAATACTCAATACGTCTGAGAGACAGAGGTTCACATTTTTTCCACTCCGATATTTATAGGCCATTAGAAATATTATTTTTGAAGGGTCAAGTCTTAAAATTTTCGTTATTAATATTAAACGACCGCTGATTTTTATCCTTGGGGTCCTTCAAAGTTATTTACAAAAAGTGCGTATTTTTGTTTTGTTTTTAAATTTTAAAAATGTTTTTATTTATTTATTTTTCGGGTAGAAATATCAAAGCTTCACAATATAAGTCTTAGATAAATCAAATATTCGAGTCATCAGCCCATTTTGAAATTTGTTGAATTCATACGTATCCAAGAATCAAATAATCACGATTCAAAATAATTGGTTTCTCCGATTCCCACGTCTCATTCCAGATATTTCAGTTTCATCGATAATAATCTACTTCTAATGAACTGAATAGGATTCAATAGCACGATGGCACTAATCGGAAATTGAGTAGGACGTTCCATGTAAACAGGAAAGAAGGCGGAGTGGAGGCATTCGAATTAACCATTCAGCGGAGAGCGGCAGATGTATTCTACGTCACCGAATAGACGGATCGAAGGTGAGTCACTGGGCGAACACAAGCCAGACGGTCACAATAGATGGCCAACAAGGGAGCCAAGGTGCCAGGTTGACGGGGACGTATTCGCGAGATTACCATACCACAATGTTCTCTAGAAACGCTCATTTTACCTAATTCTCAATGGTTCTTTCAGGAGCCGCAATAAAAAAAAAATTAGGAAATTGAAACAGACCAATTTAAAAATTTAATGAATGTGAAGGAATATTAACCCAGTCGAATGTGATGGGCTCAGGAAATAATTTGACACCCAGTAGAACAAACATCCATCAAGTTTAGCAGGTACGTCCGAGACCATGACGTATTTTCGATGGATTTCATCGAAAATATATTGTTGCGAAAAGCACCATCGCAACAATAAGCATTTAATAGTCAAAAATCTTTGCGTAAAACCCATTAACAATTATTTTTATTCTTTAATTTCCAGTGCATAGTACCTAAGTCTTCTCAATTAACTGAAAATGCAACGTTGATAAATGCTCTTGAGAAAGAGATTTTTGAAACCCAACCTCTCTGAACGTTGGAAACCCGAAGAAGTGAATATTCTAGAAAAGAAAGTAAAATTTTTACCTTGTTAGCTTGCGGTGTAGACGAATTGATGGGATGATCAAGGGCGAAACTGCAACAAAATGAGCGAGGACATGAGAAAATCATTAAAGTGTTACTGATAATAGTAAAACCATGAGAAATAGATTTTAATCATCATCAAGTAGGTAAGTCAATACGTTTTATAGTTGACAAACGTCGAAGCTCAGTTGGAAAAATAATAACCAGGTAGGTAGGTATGTTTCACTCATTAAAAATGACAAAATTCGGTTGAAAAACCTTGAATTTCCTTTGATTGTGAAAATTTTATTTTTATTTAACGACGTTCATTTCCTTATTAGAAAAAGATATAACTCATTTTAATTTGGAAATTGAGGATTTTCAGCTCAAAAAAAGGTATTTTTCATTTAAGAAAAAAAATTTATATTAATATCTTCAATTTCAAATGAATTTGAACACAATTAATTGTTCTAATCTTTCACATCTGATGTTGTTGTTTTTCTAGCAGATTTTTCAAGTAGTGCGATATTTTTTTGTGCGACTTTGTTAATTGGAAACCGTGCGTCCCATCACTGGTCTGAAAATTTAGCTTTACACGGTTTATAGTCGATGCAAACTTTGAATGGCTCGGACTTTAACCAGTTCACGATAATCAAGACAATCATGTTTATTCTGGTACAGTCAACTATCATACTACCAAGTACAATCGGCTCACCCGTCAGCCCTTGGTTTGAAGGCCCATTCAGCAGCAAAAGACGAGTTCATGAGTCTTTCTGGAACAAAAAAAAACTAAAGAAATTTCACCCGACAGAATGACATAAGCGTGAAAGTCGACTGTGGCAAATCGGCGTTTGCGGTCGCATCGGTCGGATTTCTTACCGTTTTCATTGTGATCCAAAAGCGGCGCGTCGATTTGTCGCTGCAGCTGTCGCGTTTCGTTCGTCAATGACCTGTTCGTCTGTAATGAAATAATACGGTTACGGAAGCATTTTCTACTGATGAATGTAATTGTGAAAAAATGCAAGGTGGAAAAAATTAAAGATTTTTATTGGAAAAATAGATAGGTACCTAAAGGTTTTTTTTTTTTAATTTGGAAATGTACTTCATTCTGCTCAATTGACATTTTTGTGGATTGACGATTGGCGTATTCAATTCAATGCTCTAAAAAGGTACTTCCGCTAAACAACATTATTTATCAACATGATCCATTTGAAGGAAAATAAAAACGCTGCAAATGATTGCACAGTGGTTTATTCCTTCGCTTCAATATTGATTTAGAAATACTATCCATTTGTGATAGTAATTATTCCGAACATTTTTGTGACGTTCCCACCGAAAAACAGATTGGTAACTATCGGGGAAATTCCGTAGCAACTATTGTAATTTTAATCAATTTTATTTTTCTTAATTTCCTAATTAAAAACTGAATTTTTTGCCTAACGGTACAGCTGGAGAGGGTGTTTGACGACCCTTCCAATGAGTATAGAACGATTTTTATAGCTCCAAGAACTCTCGAGTTATACCCTCATGTCAAATTTATAAAAATCTCCCGAATTCGACAAAAAAAACTCGAGAACCAATGAAGCTATCGACCCCACGATGGTCTCAGTCGATTCAGCGTCAGATACCCTTAAAATTGAGCTAGCAAGTTGGTTCAAGAATTGGGCCGTCGTAACCCCGAGATTGATTTTTGGTGAAAATTTCCAATTTTTAGCTCTTACAGTTTGGCCGGAAAACTGCTAACGGCGTACGGCGGACAGACAGAATTTTTTTTATTGGATATTCAGATTCTACATGCCTTAAAACGTAGAACATCAAATTTTGAGGGGGGGGGTTAGAAAATTTTTTTTCTTGGGCGATTACAATGGTTTATTATAATAATAAACCAAAATGAACTAGTTGAAAAGATGCAGTTTACGTACTACTATGAAAAAGATTTTCGTTTTCCATTCATAATTTGAAATCAAATCCCGCGAGGTAACTTTCTGCAACTAAATTTTTTTTTGCAAAATCTAAAGTGAGGAAACTTATACCTAAGTGCCGAGAATAGAGCGGGTCATACTAATTTATTTTTTTCTCATAGAGGACATAAAAATGAAAAATACCTAACGATTCTTCTCTCACATGAGTAGTGGAAAAAAATTTCCAAACCTAAGTCGTCCAGGTTAATTCGCATTTATACTTCTAGATTTTAAGAACTCACTTGCGAAGCAGAATCATCTATGCAAACGTAAGCCGCTGATACTGATTCATGACGGTTAATCCGATCATCTGATTCATAATCATGCACTGCATTAACTGGTTCCTCATCGCCGTCGACCGTTATCGGCGACCTCTTCGCGACGATTTCAAACTTGAACTGTCCGTTTACGTGATTGAGGTTTTGAAGAGTCGCAAACTCTTCGGCGTGTTTCCTGTTCAAATGCGTTTTCAAATTCGCTATCGTCGATTTGTACGAAATTAAAGAGTGACATAGATTACAACGCGCCTTGTTTGGGTCGTCACTACTTGTGAAATAGTTCCACATTTCGCTAGTTCTCCTGAAACAGGTGTGACGACGAAATTAAATTGGGCGTTCATATATGAGCAAGGATTTCACCTACAATATTTCTGCTATTAATTACCAACCTGCGGGCCATTTTTTATATTTTTATACACCGATATGACACCGGAACGGGATTTCGTCGATTTCGATGGAAAACCTCGAGCAACAAAAAATGAACTACGAAACTGGTTAATATAATAACAAATAACGGAACCATTCGCTAGATGAGATATCTTTGAAACGACTGTCATGGAGGAAGAACGAGAAATCGAGCCGGAGAAACGGTTGGTAATTCGGTTCGTAGTCTTCCATTCTTGCAGGCAGTTTCTTCGAACGAGACGGACGACCCTCATCTCCGACTGGCTCAACGACTGCGCGTTCGAAACTATCTAGAACACGCTCGGGATGATCCTCAACGACGACCTCAGGCTCGGCCATGCGCGGCCTATCTTCATACATCGCCCGCGAAAATACGACGTTAGACTCGTCGAATCGCACATCACGCGACACGAAAACGATGTCATCGACCGGATCGTAAACGCGACAACCGTTCGGAGAATATCCGACAAACCGCACCTCCTTCGCACGACTCTCCAATTTGTCCGTCGTTCTGGGCAACTTGAAAGCCCATGCTCGCGACCCGAAAACTCGTAGCCTCTTCATATCGACTTTTTCGCCGAATACTTCCGCAGGTATTTTCCCCGCCAGGGCACTAGTCGGCGTACGATTCAACAAATACGCCGCACAGCGCACCGCCTCCGTCCACAGATGATGAGGTAAATTTGATTCGGCCAGCATAGTCCTCACTTTATCCATCAGCGTTCGGTTCGCTCGCTCCGACGCGCCATCCTGTTGGCTTGTGTAGTGCAAAGTTTTCTCGATCACTATACCTTTTTGTTGACAAAAGTTGGTGAAATTGTGAGGGGCGAATTCCTTGCCGCCGTCTACACGAACGCGACTGACGCGATGGCCCATCGCTTCCATCTGCCGAATCCGATTCATGAGATTCCAGGCAGCCTCATCTTTTGTCTTCAAAACGCACACGATGATGAAATGCGAGTAATCGTCCAGCACCACTTGAAAATATCTTTCTCCATTGTTTGAAGGAATTCTAATGGGTCCACAAACGTCCGACCACAACAAGGATCCAATCTTCGAAGTACGCGGCAATGTTTTGCTTTCGAAAGGCAGCCGAGTCGCCTTTCCTAAACGACAAAACCCACAAATATTTTTCGGCACTGGTAAATTTAAAAGACGCATTGCTTTATCCGAAGGATGCGCGAGACGTTGATGCCATAATGTTCCCGATTCCACCAGACCGCACTGTTCTGTTTTAGGCGAAAGGTTTACGACGTATAAACCTCGATTGTTTATACACGGAACCGGAATACACGATCTATCAAACGATATGAGCGCACGATTGTTTGTAAACACGACTTCACCGTTGTTCCTCACTATCTCCTTGACCGATAACAGGTTCCTTGTGAGGTTCGGAACGATGAGGGCATCTAAGTCGACTGCAGCACCATCTTGTGAGACGAGGTTCAACCTCCCGCTCTGCGTTGCCTTCATGCGCTGCCCATTCGCTATCCGAATGTCCACGTCCCTCTCCAGGTCGCACACCCCTTCCATCAATGGTATCAAAGTGGGCGGTACCAAGTTCGAGGTGGCTCCTGAATCGATCACAAACTCGAGGGAAGTATCGATCCGCTTCGATTCGATAGGAGCGATCATCGATATCACTTCACTGACAAACGAGAAGTCGCCCACCTTCTCATCCCCGTAGGTGACGTCATACGAATCATCTGTGACCAACGCGCGGCCATTTTGATTTCCGACCGGCCTCGGCCTTCCCCGGCGCGAAGAACGTGGTCGGTTCACACTGCGCCGCCCCGTGACGTTCCCACTCGGTACATGTTCACGATTCCCCGGCGAACGAAAAGTTATTGAACAATTTAGGGCAATTTGACCGAAGGTGTCGCGGGTCTCCGCACTCGAAACACGTTTTGCGACGAAATTGCGGGGCTGAAAACGCACTCACGTCCAAAATGGGGTTGGATTCATTTTCCTTGAGCTTGAGCTCAACATCTAGGAGACGTCCCTTGACGAATTCGAGGGTAATATTCTTCGACATCGTCTCTATTGCGGTTATTACTGTGTCGTACTTTTCTGGCATCGACAGCAGTAAGTAACACGCCCTGTCGGAATCTTCAATTTTCGATCCTCTGACTGCCTCAAGCTCATTCAGCAACCCGTCCATCTTGATGAAGTGGTCTTGAAGTTCACACGCTGGCTTGCACTTGGCCTTGAGAAGCTTTCTCATCACGTGTAACTTTGAAAATGTACTTTTTCTCTCGAAAACCCGACTCAAAGCTGCAATCATATCTCTTGCAGTTTGCGCTCCTTTGAGATACTCGATGTGACGATCGGTGATACACGAGAGGATAAAATACTTTGCTTTTCTATCCTTCGCCAACATCGCTATTTTCTCATCCGCGGATAATTTTTCGACCGTTCTATCCACTGCGTCGAGGATATCTTCCTTGTCCAACAATGACCGGACTCGAAAAATCCAGTGGGAGAAATTGCTACTCGTTAGCTGCGGGTATGCTTGCAACGAGGTCGCCATTGCCGCGAAAACTAACCAAGTCGAACTCAGCAATTTCTTTATCCACGAACATCCACGAATCTTCCCGCACAAAAAAAGTTTTTGGCCGGAAAACGAGAAAATAAAATAAAACACTTTCTAATAAGAAAATAAAATCAACACTGGGCCCATAACCTGTTAAGTTATTTAGAGAGAAAAAGGTTTGATTCATCAAAAACGTCAACTCTCGGGTGCTCGATACGAACTGAACTAGGTAGGGATGGGACATCGATATCGATAATATCGAAACATCGATGTTTTACTTCGATATTCCGATATTTCAACATCGATGCCTCACACTCGATAACATCGATAAATCGATGTTTTGGTCCGATAATATCGATTCAGTTTACGTTTGCAGAAAACTACTTTCAACCAGCTCTTGGGTCCTCCTCAATCTTCCCAGATCCATTATCATTATTAAGGGTAAAAAATACTCTTTGGAGATGGAGGAAATGTGGAGATTTTCTGCACATGACACTTCAGGTTGGACGTGTTGCCTGACGTTTTTATCACTCCCCCACATGTATTGCACTTGGCCGTCTTAGCATCCGACCTTGTAAAGAAACGCCACCATTTACTCGGCGGTATTTTCCACGTTGCCAAATAATGAAGAAATCAAATCTTCGAATCCTAGTAGGGCAGTAAAAGTTCAATATTGATTACAGTTTATTACGGGGACATCGACAACAAAAAACAACAGAAACAGAGCACAGAATAAACTAGAACACTAGAACCTTCCGCAGCACAGCGCGAACCGCGAAGTGATACCTTACCTTAATAAGGGAGCAATATCGATATCAATATCGATGATATCGATGTTTTTGCTTGATAAAACATTGGTATCGATGCTATCTATAAAATATCGACATCGACATTGATATCGATGTTTTCTTTCGATGTCCCATCTCTAAACTGAACTCGTTCATTGCTAGCAGGTAGGAATGGTACATAGTAATCGATTATCGACTCACATGATCGATTATCGATTCACATGATCGATGTGAACTATAGATTTCCAACACTAACTAATCAATACCCCATGGCTTGACAATAAGGAAAAATGAGTAGACGTAGGTAATATGAGAAACAACAAATTCCAAACAAGTGAGAAAATTATTTTTAATTTACAAGAACAATCGTAATTCTAAAGAAAAAAAATTCTATCCTTCGTGTAATTCTTTAGGATGGAAAAATAACTATATCAGAACTAAAATAGTTCTTCTATTTGTCTTTCTTAAATTTTATAAATAAGACATAACTGAATCTGACGTTTAGGAAATATACGTAATTATTTATTAATCCAATATTTCTCGTCGGCGTCCTTGAGAAATAGGAGCTTATTTGCGAGGTCAGGAGCCAGCCGACTCCTCTGCTCCCTCAAAATTTGGCCAGCTTGTGAAAAAAGCCTTTCTGACGGAACAGAAGTCGCGACAGCTGGCACGTACTTAAAAGCAATGATCTCCACTTTCTTGCCCTCAACAGACAATGCAGACATCAGTACCTACAGCGTGATAAATATACTCTTGCTACCTACCTACGTCATAATCGATTACAGTCTAGGATTTCGTTTTTTCTACTTTCGAATTTTTAGTCTATCCACTATGAAAAAAAAAAGAAATTAAATTAGAAAATTTTCGGTGGCGAAGAGTTTATTGATCGGTAAAAATAAATCGATTACCCGATTAATCGAGCCATACAAACATCGATTATAAATTAATCGATTTTTCACCCTAATAATCGATTAATTCGATTAATCGATTAGTCTATGCCCATCCCTAAAAATAATGGCTGCCAGTTTGAATTCGCTATGTGAAGTGTTCTGACGTCGGTCGTATCTAACTCGGGTGCTCTGTCAATTTTCATTTTACCTCGTCTCGCGTGCTAAATCGCCGCGATTCCCGCCGTTATTGTCGGTTCGAAGGAAAACAAGCTCGAAAGAGAAGAAAGGCAAAGTTTCTCGTCTGTTCTAAAAATACGAACGTTCCGGAACGGAACTGGTTCCGGAACTGGTTATGGAACGGAACTGGTTCCGGAACGGAACTGGTTCCGGAACTGGTTCCGGAACGGAACTGGTTCCGGAACGGAACTGGTTCCGGAACGGAACTGGTTTCGGAACTGGTTCTTGAACGGAACCAGTTCCGGAACGGAACTGGTTCCGGAACGGAACTGGTTCCAGAACTGGTTCCGGAACGGAACTAGTTCCGGAACTGGTTCCGGAACTGGTTCCGGAACGGAACTGGTCTCGGAACGGAACTGGTTCCGGAACGGAACTGGTTCCGGAACGGAACTGGTCCCGGAACGGAACTGGTTCCGGAACTGGTTCTGGAACGGAACTGGTTCTGGAACGGATCCGGAACCGGTTCCATTCCGGAATTCCGTTTTTTAATTCATCCAACATATTTCCCTGCTTGGAATTTATACTTTTTTTCAGTTAAAAAAGACAACGACGAAGACGAGCCGCCGCCAGTGTTGACAACAGAAAAACAAAGACAGTGCTCCGTCATTTTGGCCGAACTGAATCGAAAATTCATGACGACCGCTGTTAGATTGTGATACGGTTAGATTTAATCCACCAATCGGGTTAAGCTTGTCTAGCTGGGTTGAAAATGAGCTCTCTTGCGGTCCAGCTGGAATAATAGAGCTTTGGGCAGTTTGTGTCCACGCTCAACTTTGCGAAGGGGGTGAGTGAGAAAATCCCTGGTAAATGGTAATCCTTTTGATTTGTACCTCAAGTGTAATATTAAATGTTGAGCAATTTTTTATTTTTATTTTACCTTGGCTGAGGTCCCAAGATCTTTCTACTCTGTTCAAGAGAGAGACACACACATGTAGGTTTTTTCAAACGTAGGTAGCAGGATTTCAAAAACCCTGAAGTTGGAAAATTTCTACACAGAGGTCGAATCAAGTTTCTTTCCAATGTAGGACAATGGTTGTCCCCTACGTCGGACAGCAGGTGCCTAATCACTATGGTTCCACATAGCCCTGGGGATGCTCAAAAAGCGTAACTGCTCGACTAGCCCAAAAAAATATAGAAAACTGGTTACCTGATTTTTCTCCCCCTCAATACAACAACATCATAAAGAGCATGGGACAAAAAGAAAAAAATTGTTGGAATAGCTATTTTTTATTTTTAAACCAACTTGCTCAGATTTCAGACTTTCAACCTTCCGTCGAGTTGGACGGACGAATTCTATCATTTTTGCCGATAGTCGACGGTTAAAAGTGTTCGTGTCGGGTTTACAATACCTTACAAGATAGAAAAGTGTGAAACAACTATAGGGCTGTTGGTCGGGTACCTAGTTCTTTCTCGAGACAATCATTTCTTCGGGGTGAAATCGAAAAGAACGCATTATCCTTCCTACCTCTATGTTGCCGTGTAATCGACGGCCAACCCACTGCTGAGCCGTGAGCAAGACGTTATGCTACAGCCCTTATGATCCGATCGTACGTGTCAACTGCCGTCTCAATTGATTAGCTTCGTTTATTCCGGGTATGATAAAATCAATAATAATTTTCCTAAAAAATTTCCAATAGCATACGTCCTCAGGATGATAAATAATCCTCATTTCAAACTAGATTAATGTACATAAAACCTTGCGTCCTTGATCTTCACTGATAAGACTACTGGATAGATTTGAAATAAGATTTAATTCTTAACTGTTATAATAATATTATCCCCTGTTTGTGTCATTCGAAAGCAGAAATATTTGGGTTGGATAGTTACCGTTCAAAAAGTGCTCCACAGTAGAGATGGGATCGGCCATGCCTTATCGATCGAACAGGGCCATCACCTGTCACGATCCGATCATGTTTTACTCATCTGCAGCTGAAAGGTCACCGCCCTTTTCTTGACAGAATGAGCTGAAGATAATACCTTTGACGTGAAGAATCTCGTGTAATGGGCTACCCAATTCATTATAATTCATTAAACCATCTCTGTCTATGGACATTAAAATGTTAGGGAACCGCAAAATATTACAATAAAATTTCATTCTTGTATTGTCCTCTCAAGCAATTTGTTATTGGTTAATTACATCTTGGATCTTTATGTAATGCATTTTCCCTCAGCTTCGCTCGAAATGAATGCATTTTCTCCCAAATGAAAAATTGAAACAATTTCCTTCACTGCGTACAATTGAATATTATCTGATTTGAAAAGGTAGAATAAACATTTTTGAATCTGCATTCAATGCAATCAATAGTGCGGTCCTTATCTTTTTTATCCATACTCTTTTTACTAGTATCGATTTTAATTAATGCCCCGTCTATTTATTATTGATATCTTCGTTCTCCTCAGTTGCATATAATCGCCTGCCATAAATTTACATTTTTATTTATTTCAATTTTACTGATGTGGTAAAACTTTAAGCACTCACGGGCCATCCGGGTTATTTTTTTTTGAAAGGGGTCTTCTATAGGGATCCTAAGGACCCGTGACGGCTAACGCGCTTGATTAAATATTACAAAGGAGAATACGACTTGCAATTCCTCCCTATCTTAACCTCATAATGATCAAACTTTCTTATGTACAAATTTTTCTTTACATTGTTACAGTAAACTTGGTCAAAATGCAGCTGAAATTCAGCGTGGGTGACGAGATGCACACGATAGACGTCACGCCGACCGATACATTTCAGGACATTTCCAATAAACTTTTCAAAATGAAAAACATCAATATCGATATGACGCAGTTGGGGTCGTCCGCTGATGACAAGCCGTTCGACCTGTCGACGAACGTGATGGACTATTTTTCGAAAAGCTCGTCAAAAAATGACAGTTTTGCCGAAGATACGAATGCAAGGCGCGAAACCGTTGCGGCGGACAGCATACCGAACAATATGGTCTGCCGTTTATGCGGTGGCGTGCTTACGAGCGATTTTCATATGATGTTTGGGAATTCTGGCGATAGCGTGACGTTAGCTTCGAAAATCAACGCCTGCTTACCCATACATGTGAGTAGTTTTTATGATCCAGGCCCAAGGTTTTTACATTCAGGACTACGGTGTCTTGCAAACTTCATCGATGAAGTGAATGGGATTCCGTTTGGCGACTCTTTCTCCAAATTTATTGCATCCCGACCAAGTACTCCAACAGCACAAACAGTAGGTTATATTATACTCCTCAAGGATGCCTAAATGGGCGAAAGTGCTAGGCCAGAGGATAAAAGTACGGAGAACGAGTTGTGTGAATGTCTTCCCTCACTACACATTATTATTTACATTGTTTTCCTCTTGGAAAACCATATGAACTTACTTCAGTGGTCGCCGTTTCATACTATCTCGATTAATCTTTAAAACCTGGGAGAGTTGAATTCCCGTCCGGTGTACTTTTATCTCTAAGCGCCTTTGAATCTCTGCAGGTTGCTCATCACATAATTGGCATGTTAAAAGTTCATCTTGATTATCCCCTAGTCTGAGCTAATGAGTGATGATTTCTTCTTAGGATCTTCTTATGACCAATAGTCTTTTTGAATGGCTATCAAGGAATACAGACGGAATAAACTCTAGACCTAATTGAGTATTAATTTGATCCCATGATGCAGGTGTCAATGAAAGATTCATTTTCAAAGCAAGTTTGTGGCAATTGCTTGGCTCCACTCGACAGGAATTACAATTTTGTTAAAATGGTCCTTGAAGCGCAGAACAACCTGCAGAACAAGGAAAAACTTAGCGAACTGTAAGTGAAGTGTCTTCAGATCAGAATTATTGCTTCTTCGCTGTGTTCATACAGTTTTAACGTGCTATTGTTCTTTTCAGTTCAAAAGTACAGCACAAGGATGAACGCTGTTCAATTTGCAATTGCGGACACATGAGGCAGCTGCATTGCAAGAACTCAGGGACGAATAGTCGGAAAGCTTTTGAAAAGGGGGGTACTGTCGTACAAATACCTAAAGCGGCAGCAAAACGGAAGGATTTCAATAGCAAACAGGTCCTCTCAAGTGGTGATGTTTATGAAGCTGGTAAGTGCTTACATTTTGTAATTCATTGGGGCAGCTTGCAAAGATTATAATGAAACGATTAAATCTAATGCAGCTATTTAATGGAATTGTTTATTTTTTCCAGAATATTATGGTGACGATGAAGTGATCACCGGCCAATGGCAGCAGGCAGGACTATCGCCAACTCAAGGTTCTGCAATTTCTAGCAATTCCATGACCATGCAATACCCAACATCGGCTGTCAGCCATTGGTCAAAAAAGTATCGCAAACGCATGCGCTGCGAGGATGATCAAGATTGGTCGATTGATCAAGAATACGTCCCAGTCAATAGAAGAGGTCGCCCTAAGGGGACCAAGAATCGACCGAAGGTAAAACCTCATTCAGACCTTGAAGAATTGGTATTTATCCCAATATGTAAAGGTATCAAAAGTCACCTATAAGGGTTCATTGATTGGCCACTTTGCCTGACACCTGCAACTCAACCAGGGGAATAGGAAATGATAACAATGAATGAGAATCAAAGATGTCATAATTATACTTTGATTGCTTTGACATTTAATGTACTTAGGGCTACCTACCCTAATCCTAGGTTCCCCCGCAGGTACTTGCATGAGAGGGTTCAGCCATGCGGATGATATCTACTCTATCCAATGATAGCCAAAGATGTCAGTAGGCTTTTGATGAACAATTGGGTTTGGTTACATATCAAGATTTTTCACAGGAACCCAGGAAAATGTGCGATCAGGCGCAAATACTAGCATTTTCCTGGGCTTTTACAATGCTTTTGGAAGAAATTTTTTTATGATAGAAAAAAAAATTTCCATCATAATCTTCCAGCCCAACTTCAAGTCCCATGCTAAAGAACATTGAACTAGAAAAGTTGAGCTTCACCCGCTAATTAATTAGCATACCAAGCAGAAAACTGCGTCCGACTTTGCTTTGTTAATTCTAGTCATTTTCATCCTCAGATTTGAATTCATTTTTACTAATTTCCTACAGATGGTGACCATCATTGAAAGACCATGCACTCTGTGCAATTGGCACGGCGCAGATACGGACATGTTAGCGCATACAATTAACATCCACTGCCAACCAGATCTCGACTTCTTCCCATGTCCGATGTGCAAGACCCGACATCCGAACGAAATGGAACTCGAATCTCATATAGAAGAACACCTAAAACTTGCACGAACTGACTGACCAAATTGTTATAAATTTGGCCGCTATTAGAAGTTAAGGTTTTATTTATGCGGCAATAAAATATAACGATTGTTGGAATCACAAGAAATAACTGGGCACTTTTCCAACTTAAATTCAATATTTTATTCGCGGTTTGTTTCAAGCATAATTCAAAATTACGAAGTTGCGCATTCAATTAATTCGAAGTTGTCAAACGTCTTGTCGGTGTCCACAGTAACCAGAGGAAAAAACTCATATGCTTGGAATCAAACTGTTAACTTAAGAAATAAAAAACTCAAGTGATGAAGTTACAAAAACGCTAATACAGTTACAACTGTCTAAGGCTTAATATTGTATTTGTAAAATGATACATTTTCCTAAACTTAATTATACCTGCAACTTTTTGCGCGTATCGAATATGATTCAAATTTTCTTAAGAGCAGTACTCTTATTAAAATGTACAACAAAAACAACAAAAATTCTCCATTCAGTCTGGGTTATTCTTGACTACCACGGGTATCATTGGCAGAAGAAGAATATTTGACGCTGATCAAATATTCCATTGCTGCAACGTTTCAATTTAGATTCCTTTTCGTGATACAGTTGTCAAAAACTTTCACCACAGGGAAAAGCAAAACTATTGAAGACTGTGCCTATTATTCATTGTTCAGTTCTCTCATTTCCAAAGAAAACAACAAATTGCTGATTCGATTTTGAGCGATCGCTCGGTTCCGATTGGTCATTTTCTTCAGTTTGGCGGCCACCATTTCAGCAAAAAGGTCGCATTCATCTTTGCCCGGAGTAAAGTGCGTTAAGTTATACGCTGCGTCGCGGTACGGATTGCTTTCGTCTTTTATGCTCCTTATTAATTTTGGCTTCGCACTAGGGCGCTCTTGAAGCACTGATATTTGTGGAGGTCGTGGTATTGAATCGTGGTCGGGATTATCCTCTTGAACCTCAATCTGATTCTGTAATGAAATAATACGGTTACGGGAGCATTTTCTACTGATGAATGTAATTGTGAAAAAATGCAAGGTGGAAAAAATTAAAGATTTTTATTAGAAAAAACGCTGCAAATGATTGAACAGTGGTTTATTATTCCTTCGCTTCAATATTGATTTATGAAGACTATCCATTTGTGATAGTAACTATTCCGAACATTCGTGAATGTTCTCACCAAAAAACAGATGGCAACTATAGAGGAAAAATCCGTAGCAACTATTGTAATTTTAATCAATTTTATTTTTCTTAATTTCCTAATTAAAAGCTAAATTTTTTGCCTTACCCTACAGCTGGAGAGAGTGTTTGACGATCATACCAATGAGTATAGAACGATTTTTAGAGCTCCAAGAACTCTCGAGTTATACCCTCATGTCAAATTTCTGAAAATCTCCCAAATTCGGCACAAAAGCTGCGATAACTCGAGAACCATAAAAGCTATCGACCCGCCGATGGTCTCATTCGATTCAGCGTCCAAAAATCTATATAATTTGATACCACGTACACATTTTTCTGAAAAACCGTGGAAAATATGAATTTTCTCAACCTCAGAACCCCCCAAAAATACCCTTAAAATTGAGCTAGCAAGTTGGTTCAAGAACTGTGCCGTCGTAGGACCGAGATTGATTTTTGGTGAAAATTTCAAGAATTTCGCTATTATGGTTTGGCCGGAAAACTGCTAACGGCGTACGGCGGACAGGCAGAATTTTTTTTATTGGATATTCGGATTCTACATGCCTTGAAACGTAAAACATCAAATTTTGAGAGGGGGTTATAATTTTTTTTTTCTTGGGCGATTACAATGGTTTATTATTGAATAATAAACCAATAGATAGGTACCTAAAGGTTTTTTTTTTTAAATTTGGAAATGTACTTCATTCTGCTCAATATTGACATTTTTGTGGATTGACGATTGGCGTATTCAATTCAATGCTCTAAAAAGGTACTTCCGCTAAACAACATTATTTATCAACATGATCCATTTGAAGGAAAATAAAAACGCTGCAAATGATTGCACAGTGGTTTATTCCTTCGCTTCAATATTGGTTTAGAAATACTATCCATTTGTGATAGTAATTATTCCGAACATTTTTGTGACGTTCCCACCGAAAAACAGATTGGTAACTATCGGGGAAATTCCGTAGCAACTATTGTAATTTTAATCAATTTTATTTTTCTTAATTTCCTAATTAAAAACTGAATTTTTTGCCTAACGGTACAGCTGGAGAGGGTGTTTGACGACCCTTCCAATGAGTATAGAACGATTTTTATAGCTCCAAGAACTCTCGAGTTATACCCTCATGTCAAATTTCTAAAAATCTCCCAAATTCGACAAAAAAAACTCGAGAACCAATGAAGCTATCGACCCCACGATGGTCTCAGTCGATTCAGCGTCAGATACCCTTAAAATTGAGCTAGCAAGTTGGTTCAAGAATTGGGCCGTCGTAACCCCGAGATTGATTTTTGGTGAAAATTTCCAATTTTTAGCTCTTACAGTTTGGCCGGAAAACTGCTAACGGCGTACGGCGGACAGACAGAATTTTTTTTATTGGATATTCAGATTCTACATGCCTTAAAACGTAGAACATCAAATTTTGAGGGGGGTTAGAAATTTTTTTTCTTGGGCGATTACAATGGTTTATTATTGAATAATAAACCAAAATGAACTAGTTGAAAAAATGCAGTTTACGTACTACTACGGAAAAGATTTTCGTTTTCCATTCATAATTATTTGAAATCAAATCCCGCGAGGTAACTTTCTGCAACTAAATTTTTTTTTGCAAAATCTAAAGTGAGGAAACTTATACTTAAGTGCCGAGAATAGAGCGGGTCATACTAATTAATTTTTTTCTCATAGAGGACATAAAAATGAAAAATACCTAACGATTCTTCTCTCACATGAGTAGTGGAAAAAAATTTCCAAACCTAAGTCGTCCAGGTTAATTCGCATTTATACTTCTAGATTTTAAGAACTCACTTGCGAAGCAGAATCATCTATGCAAACGTAAGCCGCTGATACTGATTCATGACGGTTAATCCGATCATCTGATTCATAATCATGCACTGCATTAACTGGTTCCTCATCGCCGTCGACCGTTATCGGCGACCTCTTCGCGACGATTTCGAACTTGAACTGTCCGTTTACGTGATTGAGGTTTTGAAGAGTCGCAAACTCTTCGGCGTGTTTCCTGTTCAAATGCGTTTTCAAATTCGCTATCGTCGATTTGTACGAAATTAAAGAGTGACATAGATTACAACGCGCCTTGTTTGGGTCGTCACTACTTGTGAAATAGTTCCACATTTCGCTAGTTCTCCTGAAACAGGTGTGACGACGAAATTAAATTGGGCGTTCATATATGAGCAAGGATTTCACCTACAATATTTCTGCTATTAATTACCAACCTGCGGGCCATTTTTTATATTTTTATACACCGATATGACACCGGAACGGGATTTCGTCGATTTCGATGGAAAACCTCGAGCAACAAAAAATGAACTACGAAACTGGTTAATATAATAACAAATAACGGAACCATTCGCTAGATGAGATATTTCCAAAACGACTGTCATGGAGGAAGAACGAGAAATCGAGCCGGAGAAACGGTTGGTCAACCTGAGAGCAACTCGTTATGCAGAAACCACTGTAGACTGCAGAAACTGAAACGTCCGTAGTTTTTTTCTCTTCTGGCTACTGTTCTTCTAGTACTGAGTTTGTTTCAAAACCATGTTCTAGCTGGATGAGATTGCGTTTTGAATTTATTTGTTTAAAACAAGTCATTGAAAGTTACAAAGCAGTCGGTTTTTACTCATGAGGCATGATCTGAGTACACGTTTGGTAACAAAGTTAATAAAACGAGAATTATTGCCAAGGAGTTCAGCCTCGTTTAGTAATACTTTGATGAAAGTAAACGTTCACGATTATTTGGATTTGCAGTGACTATGTAACGGTTTAAAATAACAGGTAACAAATAATTTCATTCGCCTAACTAGCAAAAAAAAAAATCTCCTTCGATGTAGCCATTATAATAGCTTCGCGATCTTAAATTTTTCAATCGATTGGCATCATAATATTTTATTATTTATCGCGTTCAATTTATCGCGTTTATCAGTATGCAGTTTTACAGTCGAGTTGTGCGAAAGAGGAGCTTTGTTGGCAGACCTGTTTGAGGCTCATGAGTCACCTCAGACACCAACCGCAACGCAAACCAAAGGTAAATAATGGCTGCCAGTTTGAATTCGCTATGTGAAGTGTTCTGACGTCGGTCGTATCTAACTCGGGTGCTCTGTCAATTTTCATTTTACCTCGTCTCGCGTGCTAAATCGCCGCGATTCCCGCCGTTATTGTCGGTTTTCATGAAAATCAAGTGTTTCGGTCGGCATGAGATCGAATCGATCTGCTCAACGCGCTTAGGTCCGGTCATATGTCGACTCGGGTTTTGTTATGATTTCTAATAGATTCACTTGTCGCTATGACGTTGCCAGTGTCGAGCTATGAAGAGTTGCTAAGTCGTGTTCGGTCATTGACAAACGAAACGCGACAGCTGCAGCGACAAATCGACGCGCCGCTTTTGGATCACAATGAAAACGGTAAGAAATCCGACCGCAAACGCCGATTTGCCACAGTCGACTTTCACGCTTATGTCATTCTGTCGGGTGAAATTTCTTTCGTTTTTTTTTGTTCCAGAAAGACTCATGAACTCGTCTTTTGCTGCTGAATGGGCCTTCAAACCAAGGGCTGACGGGTGAGCCGATTGTACTTGGTAGTTTGATAGTTGACTGTACCAGAATAAACATGTCTTGATTATCGTGAACTGGTTAAAGTCCGAGCCATTCAAGGTTTGCATCGACTATAAACCGTGTAAAGCTAAATTTTCAGACCAGTGATGGGACGCAAGGTTTCCTATTAACAAAGTCGCACAAAAAAATATCGCACTACTTGAAAAATCTGCTAGAAAAACAACAAAATCAGATGTGAAAGATTAGAACGATTAATTGTGTTCAAATTCATTTGAAATTGAAGATATTACTTAATATAAATTTTTTTTTCTTAAATGAAAAATACCTTTTTTGAGCTGAAAATCCTCAATTTCTAAATTAAAATGAATTATATCTTTTTCTAATAAGGAAATGAAAATAATATTTTCATAATCAACGGAAATTCAAGGTTTTTCAACCGAATTTTGTCATTTTTAATGAGTGAAACATACCTACCTACCTGGTTATTATTTTTCCAACTGAGCTTCGACGTTTGTCAACTATAAAACGTATTGACTTACCTACTTGACGATGATTAAAATCTATTTCTCGTGGTTTTACTATTATCAGTAACATTTTAATGATTTTCTCATGTTCTCGCTCATTTTGTTGCAGTTTCGCCCTTGATCATCCCATCAATTCGTCTACACCGCAAGCTAACAAGGTAAAAATTTTTCTTTCTTTACTAGAATATTCACTTCTTCGGGTTTCCAACGTTCAGAGAGGTTGGGTTTCAAAAATGTCTTTCTCAAGAGCATTTATCAATGTTGCATTTTCAGTTAATTGAGAAGACTTACTATGCACTGGAAATTAAAGAATGAAAATAATTGTTAATGGGTTTTACGCAAAGATTTTTGATTATTAAACGCTTATTGTTGCGAAGGTGGTTTTCGCAACAATATATTTTCTCTATCGAAAATACGTCATGGTCTCGGACGTACCTGCTAAACTTGATGGATGTTTGTTCTACTGGGTGTCAAATTATTTCCTGAGCCCATCACATTCGACGAGGTTAATATTCCTTCACATTCATTAAATTGTTAAATTGGTCTTTTTCAACTTCCTGATTTTTTTATTTATTGCGGCTCCTGAAAGAACCATTGAGAAGTAGGTAAAATGAGCGTTTCTAGAGAACATTGTGGTATGGCAATCTCGCGAATACGTCCCCGTCAACCTGGCACCTTGGCTCCCTGGTTGGCCAGCTACTTGTGACCGTCTGGCTTGTGTTCGCCCAGTGACTCACCTTCGATCCGTCTATTCGGTGACGTAGAATACATCTGCCGCTCTCCGCCGAATGGTTAATTCGAATGCCTCCACTCCGCCTTCTTTCCTGTTTACATGGAACGTCCTACTCAATTTCCAGCTCGATTAGTGCCATCGTGCTATTGAATCCTATTAACTTCATTAGAAGTAGATTATTATCGATGAAACTGAAATATCTGGAATGAGACGTGGGAATAGGAGAAACCAATTATTTTGAATCGTGATTATTTGATTCTTGGATACGTATGAATTCAACAAATTTCAAAATGGGCTGATGACTCGAATATTTGATTTATCTAAGACTTATATTGTGAAACTTTGATATTTCTACCCAAAAAATAAATAAATAAAGACATTTTTTAAATTTAAAAACAAAACAAAAAAACGCACTTTTTGTAAATAACTTTGAAGGACCCCAAGGATAAAAATCAGCGGTCGTTTAATATTAATAACGAAAGTGTTAAAACTTGACCCTTCAAAAATAATATTTCTAATGGCCTATAAATATCGGAGTGGAAAAAATTTGAACCTCTGTCTCTTAGACGTATTGAGTATTATCCTATATTCATTAGCACCTAATTTTGGTAGATGCATTAGGGGAAGAAAATTTTCTCAATATTACATCGAAATTCATTGAATTCTTAATCGACTTTTCGATGATGTGACGACTTTGTCATATTACATCACAAAAACACTGAACGTTCAAAAACCGTTTCTGAGTATGAATTTTTTCCGATTTCCGTTCGTTAAAACTACTACGTAAAAATTGAATGAAAAGCATTACTTCTACGTGTTTTTTTATTCTGTTCAATATGGTTTCTAATATTATTTCCTTCGCAACCCTCCGTCCGCACGCGGTCAACATACGATGCTACCGTTTTATTGGCTGTCCAATTTGTGGAATTAAGTTCTATTCATTTGGGCGTTCTATTCATTCGGACGTATCCGCTTACCTCTTACCGCTTACCTCTTCGCCATCACAACGTGCATCATTATTTCATTGTTTTCGCTATTTATCAATTCACATCTCGTTTCTGACTGCGATTGATTACCCTTGCATTGTTTTCCGCGCTGCACGTCCGTCATTGTGGGGAAGCGATTGCATATGGAAATCGTGCTGAGTCATAGGTTGGTTATGGATTTTTAAAGTTGAAAATCGTTTCATATTTTTTTATTCTAAATTTTCCTCACGATCAAGGGGCAAATGGTGAGGGGCAAATTTTACTTACTAGTTTGAAAATAAACTAGGTAAAAATTAACTATTTGAAAAATAACAAGTTAAAAAATTAACTAGTTGAAAATTAAATAGTTAACTAGTTAAAAAATTAACTAGATCAAAAGTTAACTAGTTAAAAATTAACCAGTTAAAAAATTTACTAGTTAAAAATTAACTAGTTGAAAAATAACTAGTTGAAAATTAACTATTTAAAAATTAACTAAGTAAAAATTAACTAGTTGAAAATAACTAGTTAAAAAATTAACTACCTAGTTAAAAAATAAACTACTTAAAATTGTTATTCATTAACTAGTTATTTATCACCCAGTTATTTATTAACCAGTTATTTATCAATCAGTTAACTGTTGAACCGTGTTTACTGTGTTAATCAACTGCTTATTTATGATATGTTTTATAAATAGTTGGTGATTAAGATATGGTTATTTTAATAGGTTCTTACACTATTAATTTGTCCGTTAACAACCAGTAACTAGGCATTTAGTAGTGACCAGTAGTTACAGAGGTAACCGGATATTTATTTTAACGGGTTCTATGAGGAACTAGTTAATTTATTAAACAGTTATTGGAGTACCAGTTATTAAAATAAATTGTTATTGAAGTAACCAAATAGGTATTAGTAGTAAGTAAGTAGTTGTTATTGAATTATTACAGTTAGGTAATTGGTTATTTGCGTACCTAACTAGTTTATCAATAACCGGTTATTTGTTAACTAGCTATCTTTAACAACTATTTTGAATAGAAGCTGTTTCAAGTTATTTAATACGCGAGTTTTATCTTTTAAATGAACGGTAAAAAATAGCCAGTTATCTAGTAAATCCGTTATTTTTTATAATAGTTAGTTATGGATTTTTAAAATTGAAAATCGTTTCAATTTTTTTATTCTAAATTTTCTTCTCGATCAGACAGGTGAGGGGCAATTTTTTAGCGTCAGGAACATGAAGATACTTTTTTAACTCAGCAGCCGTAAGGAAACTCGAGGAAGAGAATCATTGCTGATTCAATTCCTTATTGGTTCATTCAAAGGTTACATTTTCGAATTCCTCGAATTCAGTAAACAGTGGCCTCCTTTAGTTCATTCCACATCGCACTACGTTGTACATTGATTAGTTTTTCTCTCTAAATCAGACAATGTCGAACGCTGTTTTTGAAGGTTTGATTTCTTCTATTGAACCACTACGCTCGAAGAGGGCCTTCTGTGTATGGCAGGAAACGATAAATTGACTATATCGATCGCGGGCAGAAGTCTCCCTTTTCTTTCAACCGACCCGGTTCATATTAGCGTTTTCTGTAAACCGATGCATTATTTTAGTTGTTTGAAGTTGAAGGTAGATAGTAAAATATGTGACTTTCTCTCAGATATGATGCCTCTTTTGCCACTGTGGACTTTTTCAGGATTTCTAGTCAATATTTATTTAAAATAATCTAGTCGTAATTTATTTGAAATAATCGCCACTGCTCAGGGTCGTCATAGTTGGAACATCCATGTCACATCGGTAATGTTAAAATGTAAGTTGTTTTCAACAGTGATGACTAGATTGAAATGTGGTGGTAACTCGGGCTTGTCGGAACAAATAAAAACTGGGGGAAAACATTTGTTGTTTGGTTAGATAAACTAATTGACTAGAGTGGAAAACCTCCAAAAAAACGTGGGCCGAACGCCCTTAATTGTAGTTTTTATATACGAGAGACTCAATATATTCAATAGTTCGTATGGTAGTCAATTTTCAGTCAAAATTGCGTTCATACGCTTTCCTCGCCAAGTACTTCCTTAATTACGACTGCCTTTAAACTTAAGCGTGAAGAAAAATAGTTGAAATTATGGTTTTTGTCGACGTTAAAATTTAATATTCTTAAAATTTATGACGTTGGTTCCTACATTTGTCGAACGGTCATTGTTGATCTATCTGGAAACCTCTGGAAGAGCAGCTGTTCCCTGGCGTCGGTCGCTTCCAAATTGGAAGTTATAGTCTGGCCTGCCACCGCTAAGTAGTATCGGAACGCTTTGCTTCTATTGAGCTGTAAATTTTGTATTTTTAGAACGGACGAGAAACTTTGCCTTTCTTCTCTTTCGAGCTTGTTTTCCTTCGAAAACGGTTTTGAGATCGAAAATTTCGATGGTCCGAACTGTTCTTACGTAATTTTGTACGACCGTACCATTATACTTATTTTTTATCACCAATTGTTTGCCTAATTAGCTGTGATGACAATTGTAATAATTTTATAACTATAGTTTACCAATCAAAAACGATTGAAAAACGGCCGAATTCACCTAACTAGATGTATTTTTTTACATTTTATCAATATAAATTTCTGAAAAATGACCAATGAACAGTCCCAAAGCTCTTTGTAATGTGTCTATTTTGCCACGCCAGGTGTTCCTTCTGTTGTCTAAAACTATTCGCACATTGGTGCCATAGAAATATTATATGGGACAAGGTCGAGGAGCTTCGAGGCTCGTGATGTCTGTGGCTTTGCCGTATCCTTGCTATGCCTTTTATGGTGGCAAAACGTCCCGACCGCAACGCCCCTATCTCCCGCTACTTCATTAATCAACTCGAAACTTCTCACGTATGAATTGTTCCTATATTGATCTCAGTTTTCGGCGCGTGGTCAATCTCGTGATGAGGTTTATGGTTATACGATCTTATTGGTTCGCTAAATGAAATTACCTTGAAAATCGGGCCAAAGTAATTGCAGCTTCAAACTGATAGCGATTTTATGTATTATACCTCAATTATGAGTTCAGCGCTATGTTAGAAATATCTTGGAGCTTCTCGCCTTAGAAATTCCGTCCTCAATCATGAACGGGTGTTTATTTCTACGCCCTTTCGACTCCAATTACAATATTATAGTTCAAAGTTTTGCTTTAGCCACCGTTATATTAACCACAACGGGCATGAAGCTTGTGCTGTTAGAATCACGATGATTACATTTTTAGGGTGGGAAACTGCGCTAATAACTTTTCTCGCCAAGTTGTCTAGGAACAATGGACCCTGTTTTTTTACTATCTTCTTGCTCATATCTTGCTCAGTAGACTCAGTAGACAGATGCACAGTAGGTGAAGCATTTGTAAATTTTGCGAGCTACTCAATTGCGTTACTAATTATTGGTTTTGAGGCTCTTCAGTTGTATTTGTAATGGGCCAAGTAAACCAAAAAGCAAATTCCTGGTTTTCAAGTTTGAATAAATTTATTGCAAACTTGAGCTTTTGTCAGGAGAGAAACGATGGCAGAAATTTTATGGAAGCTTGTGGAAAGTTGAAATTGCTCAAACCGTTCCCACGAAAAATAAGGTTGAATGGCGAAATGGTTGTGATGGCTATGTACCCCGAACGATGATTGAGTGTGCAGGTGTCGATAGTGAAAATTACTGTGCTACTTGCGACTTTAGAAATTCGGATTTCAAATACCTGTAAATACTTCTTTAACTTTTTTTTTTAAACAAGTTTTTAGCGGGTTCATATTTCCTTCTCTACGGTCTCTATTACCCTTACTTCTTTACGTTAAAAAAAAAGTAACGAACATCTGTATTAAATTAGCAGTGATTCATCAGCAATTTTATGTATTGAGATTCATAATGGTTTTAAAAAGAACATTATTTATTTTTTGCTTCGTTCTATTGTCTTGGAATGAGAAATACGAATTGGGGGTCACTATCATTAGTTTTGATGCGGCATTTATAGCTCCTGAATTCATAATTGGTTGTAGTACCTGTTTTCCGATTCAAACATGGTACTACCACCTATACTATTATCACCTTCCACCTAATCCTATATACCATGTGATATTTTTTCTAGTACGGTATAGTTGTCAATTTTTCCGTTTTTATGGCAACTTCCAAAACAAGGCAAAAACGATCACTTTAACGCTACGCCATTTATTTCAATTTTCGTAGGACGTCCAAGTGTTTTTGTTTGTTAGGAGGCTGAAAAGGCTTTTTGAAGGTTGAGGGGTTGTCCCACGGGGGATGGATTTGCTGGAGGCGGGTCTGAATGCGCCCCATGGCCTCCGCAGCAGCCGCTAGCCAGTTCGTCGTTGTCTTGAAATCCAGTCTGTCGAGTTCGTGGTAGCAGTAACCAGCATCTCCCACCCTCCGGCTTTCACTGCCGATTTATTTTCCAGATCTTCCGTCGCACCGATGTGACATCTGATGGTGACATTGGAACCGTCGTAAATTGCAATTAACCCGTTCATGTCTTCCTCGTAATGTTTTCACTTCGAACCCCGCCCGATTTTCCCATTTTCAATTACGTCGTCGTCGGTCTCTTCGATTATCTTCGAATCGTCCGTCTTTCCGCCATGACAATGTCATAAATTGTTTCATTGTCATGTTCTTTTATTGCTAAAAATGGAGTTCAGGGATATCGAGTCAGCCGATCCGAATTTGAGCGAGCTCAACAACAACAAACTGTAAGCAGATTCATGTTTTTATAGGTGATAATTATTGATGTTCGAGATTTCACTTAAAATAAACGTGAATATACATTGTTTTAAAAAAAGTGAGAAGTAAGTGTATTCGTATCAAAATTAAGACAGTTATGCAATGCTTGCGAACGCATCTCCCGCAAAATTATTTTCTCTTCTCCCAAAAAAAGAAGAATTTCGTCAATGTCGCAAGGCTATTTTATTGCCATGGAATATTTCTATTCGCCCACAATAACGTCGATATGAAATTTCGGTAAATATTGCGGAGATGCTATTATGAGGAGACAGTTAAGGCTTTTGTAGAGGTTCACACGGTGCGGAGAGTAAATCTGTTACAGTGAAATGAGCCTTTGATTTTCTTATTTCGTATTCAGCTCGGGCTCTACCGTTTATTGCTGGCTTAATGAGTTCGTGTTTTATGATTGCATTGTTTGGAGTTCATGAGTCCATTTGATGAAGATTGTATCTACGACCTATTCAAAACTGTTTCTGAAAAGCTGTGAACTTGGGGTTATTTTATCAGCGCATTTCGTTTTTAGATAAGTTTGAATTTCGCTGATGTCTCTACTTAATTAAAGTTTGGCCGTCTCGAAGTCAAAAAACCGTCAAAATCTCAATAAAAGTATTATTTTTTGTAAACAGAACGTTATTCCTGCCTCAAGCCTTTTTGTTATAGGTTTTGTGCAATTTATACGCATTTTTTCTGTTTATTTATACTAAGCTCTTCAATTTGTGATTGAGCTGATTAGAGAGCGAGCTTTAATCGTGCACTTTTAGAGTGGATTTTTGTATTTCCTTTAATAGGGGCTGCTATAGTGATTTATATTTTTCGGTTGTTATAGCACCATTGGTAGCTACGGCCTCATCATTGGTAGCTACCAATGGTGCTACAAAGCCCTGATGATGCCCGAAGGGGCGAAAGTGCTCGGCGGGCAATAAAGAAAAAGGAGAATGAGTTGCCCAGTTTTTCTCCCCCGCAAACTTCAAAACCAAGAAAATAAAGAGTAAAAAAAGGTCGGTTAAAAAAAAAAAAAAAAAAAAAAAAAAAAAAAAAACTGCAAGTTAACGATGGTTTCAAAAAAAAAAATTTACTTTTCACTTTTTAGATTTCCCTATTTGAAAAGCGAAGAGTTTAAAAGTAATTATTTCACCTATAGATTCACCAAGCGAAAAGGCAATGGGCTTTTATTTTTAGTCAATCGCTCATCTGATGTAATTGGCGCTTTCCGCTCAGTGTGAACTCGGATTCCGGCTGGGCATAGGAGGGGTACAATATCTCCACTACCAACTTCCCCTCCGCCCACGTAGCCGGTCGATACTTGGTCTAACCCCCTTCGCTTATTCTTTCTCTGTCTATCAGTTTTCCTCAGTTTGAGTCCTTCCTAACGTCAACGATGTCTCGCTCCGTGACCTCATGTCAATTTTGATCGTTCCGCTGGAATTTTCCCCCGACAAATAATGCGCATTAAATGCTATTTTTCTATAGGCTCCAGCCGCGATAGACAAATGCCATCAAAATCAGGCAAGTATTTTCCATACACGAGCGAGTCAAGTTCTTTGCCTACATTTATAATTCGCTTTTCACATATTTGAATCCGGCCTTATTGGAAATTAGCAGTCGAAACCAGCGTTGCTTTAGTGTTTTGATCCTGTTCAACTCCCGCTAACATTCAATGCTGCGGGTGCGTGGGCGACTGACGTCATGACGAAGCTAGATCAATCCCTTTCCCGTTGATGTCGTCCTCTTGTGTCACAACTTTCATCATTTATTCAATCCGAGTTTGAAATTCGATTCGTAATAATGTTATCGATTCCAAACGAATCCGCCGAGCGAGCAATTAGAGGTCTTAAAGCGAAAATTGGGTTTGTTGAAATTGTTTTCTGGCGTCGAACGTTTCGACAATTGAAATCATTCGTTCACGGTATGGTCGAAATCTATGGTCAAACAATTTTTCTCCGAACAGTTATTGCGATTTGCCTTTACAATGAATATAAAAAATTACTTTTTTTGAGCGGTCAAGCATTTTTATCGAATCTCAATACCTTCTAGCTAGGTACCGTTTTTTGATGTTTTCATACAGTTTACGTACCTATATTTATGAAATGTACGTTTAAATATTTATTACGTTTACGTAATAATGTGCTACAGCTATGATATTAGAGGCAATTCCATAAAAGATTAAGGAGTTTGAATTTAATATCTGTATTTTACTTATTTTTGACCTTGGATTACGATCATTTCAACGATTATCGATAAAGTGGCTAATTGGGATAAGCTAGGAAAGTTATTGAGGGTTTTTACGAATATTTGGGTTATTTCAATCAATGTATTTTCCACGCTGAATTCAATGAAGGACGATTATAATAGTTCTCGTGTTTCTCGAGTATTGCGGTTTTATTGATTTTTTAAAGCCGTTTACCACGCATGAAGCAATTGATCGAATCTTCGAATGATTTTTTGAAAACGATCTATTTTTTTAAAATCAATAATTAACCAATGTATTTGCTAAAAAATAAAGAAAATTGATAAAAAAAAATTTGATAAATTTGACAAAATAGTATAACTTGAGCCTTTTTAGAGCTAAAAAGTTAGTTCTACACTCGTTGGAATGCTTGTCAAACATTCAGCTGTATCGTTGGGTAAATAAATAGACACCAAATTAATTATTTAAGATAAATGACAATAATTTAAATTGATAGTTGCATAGGAATTTGAACTTAGTGGCCAATTTGTTAGGTGGAAACTATTAAATGTTCGGGATAGTTGCTATTACTACGGGCTCCGGATAATACGATGCAAAGGATGACATCACTAGAATTTATTAGGCCATAAAAGTCGTTCTATATTCGTTATAATAATCTACTGTCTCCTCCGCTTTACTTTTCGAAAGTTCGCAGCTAACTAATCTCGTACACAACCGGATAAAAACAAAAATAAAATGAAAAAATTTTTAAAATGTCGAAACTTTTCGTTTAGCACCTGCAACAGACGTGTAATTCGGTTAATGAACTTACACGCGAATCGGCCTTGCCTATCGACCCTTCCACCAACTGTAGCTCTTGCTCCCCTTCGAATTGATATTTCACGGTTGGCGAGCAGCGAGGCGATTGTCGATTGTGCACTAGTCGCACCTTGCGTTTGTCAATGTTCGGTCTAGCTCGTTAGTCTTGGCTGCTAATTTCTTCTAGTTTCACAACGCCCTAACAAATTCCTTGGCTTGTTCAGTTGTAGAGCCGTGACGCGAATCTTGGGACGATGGAATCGTGTGACGACATGTTCGTCGCGAATTTCCCCGACGCGGTGTCGCCGACGAATTCGGTCGACGATGAAAGGCTTCGACAGATGGAAGAGCAATACGAAATAATGAACTCGTCCCTCATCGCTTTGACGACGCATTTCGCCCAAGTGCAATTCCGCCTGAGGCAGATCGTCGAAGCGCCGCCCGACGAGAAAGAGAAATTGCTGAAGAACCTCGAAGAATTCGCTTTCCGAGGTATACCCGAGATGGAAAACAGTTTCGGGAATATGCGACTGACGAAGAGCGACACTGATTTGGAAGAGGCGTTGATTCATCAGCGAACCAAGCAGACTGAACTCATTGATCAGCTGAAGAATCAATTGGCCGATTTGGAATCGTACGCTTACGAAGCCGGCGATGGTGAACTTCCAACGAATATAGTCATCGAACGGCAGAAGATCATCATCGACCAGCTGAAAGGCCTGATCAACCTTGAGCCGGACGACGTCGCCAAAATGCCGGCTGACGAGCTTCGGAAATACGTGGACAACGCCGTCGGCGAGGTGATGATACCGCTCAAAATGAAAGAACAACTAGTCGGCCAATTGAAAACGCAGCTTGCTGATCTAGAACGGTTCATCCAGTTTCTCCAAGGCGATTCGGCCAATTCTTTCTGCAAGGAGAAATGCAAGTGCGACTGTTCCGGGTGCAATTCGAAGTTGAGCACGGAGCGGGACCAGTTGCATGGCAAGATTACGGGGACTATCAAAAAGATCACGACGCTTTTGCATATCTTCGCTTCGACGCAGTTACACGCGCCGAGGAAGTTCAGGCGCAATTCGCCGAAGAAATCGATGAAGCAGAAGCATTGGGGAGATTTGAGGGCCGAGCTGGAGATGGCCATTGAAGCAGTCGTCGAACTAGCCCAAGAGCCGGAGTCATACGTCGACAGCGATTACATGTCAGACTCGGATTGTGCCGTGCAATCGACGAGCCGCTTGGCTACTGTAGTTCGGAAGCAGTTGGCCGTCGCTTTACAAAACCTCATCCAGCATGGACTGATCAACGAAAGCCAAAATTTAAGCGTCGTCCCGTTCACCATGTGCTTTCGTCCTAGGCATTCCCAAGCTGTGGCAGTCATGCACGCGTGGGAGCTCGTTTTGAAATTCTATGACATGAAAAACGGCGACCAATTCAATTCTACTCCGGCCCGGAAGCTCTCGCAAAGTTTCAACTTGGACATCGTCGGCGGCACAGCCGTCTCGGCCAAGCAAAGTCTTCTGAGCACCATTGGCAACATAATCGCATCGCACGACCCGTTCAAGCGAAGCTGCGACTCTCAATTCAAAGCGCTCGTGTGCGCAGGTTTGAATTCACGTTCTTTGGTCCCTTGGTTGAAAATCGTGCTCAGGTGTCAACCTTTGATCGAGGAACACTACGCCGATTGGAGTTACTTGGTTAAAACTGGATTCGAAGATGCGTTCGCAAGTTTGGACAAACTAGGGCAATTTTCCTTTCATTTGCCCGTCGACCTCGCCATTCGGCAACTCAACGATATCAAAGATGCATTTTGAACTTTTTCCCCACGATTTAAAAATAAGAAAAAATGTACGCGATAGTTGAATTTGTAAAAAATACGGCAATTATGGAAATGGCAAAAAAAAAATGCAATTGTGGAATAGGAAAAAATACGATTGTGGAATTTGCGGGGGCGGGGAAAACTTTTTGTCAAACCGATTCAAAACTGTTCCATCGATGTTTTTCTCTTGACTGATACGAATACACTATTTCGAAGTTACATTGTATCTGACGTTTATTTATTCCATTTGAAAACGCTGATTCGCTCGAAGACGGTTGGCTGATTCTTTTTGAATTTTCGAAACAGCCGGACGAATCAAGCGTTCTGGTACCAGCCGTCGTCTTCTCTACAATTTGGAAATAACTTCAACATCAATACGTCTTACAATGCACTCATCAATAATAACAAGGTTGGTATTTGGCTGTAACGATTTTTCATTTATTATTCGAATTGGTTTATTTTCACATTTTTGTTTACGCTTAGGAATCGTCCGACGATTTGAATTCGGTGCGGAAGTGTATGTATGGAAATAATTTTCTCGGTACTCTACTCAAAAAACACGTTCTGAACTTGTCTGTGGTCAGAAACTGTCGAAAGCTCTTTTTAAAATTATTCACATCAGCAGAATATTTCTGAGAATATTGTCTCAGTGGATATCTACGCCTTCATTTAACTTAGGTTAACACACAGTACTTCCACGGTATCGGGTAAAGACCCCGATTATTGACAAATAATAATTGGCAAATAATGCTCGTCGAAATTGAAATTGGCCTTACTTTTTCCCTTGGGATACTATTACGTAGATAGATTTTTTTTCATTTCGATCCACGGGTTTTCATACGGTAATTTGGCCGTGTTGGTTCAACTTGTTCCTTGGGCCTCCGAATCCTTTCAAATTGAACAATAGAATCGGACATCTTTTATTCTCAATTCCGTTGGAGCGACTAATCTCTTTAGATTTAGACTTGTTTTTCTCTTATAGTACTCCGATGTTGATCATGCTGACCGCCATACTTCACATCTGATGTAGAAACGTTGAGGTTGATGATGATGAAGATGGTAAGTACTTTGGCTGACATTTCTTTCTCCCGTTTGCCAGTAGTAGCTTCGCTATCCGAAGAGGCTCAAGACGTTTGCAATTTTGACGGCATTAATATCCTCGAAATAGCGGTCCATATAGCGAAACTAAAAGAAATCTCATTCTAGCGATTTTTTTCAGTTTGTTCGAAATCAGCTTTTACTTTACGGATCTACATTTTTCATCTTAGATGACAGAAAGATAGATCTAGCGAGAAATAATATAAGTAGCCAGAAATTTCTATTTGGTCGATTTTATCCGTCGGGGAACTTTTAATCTTTGTTGTTAGCTAGGATTAAATATTTCAAATAGCATGCATGGTTTTACCTTACAGGATCTAGGAACTTAGTTTTATTTTATTTTACAGCAACTTTTCTATCTAGAGCTTCTGATTCTTTTTTTTTAATGTTGAAGATATAATAGTTGAGTTTTTTACTTCAGGTAGGACCATTCTAGCATTATAAGGCCTTATATATTTAAGATTCAAGTCATCAAAACTCTGCGAATTAAACAATAATTATCAAATAATATAATGAAACTAGGTTTTTTCTATGTTACTTGGCATGGAAATCCGAATTAGGATTTCTTTATTCAAAATTAATGAATAGAAGACAACTTCAAGTGTCTATATTGGCCTTAATTCGCCTTAATTTTACTTGCCTTAATTTTATTCGCCTTAATTTTATTGCTCGCTAATGCTTTCGATGATGAGCAACAATTGAATGCTGCTATGATTTTAATTATTTGAAAAAATTAACTTTTCAAATGATAAATTGCTTTACATCAAATACTTTTTCAACAAGTTTTTTTCTTGGTTATCGTATGAAATACAATTGAAAATTATCTTCAGACTAGAAGTTGTTTCGTTTGTTCAATTCATAAATTTGGCCGTTTTCGATCGAATTTCATTACTCGCACTGTGACTGCTCACTTGAAGCATGATTATCCTTATCACGCGTTGGGACACGCTCTTTCCATCTGCATAACCTTCGCTGCGACTGTTGTTGTATTTTTTCACCTCTTATTTCACTGTCAAGCGAATGATTCATGCAAGCGTACGATCGGTTTGTACTGAAGACAAAAATAAGTGTCAATTTACGTTGACCGGAACTTCAAATTGCAGTTCCCATTAGCAAGTGGTTGAAAACGTCGCGATAAATATTCAATGAACTTTCTACACGTAGAGATAGTTCTTACCGTCCTATTTTACCATTATATTCCACTTACGCCAGTGAACAGTTATATAGATTTAATTTTTACGATGGTGATGTTGTGATAGCCTCAGAAAATATCGACCATCGAATATCCTTAAATCTATCTACTTCTGATAAGATAACAAAGGTTTATTCTTGAATAATAATCCGAAATTGACTTAATTATCGCTCGATAAGATTTTTCTATTTTAGATACCTATTGTAATCGCGTAAAATAGAATGCTTTTCTAAGACTCGTGATTGAGTTGGACGTCGTCGTTTATCTTTTGGAGTTTTGCCAATCCTAGTTGCCGTTTTGATGAGAAAATCTGCACAGGCAATTTTTAGCTCAGGATTTTCCTCGAAGGCTTATCGACTGAAGTAGTGAGCATAGAATGACATTGTTTAATCAGCAGAAATTCAATGGTAAAGCCCATAGAGGCAAGAGAGGCCATAGAAAAATGTGAGCAAAAAGTGCTAAGTACGATAGAAGAAGTGTACATGAGCTCTTGAACCAAAATTACTACCAAAAATTAAAAATCAATAAGCTAAAACTTAATCGACTAAAAATTAGGAAATTCTTCCGGTTCGTTGATGGGAAATATTTGTTTACTCCCCATATACATACCTTATAAATTGGTTAAATCGCCTGCGCTTTTTAATATTGGACGACTTAATTTTGCGAATCCTCAAACTTTTGGATTGCGGATGTCTGAACGAAAGAAGGGGCTAATTATTGATCGCAGAGAGCATAATGGCTCTTCTATAAAAACGGGCGGTCGCTATCGTTGTCGCAATGGGATGGGGGAATGTGCCCTTTTAAGACCTTTCCATCCTATGACAATCGTGGCCTATGGGAATTCGGTCAAGGACATGCTCTTGACTTGATGGTTATTAAAAAAATTCAATTTTTGTCGTCGCACTTTTGGCAAAATTTTAGTTTGAGTTAGGGATTAGAAATTTAACATTTAACATATTAGATCATTAAAAGGGATAGGTACTTGAAATTTAAAAAAAAAAATATTTATTAATTTTTTTAATTACTACGTCGAACAGCTTAGAAACTACTCTGACTGGTACTAGGTACTCTGACTAGTCTAACTTGTTGAAAAATTACTGACAGATTTGGGGGAAAAAATCAAGAAAAATAAATTGCACAAAGAAGCTAACAATAATAATTTTCAATGAAATTTCAATGAAGTAAGAAAAGTTTATTTTAAGTAATTTATCACAATAGAATAAAATTATTCTCAAGGGTAAGCGAATGTCCGTGCTAGCTTCGTATAAGTTGAAAAATCGCGAAATTTTCGCTCTTGTTTTCTAATAGTATCTTGTGAACGATCGGATCTATTGAATACTCATCTATTTTCTCTCTCAATTTAGTCCTATTTTCGAGTCTCTATTTTTTTATACTAAAGAGTCCGGAATTATTTAAGGAAATACAGCTTTTAAAAATGGTCAATTTTTTTCTAAAAAAAAGCGAAATTTTGTTCTGGAAGGTATCTGGATCGCATTTGAATGGTATGGGGAAATGAGCATTGGTCTATTATACGGGCCACGTTTGCGACCGATCCATCGGTTTTATCTCGTTTCCGGTCGTTCCTGTCAGTTCGACCATGCTTTTTAAAAGGACTGCTCCAGATAAGTCAACTGTCCGCTTCACCTACGTATTCGCGAAACTGACGTCGTTGATTCTGTCGAACAATAGTGTCTGAATTGAATGGCTTTTCACCTCACTTAGTCTGTAAGAAACAAATCAGTCAATTTATGATACCGTATAATTCCAACAAATTTCTACTTGACGAGAAATATTACTCATTTATAGACAAGATTTTTTTTTTATCCTTTCCGATTTAAATTTTTTTCTACACATTATTTTTCCATTGTGATCCTCGTCAGTATCAAATGATCGGTTCTCTCTCCTCAAAATGAACTAGCCTCGCCAGTTGCGCAAAATGACAGCGTTGCTGGACTGCACTTCCTTCAAATAAAGGCATTATTATGTGTGCCGAGGTAGTCTGGTCTAGCGCACTTCACCGCTCCGTTGGGCTCGTTTCTCGTTTTCTCTAGGACGTTGATCTAAGAAAACGAAACCATCGTCGAATTGAATTTCTCGGAAGGTTTTTCCAATTTAGGTTTCGAGGGAAATTTATTTCAAAAGCCTGATCAGTGATCACTTTTAGGCAGGTGCTGTCTGCAAAAGTACTTTGCCAAGTAGACTAAAAAAAATGCTACGTTTCTACGCCTTAAATCATTTGAACGCGTTTTTTTTTTTTTTTTTTTTTTTAATATTATAATTGAGCTTATTTTTATTATAGGTAATTAAATAAGAGATATATAACACATTAAATACTATTCAATAGCTACATTTATGGAACTACTGAAAAGGCACTGGTCAATGACGCGAATTGCCAAGTGGTTTATTTTGATTGAAATCAAATATGGTTGAGGACTCGTCCGTGGTTCACAGCCAGCAAGTAACTTTATTTGAGCGTTTCTTTTCAGTACCTAGCTTTTTGATTTTAAATCTACCGATGTTGAGACAGTTTTTATTCTATGGGGGTTCATTTTATTCGAACGAGACTGTCGTCGCGGATGGAATTCCTCTCGCGTTTGTGATTTATTATCTGTTTACTACTGATGTTCGCTAGAATACTTGGATCACCGCCAGCCGCCGTCGTTCATGACCCTCATTTGCATTTCTCAATTGAAACGACCGCTTATTCGGTTTCCGGTTGTCGCATTCCTTTTAAAAAGAGAGAAAAACACTCATTCTCCGAGATTTTGTTCATTTTTTTCACCCCATTGGGCATCGTAAAGGCTAGAGACAGGAAGCTTCGCCCTGTCGATGCCTAAAGTGGCGACATTTCCTTCCCAGGTAAATAAAAGCTCGGAGAATTGGGTTCTGATCTTCTTCGGCCTTCATTCTTTAAGACTAAGTGTAGCTGCGCAACAAAAAGGCCCACCCGACTAATTTCGCGTCTGCTACATGATTTTTGGTCTGCTTAGTTGACTAGGGCTCGTTTTTCGAGCATTATTCCTCCTTGAGTTGAGCTTTACTCATGAATTCCATCAACTGTCAATAAACTATTTTGTCATTTGTAATTTGTTTTATTCGAACAATTTCAATCGGGAAAAATAAAAGCTGCTCTTGGAGCGCCTGATAGCCCAGTATTCAGATAATAATATCAGAGTCCTCGATGCATCTTGATTTTTCCGTTTGATATACGTTTTAAAAAGTTTTAAATTTTTTTTAGTTTTAAAGTTTTAAATAATTTTTTAAAGTTTAAAGTTTAAATAATTAACAAATAAAATAATAAAAAATAATAATAAAATATAAATAATAATAAATAGGTAATAAATAATAAAAATAATAAAATAATAATAATAATAATAATAATAATAATAATAATAATAAAATAATAATAATAATAAAATAAAAAATATTAAAAAATTAAAAATAATTTTTTAAAGTTTAAAGTTTTAAATAATTCCACACATCTAATTTAAGAGAGATTTTTATCATTTTCTCCTCCAAAGAACGTCAGTTTAAGAAAAAAAATTTTTTAGGCCGATTTTTTTTGTGGTTTTTTATTGCGCTATTCCGTTCAGACATGAACATGCTGCGACTTTTTTCGATAAAAATTTCGATCTTCAACTCAGCTCTTCAATTTTTATTTTGCTTTCAGGATGTCGTCGGAAGCCGATGGAACAAGGAACAGGGGGCTTCGCCGGAGGCGAAAGAACAAGAAGAATCTCCTAGTCAGGTGAAACATTATTGAGTAATTTAACAAATTTTGTACGCTAGGAATGTGCCAAAGAACACAGTTTCAATTTCGTAACAATTTGACGGCATCCGTTCGGTTTTAGGGAACCGAGCGCGGGATGAAGCTGATTGGTCAAGGCCCGATGTGCCATAGTACCACAGCCGGTAACGCTAAACAGGTAGGTTTCAATTGCGTCCTAGAAAGTGATATGGTCGAAATATTTTTTTTTTGTTTTTTTTTTGTAGTTTGAAAAAATTTATTGTTACAATTTTTATAGACGGTTTGACCTTTTTTCGGTTTTATCTTTAACATTTCTGAAAATTCTGCTACCCTTGAGAAAAAAAAAATTATATTTCAGTTTTCCCTTTTTTTAATTGTAATTTTGGAAATTGAAAAAAAAACAACAATGATTTTTAAGTTGATTACTCAATTTATTGTCGCATATTTGGACGGATCCATTATCTTCTATTTGTTTCCAGGCATTGGGCGATGGAGGTCTCAGCTACAGCTACAGCTACAGCAGCGAGCAGTTGGGCACTAAAGTCGAAATGGTGTACAACCTGCTTTCAATGCTTGGAACGCACGATCGAGCTGAGATGACTTCGACTTTGCTTGCAATGAGCAGCTCGCCCGACAGCTGCAAGGCCATGAGACAATCAGGTACGCTTTTCGCTGACTATTTAAAGAAATCGCATTTGCATCTGAACGCGAACTATGTGCCGACTTAGCCTACGTTTTTCTCCTGCTGAAAAGAAGGGAAGCAAATATAAATAAAAAATTGTACTGTGCAATTCTTTTAAAAATAATATTTGTTCGCTTGGTTGTCGTCGCATCTATTGTCGTAGAGGGGTTGTGAGGGGGAGAAAAACTAGGCGACTTATTCTCCAGGTTTTTAATGGCTGGCCGAGCACTTTCGCCCATTCGGGCATCCTCAGGGCGACGTGGAACCATGAGGTCCACAGCCTCATGCTTGGACCTCATGGTTCCACGTCGCCCTGAGGATGCCCGAATGGGTGAAAGTGCTCGGCCAGCCATTAAAAACCTGGAGAATAAGTCGCCTAGTTTTTCTCCCCCTCACAACCCCTCTACAATAATATTTGTGTATTTTGTTATTTTTTTGTCGCATTATGCAAAAAAAGCTAGCGTGAAGAAATGAAGACAACCTTCTCAACGCCAAATTGCAGTATTTAACCTATTTAAACGAAAATTCGGTCATTTTATGCCCATGGTTTGCTATTTTTATGACCATTTTTTCGCTTAATCAACCCTAAACTTTTATGCTGTTATTACTAGGTATGAAATTTCGACCTTTTTGGTAATTTCCCCCAAAATATTTTCTCCTTTTTCTTCAAAATTTAATTCATTTTTACTCATTGATACTTTATAGATCTTACAAAATTGTTGAACTGTCGACATAAAAAAAAAAATTTAAAAAAACCAAAAAAAAACCGCTAAAATGATTTTACTACGATAATACTTCTACCAGTTATCTTTCCTTAATTTCTTCTTCCCTCTTATGCGCAATATATTCCAACATAAATATTGACAACGTTATCGAAACTTATGATCTGTTGGGAGATGCGGTTTACGTCTCCAAATAACGAGCCGTATCGATTGAACATGAATAAAATCCCTGCGAAAGTCTCGGACGATTGTTTTCTCCATCGAACGATTGTCTGGCTTCAAATAGGACGACCGTTTCATAACACCTTCGCACAGTTTAATCCTAGATACGAATCGCCTTCAAAATATTTTAAAAATTTATTCTCATATCAATTTTTTCAACCATTTATGATAATATGGTATACTGAAGAATCAAGTTAACCTATTTATATCAGCTTTATGCCCCTCACTTGGAAAGCTTCTCATTCGGAACTATGGAGCTGTCGAACGCTCAAGAGCTTGTATATCGAGCGGAATTAAACGAAATCAATTTATCTAATCAGCTGTATTATCGCTTATTATCTCGACAAGTATCGTTCGGCTCATAATTTATTTTCGTCCCTCGCTAATCTTTAGTGCGTCGAATGTAGAATTATTCGTTTGCAGGTTGTCTATCGCTGCTGGTTCAATTGGTGCATTCGAGCGGCGAAAGCGCAGTTGTACGTCAACGAGCAGCTCAAGCGTTGAGGAATATGGTGCATTGTCATGGGGATGACAAACGGGGCAGAAGGGAGGCCAGGGTTTTGCGTTTGCTCGATCAGGTGACAATTTCTTCTTTTCTCATCTTTATTCACCTTCAGTAATCATTATTCACGTCCTGTGACTAATTAAGCGGCAGATCGAACGAAGCATGCTTACATAATACAATCATCTTTTGGAACATTATTTTTGATCTATCCAAGGCCTTTGGAAATTAACTATTTGGTCTCATTGTGATTATTCAAAACTCAGGTATCTATCTACTGCGATACGCTGACTGCGGGTGGCAACGAAAGTCATGTTGAAGACGCGCACCCGGGTCCTGCTATAGCGGCTCTGATGAAACTCTCTTTTGACGAAGAGCATCGACTCGCAATGTGCCAATTGGGAGCGCTTTACGTTGTCGCTCGGCTGGTCCAAGTGGAAGCTCCGTTTCAAGCTGATTGCTGCATTACGTTGAAACGCTACGCAGGAATGGCACTCACGAATCTCACTTTTGGCGATGGGAATAACAAGGCACTTCTGTGCTCTATGAAACCGTTCATGTCAGCTCTGGTAGCTCAATTGTCATCTACGAGTGAAGATCTTGTCCAGGTAAAGTTTGTCATCAAGTTAACCTTAGCTCTGAATGGGAACTCTAGTGAGAATTATCTGCTTCATCTCCGGTACTTGAAGACCTATTAAAAAATTTTCCTTTTGTGAACATATTTTCCCATATTTTTTATTAATGCAATGGCGCGCCCTGTGCATTTGCACCAATTCACTGAAGCGTATCCACTTATTTCAAATTTGAAGCATTTTTTTATGGCGGATTTGGATCCTATGTAAAATTTTATGAACATTTTGTCTGTGTTCTGAGCTATTTTCTCATACTAAATTACGTTGATATTGACAATACTTTTGGATTTGGACTTTGATTTTCCAGGTCTTTTGGCCAGTAAATTCTTCTGACGCTTACCTACTCATAAAATATCTTTTGCCTTGGCTGAGCCATCACGTTGATTTCTTCACCTTTGATTCTCATTAATTTTCGGTTATTGAGCGAATGAGTCATCGCAATTTTCTCTCTCTCATCCTCTCAATTATTGAATAGATTTTTCCAAGAGCATAACTTTCCCCTGTTCTGAACGTCTAGCTCCCCAAAATTGTGCTGTGTTTTGGAACACTGCCGCCTTGGGACTCCTTGTCACAAGTGTTAGTTTTTCTATGTATTATAGTAATTCATTTTTCTACCCTGTATTTTTGGCAGTTTTTCTAGTGGAAACTACACTGATAATTTTTTTTAGGTGACTGCAAGTGTACTAAGAAACCTTTCGTGGAGAGCCGATGCAGCAAGCAAGCAATCTCTGCGAGAAGTTGGTTCAGTCCCTGCACTCGTCAAAGCGGCGATGTCGGCCAAAAGAGAACCCACAATGAAATCGGTTTTGTCAGCGTTGTGGAACTTGTCAGCCCATTGTAATATAAACAAGGTTAGTGTTGCAATCATGTTGTTATTCATTGGTTGTGTGCAAAAGCTCTCTCTTTGGACTCCTCATTGAGTTTGAGGACTCATTCGCACTCCATTTCGCTCTTGCACAATTGAAACCGTCCTCTCTCGAAAAACCCTCTTATTGCTGGTCCATCTTTTGATGTGGACATTTTTAGTAGGTGGATATTTGGCTCCTGTTGAAGGCAAAAATATGAATGGTGCTGCGTTTTTACTCTGTTGAAAGTTGACTGAAAAAATGCTGACAGTAGCTCAAGTATCAATGAGGAAACGATACTTGGTTTTGCATTCAATGACAAACAAACGACGTTTGAAACGATTGGCCCTGGATCCTGTCTCCGCTGAGCTGTTATCTAGTTTTTTCAATGAGCGGGTTGACGAACGTGACGTCGTAATTCGGATCGGGAATGGGAAAAACTGGGAGAAACTGAATTTGGGCTTTGAGGGCAGCTACTTCGATCGTATGTGCCCAGAACAGTTTATGGAACGGACGATCAACGGGTTGAAGAATATATACTTCCAGATACTGATTTTCTGCCTAAAGAAGCATAAGGGAAAGGGAACAGCGTTGTTGGAAGCCAAGTTACCTCATGGTACAAGATGAAATCATGGCAATGATTGTGAAATGTGATTGTAGGTGCGTTACAGTACACAACCGAAAAGAGATTAGAGATTAATGTCTGTAGAACCAAGAAAGTTAACTGCCTTTGCTAGAACTATTTTCTTCGCTATATTATCCGAATTATCTCCCTAGGTTGACATTTGCGGCGTCGACGGATCTCTACAATACCTTGTGCAAATGTTGAACTACCAATCTTCGTCGAAAACTCTTGCTATCATTGAAAACGCTGGTGGCATATTGCGTAATATTTCCAGCCACATTGCAGTCAGAGAAGACTATCGGTGAGCTGAAGAATACATTAGATTCAGTTGCATTTGTATGCTGCTACATATCTTGATTTATACCTTGTTAATTTTTTTTTCAGTAAAATCATCCGCGAACAGAACTGTCTTGCGATACTTTTGAGACAGCTGCAGTCGGCGAGTCTGACAGTAGTGAGCAACGCGTGCGGCACACTATGGAATCTGTCTGCACGTTGCGCAACAGACCAAAGAGCACTGGTTGCCTTGGGCGCTGTACCTATGCTGACATCTCTCGCACACTCACGGCATCGGATGATCGCCATGGGCGCTTCAGCGGCCCTCAAAAATCTTCTTCCAATCAGACTCGCTCAACAACAAGCTTCTACGCCTTCAGGTTTGATCGCTATGCGTCAATATTCTGTAAAAATCATCTTGAGCTTGATGCTAGGGTAATTTCCTAGGCTTTCCGCTCTTCCCATTTTCTCTGAATATTTCTCCTAACAGAAATGTAGAATCTGTAAATTTTACATACGCTTCATCTGAATGCGACGTTCATTACAGGAAGCGCTTCCTTACTCGTTCGCAAGAGGCGAGCTCTTGAAGCTGAATTGAACACCACGCTTACTGAAACGTGTGATAATATCGACTCTTGCCCTCAATGGGACACCGATAAGGAGTCAAGCAGTTCTCAGGTAACAGTTCAAATCACAGTTCATGTGGAACTGTTGTTCACATGTTGTTTCGCTCCTTTTCCATCTTCACTTAACTCATTTTTGTTTCAACGCTTTCAGAAAAGTGTTCTCATAAATTCCATCTTTTTTTGTTTCAGGCTAAAGATGATTCTGTTCATATTAATAACTCAGTGCAACGGATTACAACTATAGAACCAGGTGCTGAAGAACCTGTGAACTACAGCCTCAAGTAAGTAACATTGGCATTGTCAATTCGTTGTAATGTGTTCTATCTTCTTTCCAATATTTCTCGCTAGTTGCTCGCTATGATTTTTGATCTCAGCCTCGTAACATTAAATGATAATAATCTATTGATAATTCAGGTATTGTGACGAGAATAAGGGGAACGAAACGGACAACGATGCTGTTAATTACAGTATAAAATTCAAAGAGCCCGAAGGTTCAGAAGAGAAGGTATATCCATTTTATGCTCACCTTAATTTGGTCTAGGGGTCCAATAGGTTAACTTACGACGTCAATTTTCGATTACAGCGGTTTGGAAGCGCTTGTTTCAAAGAAGAAACAGACTCGCAGAACGATTATGCGGAAACCGACCTCGATCAGTTGACTGATTACAGTCTGAGATACAGTGAGGAAGAGCACAACGATTCAGCTGACGGATCGTCGAATGTGAACGATTCCAAGGCAAATATATTTGTTAAAAAGCCTTTTAAGCATGCTAGTAATTATTGTTTTGTGGGGATAGGATTTTGGAAGAAATATTAAAACCTTGCTGTCCAACCAGGGGTCAATTGCAAAATAAGAAGGATCTTGATTTTATGGGCCTTAATTTGCTTAATAAATAAATGACCAAAAATTAAACAAACAAAAAAATCAAAATTGTCTTAATAAAAAATAGAACAAAGAGCCCTGACTGGTCGCAAGCGGCATGATATCGTACGTTCACAGGTAAGATACGCATGATGGAAATGTTCCAACACCAAAAAGGTCACCACTGCACTTAATATGCTTCTGTTAGAAGTAAATATAATTTGTATAGGTGTGCCTTTGGTCCAAGAAGTGTTTTAATTATGCAAACGTGGCTAACTTCTTGACTTCACTTGTTACAGGAAGATGAACCAAAGAACCAAGTGGAACAGAGTTCTTCCATTGATGTTTCACCAGAGAAGAGAGAGCAAGGCAAGTATTCAGTGCTTGTGAGGACAATGTTGACTCAGTGGAAATTCTGGAAACTTTCAAGCGAGATATAATTCAATCTCAATGGTTCAATTTCATTTTTCACCAGGAAAAGCAACCGTTTTGGAGACACCGTTGATGTTTTCCCGATGCAGCTCCCTCGGGTCTTTGAGCAGCTGCGAGCAACCAGATGACTGCCGATCATCTGGTGTCAGCGAGTTCAGGTAGAAACATATATATTAAAATTGTTGTTGTCCCTTTTTGATTCTGCGTGGTTGAGTATTTTTAATTTCAATGTCATGCTTTGACAAAATGAAACTGGTTCCAGCCGAATGACGAGTGGCATATTATCACCGAGTGATATACCGGATTCTCCTTCCCAGACCGTGCCACCAAGTCCGCGGGTCAGATCGAGGCCCCCACTTCCAGGTATTAAGGAAATTCTTGACTCGTTGCTTGTTATTGTTCCATGGTAGACAGGAATTGAAAAAAAGGGAAACAACAGGCCACTTCCAACCTGTGTGGCTTTCACAGTTATTTGTTTTTCTATTTTGTTTTTTCCCTATTTTATGGATAGTCCCATTATTATTTGAAATTGGAAGTATCAGTAGACGATTATCATGGATTCCCATTCTGGCAAGTATCCTTGAAATGATTGTTCGGTTGTTATTGCAGTCACTGTCGAGGAAAATGAATCCCGCGATCCGCCAGGAGTTTTTGATGATGCTGTAAGAGCTTTCAAGGAAGAAAGCACTCCAGCCCAATTTTCAACAGCGTCAACCAGCCTCAGCGATTTGACTATTGAAGAAGACAATGTGGTTTGTAATTTTCTAAAACTCTCCACCGTTGTTGTTGTTGAGAGCGATCCTATTTTATGGATAGTCCACATTACTAATTGAACATTGGAATCACAGTAGCCGATTATCATGGATTCTTCCTTGAAATGATTGTTCGGTTGTTCTTGCAGTCACTGTCGAGGACAATGAATCCCGCGATCCGCAGGAGTTTTTGTGATGCTGTACGAGCTTTGCTAAGGAAGACTGCACTCCAGCCCGATAACTGGTTAAACCAAAGTGACTACCTTTTGATCTAAAAACATTTTTTGTGCCAGGATTCACAAACAAAATGCTCACTTTGCAACCCGATGCTCTAACCTCTTGGCTCGGCCGGTATGAAAACAAGCATAGCCGAATATTATACTCCACCTTGCCGGAACTGGACTTCTCCCATTGCCCAGTTTCCACAGTAGAAGCTAGTTTCTTTCAATATTGTAGCTGATTTCTCTCAAATATTGAACTGTTTTGGAAGCTGAACAATACCACTTTCATTGTATTGAGCTTTGCTCATTTTGTTATAACCGTTTTCCATTATTCCAGGAGCCTATTGCCGAGAAGTTATTGGCTGCTGTGTCTGAAGAAGAAGATGAAAATATCCTCGCCGACTGCATTAGCAGTGGAATGCAAAATAATCGGTAAATTCTTTTGCAGTTTGTCGCAGTTTGACCTAGTTTGAAAAACGCCTGCTTTCTATGATGTTATAGACGAGACACTCCACTGTAATATTGAATTTTCGTTTTTATTCATCCATTCTCTAAAGAAAATTATTTAAGACATTGTCCATTTTTCCAGAGAGTCAAATATCAGTCGGATCCCTCGAGCGCGAGGAATTCCAGTCAAAGCGCCAACGAACATCAGACATCCGAATCCCGTACGTTAACTGATTTTACTTTAGTTTGCACGAAAACTGAACTGTTCGTCATATCAGCTTTGTTTATTTGAAGGTTAACAAATACGTTTTCACAGGCGTCGGCTTAAGATTCATCCTGGTTCATTATTATTGACGATGATAGTAGTAGTACCCAGAGAAATATTTTTATAGTCTTTTGGGGATCAATTTACATAAATCAAAAGATGCCACAGTAGCTTAGCTATAATATCCTTGCCACCAAATAAGTAATTGATTGAGTTATGGTTTTACTACAAACGTCTGATGTAGTGATATAATGTAGTTTTTCTATGAATTTATATCTTATAAAAAAGAAACATCATATTTATAACCGTCCAACTCGACTTGTAAACGAGAATAAGATTGAGTAGAACGCTCTATCCTTATGTTTAAAAAGAATGAAAGAAAAAGGGAAACTAATTTGTAAACAGCTTGGTCTCTATAGAAGAACAAAAATATGTGACCCATGCCGCAATTCCATCACACGCCTCTGTGGAAATTAGGGCTGTTTAGGGCTTACATATATTGGAACGCACCCTGTCTTAAATATGTAATATTGTTCCTTTAATTTTTATTTGTAATTTCCACCACGTCTGCACTTTATCCCTATTATCCTGCTACCTTAGCTGTTTGCCGCCTTATCCCATAGTTCCCCGATCCTCAGACCAGTTTGTAAAGCATGGTACACCGGGACTGATTGCAGGCGCTTGATGAAACGCCGGTACAATTCTGCACCGAGGACACTCCAGCTAGCTTGAGCCACGCCACATCACATTCAGAGCTTTCTTGCGCTCTATCCGACGCTTCATCTGACCACGAAAACATCCTTGCTGAGTGTATACAGTCTGGCATGCCCCAACCCCAGGTCCGCCTACCTTTCCACTCCATTTGCTTGCTCAATCACGGCTCACCACTTTGTATTTTTTTATTTTCCCACCTCACAATTTCTGTAAATCCGTCCCTCGATACAGTTTCAGTTGTTGTTTTCTGTTGTTCAGGGTGTATACAGGCAAGATTACTATCCTCAAAGGGGCTGTTTCGAAAAATCATGCTGGAGGGACAAAAAAGAGTCATGCTAGTCGGCAAAGTGACAGCAACTTATATTTTTTAATTTTCCTCCAAATGGTTCAATTTTTTTTTTTCAATCGTTCACTTTTTGCTTTTGTTGATATCCAGGATCTCCATTCTTGTCAACTTCTTTTAGTACCAATGAAAAAAGGTTCGATTTCCAGCTTCCACCCATTTTTCTGTGTCTGAAAAATTATTCACTTTTTACCAGGCCATTGTAATTTTTTCACCACCTTCTCTGAGTAATGTGAGGTATGATATCAGGTTCGAATGTTGAAAAAATACGATTTTCCCTAGAAAATCGTAGTTTCCATGCTCGGTATCTACATTGCACGTTCCTTCCTCCTAAACTCTAAATTCAAGGCCTTTGTCACTAGAAGACACAAATTTTGCCTTTTCCCCAAATTCCATATTTTTTACTAGTTACATTATTGTCATTTATCTTTCTAACGCTGATCTTGAATGCTATGATTATTATTCTAATGCTGAAAGTAATTTTTCAAAGTTGAATAGATTTTCATTTACAACTATTTTCTGTCTCGATTAGGTATTAGAAATATTGAAACCTCTATAACTCATCATAGAGTTTGAGTTTCCTCCGTGGAATGGTATGTTGATTAAGAAAAAAATCTTGACAATGAGGCTAGTGGGGTTTTTAGGGGACTAAAAATTACTATAGGACAACGATTATTGCAGATTAGTTGTAGAAACGACCCCTTTGAGGTTAGCAATCTTATCATTGAACGCTTTGTGGTTGTTTTAGCTGACTGAATAATGTGCATGTGTTGAATTGTATTTTACTGGTGAAAGAAGATTCTATTACTACGTTCCTTCGGAGAAACTGTTATGTAATTATCTCTCATTATACAAGAAAGAAAAAGAAGATATTATCTTTCTAGTTTATTGGTGGTTTCTTTTCACGAGTACTGTATTTTGCTTTATTCACTTACTGTTTTAACTGTTGGTTATGATCGGGTAATTTGTCACATAGTCCTGAAGAGTTGAAACACTTGACATTTTCAATAAATTATCGGTCAGTAAAAAAACAAACATATTCAGTACCTTTGATGGCCTAATGTTTTCCTTAGACTTCACTAGCTTAAAGTATATGATTATATGAGTGTTGCTTTTAGGACTCTTGCTTGATAATTTAACCCTAAATGTAGCATTCTTACTTTGCAACACTCATTCGTTAATGTATTTTATTTTTATTTGCAACATCCAGCGCTTATACAGTTATGTATAATTTCAGGCTGGCGGCTTGTCTGTTGAAAAGATGGCCGCTACTGTTCAAACAGCACAAGTTGTGCAGAGTTTGAAAACGTCCGCTGTCAAGCCGAGACCTGTTTCCGTTCCTACTACCAGGTAAGCCACGTTGGGAAAGGTAAATAAGCGTTGGGAATAAGCTCTTTGGTGCGGCAAGCAAGGAATGTAAAATCGCAGTTATGTGGCTTCATTTTATTGATTGACGTTTGTTCTAATATTGCAACTGTGTGGTTTAGTTATTCCGTCCTTCATCTGTTAGATATAAGTTCTCTTCGTATTTTTCAGAATGCGGCAAATCCTTGCAGAAGATGAAATTAAGGTTTTTGCCAGCGAGGGTAGCCCTGGAGAATTTTCAATCGGCTCCTCTCTCTCGGACCTCACCATCAACTCGAAACCCGAAAAGTTGGTAGAATTTCTTAGCAATTTATAGAAATGTATTATTATTGCTACAGATGAAAAGTTTGTGATTTGTTGATGTGTGTGGTATATAGTGGAGAATTTCTATTGTGAGATCTTGTTCATTATTTCTAATTTGACTTGGAATTTCGTCTTTTTCAGAGTGGAAGCCCCTTATACGCCAACTATTGAGAAATCATCACCTCCAAGTTCGTTGGATCCCGAACTGCCACCAGCTGATGATGCCGCTTTAGCCGAAGAGGAAGATCAAGATCTTCTGATGCAAGTTATTTCTTCCGGCCTTCCCATAGCGCATTCAGGTAAACATCGGTCATTCTATCTTGTAATATGTTAATTTTCTTCGTTATACGTCCCACTGAAAACTTCCTTAAAATTTTCCTACTACTTCCCCAACTTATATAATCCATATTATTGATGAAATGGTTTTTTATTGGGGGGTTTCGCTTCTGGCCAAAATAAATCGCTGTTCAGGTCTACTTATAAATAAAAGGTCAAGTTCGATGCTCGTTATAACAGCTAATCGCTTATGTGGGGTTATTTGTCACGGCTGTGTGCTTTTCCTTTATAGGTCAACAATCGGCCCTCTTCGCGTGTCAGTCAAAGTTGACATGTTCCATTTTTCCGATGTTTATCTTGCTCCAAATGATTATTGATGCGAAAACCTTCCCCATCAGTTCTATTGACGGAATATTCCGCCACCTTAGTCATTATAACGATTGCACATGGGCAACATTCGTTTCAGGGAACCAACTTTGTGTCAGTCAATTTGTACCAAATTTATTCACGGAGGCTTTGACATTTCTTTTATTTTAATATTTCTTGATTGATATTGATATAATTGACATTTCTATTGAGAGATATTGCGTTATCCAGAACCGTTTGAGGAAAATTGTATTTGTAGTTGGACACAGAGCTCTTCAAGCTTGAAAAAAAAATTAATTCTGCGCTTTTATATTCTTCTAATTTAAATAAAACTGCGAATCTACTTTTTGGTTCTATAGATTTCAATTAATTATTTTTTATTCAGTTTGATAATAGATCAACTAATTCCTGTACCATTTTTCAACTTTTTTTTCTTTTTGCTCTATTGGCTATTACAATTTACCTTAATGGTATTTATATTCACGCTGCTTGTAATAGACAGTACTCAGGTGAGTTCTGATGTTTCACGCTTTCTAATATTTCACTTTTTTATTTCTGTTTTTAAAAATTGATTTTAGGCTCCTCAAATGCGGCAAAGGTTGACGGCTTGCCAAGAGATACAGACACGTGGGCAGATGATACATCGTCCTATCCCTCCGTCAGTGTGACGATACCCGCTGTCGAGTCATTCAATAGCGACGATGACGAGAAAACTGAAAAAGACGAAGCCACCCTGGCTGCCGATACGCGTGTAATCAAGCTTGATTCGGGGAAAGTAGCATTGATCTCACATCTAGATATGGAAGAGAGCTATCAGAACCTCGAGCATGTGCAACCTCCTTCGAACATGGCGTCGATAATTTCTTTATACGGTTCAGGAACCGGCTCGTTGAACGAAAAAGTGAGCGACCAAACTGAAAGTAGAACTGAATTGAAATATCATCAATTGCAATTTAAAATAAACTTGATCAATTTTCTAGGAACCAGCGAAACACGATTTTGAGCTCCATGGAAGCATGCAGAGCCTTCAGGAGCTTGAAATGGTCCAACCTCCATCTGGCATGAACTCCATAATCTCCCTGACTTGCTCTCTAGAAACAGACAAGAAGCAACGGGTCCTGGCACGCGCGGACAGTCTTCTCGAGAACGTAAAACCCCCCACGGAAATGGACGAAATTCCCGACCTCGATAACAGCATTATGAGCGTTGCTAGTCTCTGCTCTGAAGTTGCTGATAGCCTTGAAGACTTGACATTGGAAGCAACTCCTCCATCTCAAAGGAAAACTGTCGCTAAGAGGCGCGAACTGGGGAAGTTCAGGTAAGCCATTAATCCTCCTTTAGTAAACCATGGCAATAACGCTAAAAAAGAATTTTTCTCCCTCCTCAAAACTATTAACTTTTCAAAGCATGTAAAATCCAATTTATAATAACTGTCCGTCTGCTTTACGCCGTCAACGTTTTTCCGACGGACCTATAATAGCTAAATTCATTCAATGTTCACCGCTATTATGGCCTCAATTTTAAAGGTATTTTGGATGGTCTTGAGGGTAAGTAAATTAGTGTTTTCCAACATTAGACGAAGGTTTACTTGGTTAATTTTTTAGACAATGGTGTATTTGTTATCAATTTCTATGGATTCTTAGGCGTTGAATCGGAGACCATAGCGGGGTCGATAGTAATAAAAATTTTTTGAGATTTTCAGAAGTTTGGCATACCATTTAACTTCAGAATTTTTGAAACTGTAAAAATCGTTCTATACACGTTGGGGCGGTCTCTTCAGCAGTATAATAAGGGGAATAATACAATTTTAATTAGATAATTAAGAAAAATAGTAATAATTAAAATAACCTTATTTGCTTGGAGTTTTTACATTCATAATTGTTCTTTCCAGGTACAATACGTACGTCGTGAGTAAAACTGCCGATAAGAAACCGACGGCACCTCTGATTCAGCCTTCTCAGCCTTTGGTAGAAACTGGAAAATCCACTGAAAGTTTAGATGAGGTCTCGCCGCCATCGCCTAGGACTAAAATCAACCCCAAACAGCGGCGGCTTGCGGACAAGGAAAGATTCCGCACTCGGACTATTCACGATGGCCCTCCGCCTATCGACAGGTGCTCTATTGCGTATTTCTTCTGTTACTCCAAAATAGAAAAAAAGTTGGTAATGATGATCATTATTTAATTAACAATAATATTTCACATGGCTATTGTGGTGAGGGGGAGACAAAATTACCGATTTTTTATCCATTGTTTCATCTGTAGAGGAACGCTGATTATACAGTGGTCCTTTAAAAGAAACAATAGATAAAGAGTCGCCAAGTTTGTGTCTCCCTCACCCCAGCACACGTGAAAAATGGGACAAACAAAAGAATAATATTTCAATTATGATTTTACCCATTAGACTGTCAAGTGTGGAAAGTGAGTGCCAAAGCAGTGAAGGAGCGATGTCACCAGTTGAACCGCAATCAGAGAGCACTAGCGAAGCGGATGACCCCCCGAGGCCTATTGTAACGAAACCTCCTGAAGTGAGTACTGCTTGTATAAAAAAAAATAGCCCACACGTGCACTAATCATGTGTTATTCACGACGAGGTTACATGACCTACGGCTTTCTTATGTTTCCATATCATGTTTTTTTTTTGTTTTTCTGTTGTCACTTGTTGTGGGATGGATTGAGGGGCAGGAAAACGTCACGACACTTTCTTCAAATTTTCAAATCTGCTGAATACTTTTACCCTTCAAGGCTTAATGGAAGCCAAGTAACTATTACCTAGTGTTTCTATATGGACCTGATAATAAAGAGTTCTTAGAACATTCAGTGCAGCTGTCCTGGCTCCAAACCACCTACGATTTTTGTTATAAGCTTGTACGACGGTCACCAATTATTGATCCTGCTTTTATCCTCAGGGGGGCTTGAGGGTTTCTGAAGTGTAAGCGTATCCTCAGTTTTAATTTTGACTGTATATATGTTTGGAGATAAATGGTAACTTAATTTGTCCGTCTGAATGAGAGTACTATTAGTATTTATATATTTATAATGTTATTTAGTTAGTATTACTTATTTATATTTACTGATGCGACATTACCGATCAATGTCGCCAGTGCCCATCAATTGAGCGTGAACTTCAAATTGATTAACAAATAAGTTTCTATTTTATTATGATGTGAAGACAACAAACAGAGAGTGGAAAACAAAAGCGAATAAACTGAGCATAGTTTACATAACTACAAAGGGCCGAGTACCCACAATTTGGACTTTGATTTGGTAAATATTTTTGCTTAGGGTTACTGCATTGTCTGAAGAGAAACTGATACCAGTGGTCGCCCCTTCAGAGAGAAGCATTAATTATTCTTTGTATAATATAACTATAATATAATTTAACTCCTGAGGAGACTGGTTGAAAAGATGGATAAATTAATTTGATATGATGAAAAATTTACAGTAGACCAAATCTTACCAGAGGGTGAAAAATACCCCAATTTTCAACATTAAGACATTAACGATTTTAACGTCTACATGCAAATATATCCTCTCTTACAACCTATATTCAACTTGAACTCTTATCTCTAAAACCGAGAAAATGTTTCCCTTTCGTTTCAGGTCAAAAGCATTCGAACGGGGTCGGCTCGAGGAAGCGCAATTCCCGTTGTGCGAAGTCCTGTCAAAACTATTCCACCGACCGGGAAGAAGAAGCCGGTCGGAACTGCAGTTCCTCTCCAACGACAAGGAACCTTCACCAAAGACGAAGCTGCCTCCTCCAGCATCCCAGTTCCCATTAAGAGCAAAATCGCTTCTCCGATCAGAAAAAGTCCATTAGGTAAGAGGTAACTTACACAACCGTAATCGCCTTCTCGCGCATTCATTCATATTATGAGTTATTCTTGACTGTTCTCTTCGAGCTCGTGTGTATAATATTTCTTCGTTCTTACCTAGGCCTATTGGCCCCTTCAATTCTTCACTGTCTAAATCCAAAGATATTCGCCTCGTTATATTTTGTTCATGAAATTTTGGAATCGACTTGAGTGATTTTCAATTACGCTGTCCTCGACTCAGCTTATCCTACGTTTGTAGACATTGATTGTCGTTTGTCGGCTGTTCAACGCCATTTTGTAATTTATGATTTGGTAGTATACCCTTATATAGTATCCTAACGTAGTTAATTATCCCCCTTTGATTTTTGTATTGCGTTAACGCTGGAATTTTCCCAATCGCTGCATGTCCGACCGCATGTTTTTTGAGTGGTTTGGTTGATCTCTGTACATTTTTATTCTTTACCGACAATAAATTCGCTTGGATACTGCGCTGCGTATGGTTTTACTTCCCTTTTACCTTTATTTTCTGCTATTATTTCAGTTGACTGATTTTTCCAACATGCTTATCCTCGTACGTTAAGCGCAAAAGATTTACTTGGAGAATGTGTCACATAAAAAAAAATCATGAGTTCTTAGTTACGTGGGAAGACAACCATCAATTATTGATAGTTGAAGAAAAGCTGAGAAAATAATTGAGAATAGTATCATGGGCTGAATGATTTTCGGCTACCACAGAAATGCATAAACTCTGGAGAGAGTACATCAGCACACCAAGCCAGCTATTGTTATGCTCACAGGCTCAAGTGCTAATTCAGATATTCAGATTTGAAAGGTAAGTTTTATTTATAAAGGGTTGGTGACATTGGAATTTCCTGTCTCCATAGACTGGAAAATCAGGTATCAGTGGATTAAGCGTTAATAACGATACAAAAGCTCAGATAAACAAGGAAAGGTTTATTACGATCTTGTAAGCATTTGGTAGCAGTGCCAGAGTACAGAAGACCAAGCTCCGTTTTTAAGTTTGCTTTTATAGTTCATCTTTTTAGAGGACAATCAGAAATTCGCGTCAACTTTTTCGGTTCTTTTATTAATTTTAATTATATGCTGAGCAGGTAACCAATCGATGACTCAAATATTGATATTTGAGCCATTGATATTTCATCTGTACCAAACCAATGATATTGCATTTGTAAAAATCAGGGATTCTGATGAAGTGTTAGAGCTCAAAAACGACTCAAACATAAGGAGCTACCATATTGTCAAAATCATTCGTTTTGTAGCCCTGGCAGCGATTCAGTTAGCAGCTGAGTCCAAAAATCTATAGAAATAGATTCATAATACTCCTTTTTCTGAAAAACGTCGGAAAATATTAATTTTCTCCCCCTCAAAACCTCCAAAAATACCCTTAAAATTGAGGTAGCCATTTAATTTAAGCATTGAACTATAGTCGGACCAAGATTGATTTTTGGTGAAAATTTCAAGAATCAAGCTTATATGGTTTTGCTAGAAAATTGTTTGCGGCTACGGCGTATCATATTTTGAAGGAGGAGAGTTAGAGATTTTTCTATTAGGCGATTACAATGGTTTATTATTGAATACCACTATCAATTAACACTAATATTGAGTACCAAAATCAATGCGAATTCCCCGTTGAATGACCTTTACCTTCTATCGAGAATCGATCTATATGGAATTGTGATCCTCATTAGGCCATAGATTCCCCGAAGTATCAAAGAAGCTCAAAAGTATCAAATTAGCGAAGGAAATGTCGGACAATGTCTCATTCATATTAGACAAGAAAGGTTTGGCTGGTTAATGATTACAGTGGCAACCAAGAGTGTTGGAAGTTGCAGCAGCAGCCGCGGTCGTGCTGCCAGTTTACCCAACAAGTCGTCAGGCCTGGGCGTCAGGACGTCTCTAAGCAACCAAAGCCTCAAGTCTGCATGTTCAGATAGCAGCGGCGGTGGTCATGGCAATGGAGGAAGCGGAGGGACGCGATGGCACTCGAACAGTAGCCTTAACAGTTCGCCGACTCCGCCGGGAAGCAGAGAACCAAGGAGAGATGCGACTTCAAAGATCGCCAGCCTCTGGAAGAAAGTGGACGAGAATAAAAAGAAACCGCCGACTATGGACACTCGAGTGTGGATACCTCCGGAACCGAAAAGCAAACAGGTGATTGATTTTGTACTTTTTCAGATTTGCAGATCATCAGGGGGTTCGTCTATGTTGACGAAATCCTAAAAGTATAAGATTTTCAATTTGACCCTTGAAAAAATACTTAGATTTATTATTTTTTTAAATAGAAATAACTGTATTTTTGCAAGTATTTGGGAATTTGGGCGTATTAAGTTGAATATGTTGTTCTTGTCAGTTAAAAAAACTGATCGGTGCATTTATGTGTAATGGGGATGTGACTATTTTCAAGAAAAATGAGCAAACATTTTCGAAATAAATCTCTCTCTAAAAAATTATTATTATTTTAGTTTTATTTTTATCATTTTTTTACATTTATTTTTTGTGTAAAATGGCCACCAAACTGTGATTTTAGAAAGCGCAGGAATGATTCTCATTTTGAAGGAGCAATCACTCCAGAAGATCAATTTCTGCGTAGAACAAAAATGAGTAAAATTTTGACTCATGTCACTCTTGCAGCGAATGAGCGATTTCAATTTTCGCCTGTTCTGTTCTAGATTGCATAAAAACTGGCGTGAGATGAACTTCAACGGCTTTCTGCCCAACCTGCGCTGGAAATTGTTCCTGGACCCAGTCTCATTTGAATATCCGCAAGACTCGCCACTAATGTATCTTACACTCTTGAACGTCTTCAACAGAGTACTGGAATATGCGCCAAGTAACACGCTTAGTCGTCGTATAAATTTTAAGAATTGCTATCCAGGAACCGTTCTTGAGTCGCAATTTATTAAGTGGCAGAACCACTTTTAAAATCGGAGCCTATTATTACGTATGTACCTAATATTTATCAAAAGTACTGCAATATTTTCTCTCAGGAATGAGTAGGTATTTTTTCCCAAAGAGCGCTGTGCAATATTCTTCACTCCTGGAACATTATTTGCAGATATTTGCTCCTCATTAGCTATTTACATCATCCGTTACCTATTGTAGGCAAAGTTATTTATATTGGCTACTGAAGACAGTTGAGGTTTGTACTTGGAGGCAGTTAAATATTTACTAGCAACGCGATAAAGAAAATTACTAAATGCATTTTATGGTTCATTCAATTGAATAATAATAATGCTCAGATGTTTCTATCGCTTTCTATCGATGGGGAATTTGGGTTGTAATTATTTATTTATTTTTTCAAAATCGCATGCCACGCGGATAACCGAATTGTAGCTCATAGCTCTGAAACAGAAATCTTTCAAATGAGGGATTCTAGTGAAATTGTCAAGTTTGAAAAAATGGAGGTGCTACCACATTGCAAACGTCATTAGTTTTCTAAAGCTGGGAATAGGGCAGTGGGAAGTGATGAGACTGGGCTTGCGACGTAGTTTCCCTCTGTTTGAAGATACTTTTCAATCAATTCTCTTCACTCGACAATTCCCTTTTAAATATTTTTCCTTTTAATTTCGATATCACTTCAACATAGTGTCTTTATCTGCATCTTTAATTATTAATCGTAAATTTCTGTATAGAAAATCAATTCAAATTCCCCATTGCAGCAGTTACAAGGATCAATAATTGCCATATTTTCCTGTGAAGTGATTGGGGTTTTGTTGAGTACGAAATGAGGAGGGAAAATTCATATTACCAACCGTTCGAGAAACAAAGGAGTGTCGAATCATCTAGTTTGCCTCAAGTATCCGCTTGAAATAATTTGGCCTGTGAAATAAGAGAACGTTGCTTAAAAAATTGCAACAAACGCCATACTAGGTAAACAGGTATTGAAAGTTCTGTCAAAAAGTTGGACAAAATGGCGTTTGTCACAAATTCATCACGAATAAGTCTGGAATCTATTACTATTTAGTTGCTGAGGCCAAAAGTTGTATTTACTATCGCAATAATTCATCATAACGTATTCCTATGTTTTTTTTTCTGAGGTTCGTTAACTCTGGAAAACTATGCTTGGGTATAGTTTTTTTTTGTCGTTAGCAAGGAGAGTATTACAGTTTTAATTGATAGACTACTGTGAAAGTATTTCACGTTTACCAAAGAGCAGTCTTCTAACCTAGCGTAATGTCACATAATGTAAGCGTAATTATCTTGATTTCGCATATGAAGTAGATCGCGTTTGAGCAATGTTATCGAGTTGAGAACGTCATTATTCCGTTATTATATGCATATACACATTTATCATTACTTCATACTCAAATCATCTTATGTACCATCGTAGTTTCCTTTGACCCGCTTCGCTCCATTCGAAAATACAAAATTTCTGGTGTACATTGTTTTTCTCATTTTGAACTTTGACACCGAATTGTGGTTATTTGATAATTCGACAGTTAAATATAATTCTTATGGAATGGACTGTTGGTTTTTTTTGTCAAACAACCTCTCGCTTTTGAATCGCAGGTGGATATATGTGGGAAAACAAGATAGAGATTTCTTTGTTTGCGATCTACAATTGAAGCTGATAAAATTTAAAATCACTAGACAAACTTGTGGGGTAATTTTTGAACCAGCGCGCGAATTGTGTTTTTACACAAGGTAAGTTTAGGAGGGATTCCGAGTCCCTCCCAATGTCAGAGTTGTACGGAAATTTAGGTAGCCATTCAATGTCGGGAAAGGCCCCAGAAGTGGTGTAAAACCTAACGACTAAATAGCGAACATTGCGAAAAATCCGAAGACTTCAAAAGTATGAAAATAATTTTTTTAAATTATTTTCATACAATTATTTATTCTTAATTTCAAATTCGAATTCTACTTCTAATTTTTTGTAAGAATAAGTATCTAAGCGTGAGCAAACAGCCATGTTAATATTTTCAATTAAGTTTCAAAGTTGAAAAACGTATATCACTGGAACTCTAAAAACTGCAAAAACTAACAGATGATGTCAAATTTCCGTTGTTTTGACATCAAATTCGGATTCAGCGTTAAATTTCCTGTAAGAAGAGCTTTCGAAATCGCTCGGAAACAAAAGTTATATTTTTTATCCCTGCCGATGCCAGCGGAGCTTAAAATTCGCGGATTACGGAAAATAATTTCTGTGGCGCTGTATGCATTTTTTCTGGTAAACTTTTTGATATATACTTGTCTATGGCGTCCAAATGAAGACTCCTACGTATTAAAACAACAGATTTACGAACATTTTTACCGCGTTAAGCTCGGTTAAAGTTCGATTTCGGTGAGTTCAAAAACTGATTTTTTCGGACCACTTGCGATTTTTTCCGAGAATTGAAAAAAATCACCAAAATATATGATGGCACGATACAACTTTTCTGAAAATTTCAGATTTTTATCTGCATTGAAAGACGAGTAAAAAATCGTTAACTTATCGGTTCAATAAAATCGCAGGGGTCCCCCTTGGATTTTTTGTGAAAATTTTTTTGGTTTCGATTTCGTTCAAATTTTGCATAATGATATTTGTTGGTGTGTATATCAATAATAAATGCGACAATCTTGTTTTTTTTTGTCCTAAATTGATGTAATGAAGGTTTTAAGTCGGAAAGCCGGATTTTCCGCGTATATCCCACCGATATTCTTGAATTTCGGACTAACGGTTGAAAAATTGATAGGTACATTACTTGGGCAATATGTGGACCACTAAATTACCTATCGTTTGGTATAGAAAAGCATCTGACTTTATGACGTCTTGCTGAAGTTATCGAGGGTTAAAGTTATAAATCTTGGAAAACTTTAAAGTTGTATTATCTTGGCTCAAACGCAAGTTGAAACACCAATACTTCATGGTACAAAACATGGATTACTACCACCTAATTATAGTGACTACTATACCACAAACTACTATACCAACTATACATGAAGACTCTCCACACAGAGGGGAAACTATATAGGGAAGGTATAAAATATTTATCCTTATATTAAGCAGAAATTGTTTTGGATTTTTATTGAGCCACGAACTAGAACAATGTAAACCCTCTCAAGTCTGAGTAACGTCTGGAAAAATCCTCGTAAGTCCGAAAACTGCTTCAAAAACCACTCGAGTCCACTGATTTCTAATTTATGCCTTTCCCCATTATTATTACATGTGTGCATAATTATAGGATATGGATATTTTAAAGTTAGGCGCCACATATCGTTGCAATGAAGTTTTTTGTGTCTCCAGTAAAATTTTAGGAAAGGAACATACGACATTTTGCAGATATACTGTCGACTTATTAATCATAAAGCCTAGATAACTGTATTTAGCGTTACCAAGCAGTTTTCTCGTGAGTGAACTGAAACGTGCTTGGTAGAGCCACATCCAGTTAAGCTTGGTTCACATGTGTCCGTAAAATGCCTTTCATGCGTTTGCGTTGAATCCGGCAAAACGTGGTGGGGACATCTAATCTCCGCCCAATGCGATGCGGCAGTTCATAAGCATATTTTTGCTTTGCGTCTGCCTCTGTCCGTCATCCGATAATTGCTAAGCGACTGACTGAACGTTTTCAGAAGTGCTTTCTATTTCATTGCCATCACTGATTTCTTCAACTTCAATTTAAAGAAAGGTAGGTAAGTGTTCATATTCAAGTCGTATTTCAAAATAATATTTTATATTAATATAAATAATAGTATTTTCAATTTATAATAATGTAAATAATAATATTATCTATTTATAATAATGTAAATAGATTATGAATTTATAATAATGTAAATAATAATATTATGAATTTATAATAATGTAAATAATAATATTATCAATTTATAATAATGTAAATAGATTATCAATTTAGAATAATGGAAATAATAATATTATCAATTTATAATAATGTATATAACTTGACGATTCAATTGAAACAGTGCTATTAAATTCCTACCCACCTCGTCAATTTCTATATTCGGATATTTTCATTTTTTTATTTTGTTTTCAGGCGCTCACCTACATTATATTCATGGCTAGTGGTTTCGACCCCACTGGGACTGAGTTCATCATATTATACAATAAATTATAAGTAAATTGTCAATAGGTGAGGTTGAATAATGAAATAATGACAAAAATAAAAGGTTTACAAAGCAATTTATTTTTTCATCAATTATACCTACCTAAATTGTCAATAGGTGAGGTTTCATAATGATATAATGACAAAAACCAAAGTTTACAAAGCAATTTTTTTTTTTTACCATGTATGGTACCAGGTACTATTTTTTGCAGATAGAGAGGAACTCGTTGAAGCACGAGTAGGGTTGATCGTCAGCGATTCTGGAAAAAAAATTAGAAAGGTGATAAATCATCAACTTCAGCTTAAATATTAGGGGAACATTATGCGCATTGCATACTTATTAAAGTGACGAAACAAATTGAAAATTAACAAACAAAAATTATGAATACACAGACCGATGTAAATTAAGCTACCTATACAGGACCGTGATATACACAGACTAGATCCATAGAATGGAATCATGATCAGAAAAGATAATCAATTAACTGTAAAACTCTAGTCAATATTCAAACTCAAATAATTAATACTTTCGTGGATGGGAAAAATGTATATAAGTACTCACGTTTTTTTGGGGTAAGCGACTCTAAAAAAAAAGAGAGGCTTGCTAAATAGGGCGACTTCACTTGATGTTAGGCCTCCATTCGTGTTACGAGAAACCCTTTTTCTCGTTTCATTTCTTTCATAAAAAGATCTCTAATTGATGTCCACCTCATTTTCACCAGCTCACCTGGAATATCGAGAAATGACGAGATAGTAATACGAATTCTTTTCAACGCCGGCCCCAGTAGTTAAAACAGCATAGCATGGTAAATTGGAGGCCAAAAAATAGCTACTCGAATCTCAAATTAGGTGTATATAATTTTAAAAATAATAAATTCTTACCGTCTTCTTGGCCAACTGCAAGAGCTAATTCCAATAACTTTTTGGTGAGCTCAATATTCCGGTAACTCAAAAACAATTTTGTTGAAATCAGCGAACGTAGATGATGACATTGCAACCAATTAATTCACAATCACATTATCACAATCGCGACGAGCGCACATCAAGACGGAAGGAAAAATGTTGATCGGCCATTAAAAATAACGCTATCAGGCAACTGGAGGACGCTAGTTGCGCGTAGCCCCGAGCGCAGATCCGTTCGTCCGTCATTGCGGAAAATATTTAATGAAAGTAATCGGATGCGTTTGCATTTGCGGCAGAAACCACGCCCACATCGAAATTTCGACAGCCAATGAATAGGCCGAACGCATTTGACGTACTTGACGCAATACGCATGAAACGCATAATACGGACACATGTGAACCTAGCTTTAATCTCGGCTTTATGATTGAGGTACAATTTTCACCAAACAATAACACAAGTAATTATATCAAGTAATTAACAAAAGTAATAATTTTAATAATATAAGTCATAATAATATAATCAATAATATTATTATTAATTTTATTATTCCTGTATAGTAAATAGTAATAATAATGAAAATAATCCCAACACAAGTAATAACATGTATGTAACATGTTATAATAATATGTAATAACGTATAAACATCATGATTTGTTATCAAGAACAAAAATCAACATTGATCGAAGTACATCACGTTTAAACTTTTTTCGTTCAGTTGAACCATTAAACTGTCATAAAATAACCTTCTTGATTATTCGTGGCAAATTCTATTAGAAGCGATTCGTTTTTCAGGGCGCTTGTTGTAAAAACGGTCGTTTGGCTGGCCGTTTTTATTGGCCGTATCAAATCCAGCCATTAACGCCGGCTATTGTTTTTAAGAACCGAAAGCGAAGTGATTACACTCAAGCCGACGGATGAATTTACGAGTGGGCCATGGCCGAGATTCACTTGTGTAAATGTTTACCGAGCCGAGCACGACCTCCCGGTTCAAAACTTCGTCGCTGTTAATTTTTCTCCTATTTTCGATAATGCTACTCGCCTTTTGTCGAAGAGTGTTGCAACAGTCGGACTTCTGGAATTTTTTGAAAACGCGAGGTGATTGTCTGGAGGTTTTGTAGGTTTTTGAGTCGCTAAGCATTCGAGGTTCTTTGTAGTTTACTGCCGAATATTGTGATGAAATAATATATTATACGTTTGTGCGGTCGGGTCTTTTTTAATCTAGAACCAGATCAGTCTATATATACCTCCTGGTATTTTGGAAATACGAAAGGGCCATGAGCTATTTGAGCCAATTCCTCGATTAATCGAAGCTTCCTTCCAATTCTGCTGAGTAGGGAGCCTTGCATTCGTTCTAGCGACTGGGAAAATATACCGGCTGTAGCGTGAGTGGTCTTCACGTTCTGCAGCTAGTTTACGTCCGAAAGTGTCCTACACCTTTTTTCCACTCCGATGAAAATTACATTTTCTTAATTTTTAAATTGGTATTTCATGTTTTTTATTATATTCGAATTTTAAATGTCTTCCAACGTATATACATTTTGAGGGGGGTTGAAAAAAATTTTCTTGGGCGATTACAAGTAGCCGCGGCAGGATTTGAAACGAGGACTTTTGGTCATTGCGCTAGCGAATTGCCTTTACTGGACGCAAACGGCGACGCAGCGACGATTTCAGCTCGGCGAGCTAATTACGTGAATTGGCGAAGTGATCTGATATTGTTCCATACTACCGAACACACACTTAAAATAAGATACCAACGGGTTAGTGTGGGAATATTAATTTCTCCTATGCGTAATCTATTTCAAGTTTTTAGTTATAATAGCGTTATTTTCGTCGAAATTATTCAGTTTTCATCGTACAAGATCAAATCGATTTGTGTAGTTTAATTTTCTTGGTTTATTATTCAATAATAAACCATTGTAATCGCCCAAGAAAAAAAAATTTCTAACCCCCTCAAAATTTGATGTTTTACGTTTCAAGGCATGTAGAATCCGAATATCCAATAAAAAAAATTCTGTCCGTCCGGCGTACGCCGTCCGCCGTACGCCGTACGCCGTTAGCAGTTTTCCGGCCAAACTGTAAGAGCTAAAAATTTGAAATTTTCACCAAAAATCAATCTCGGTCCTACGACGGCCCAATTCTTGAACCAACTTGCTAGCTCAATTTTAAGGGTATTTTTGAGGGGGAGAAAATTCATATTTTCCAAGGTTTTTCAGAAAAATGTGTACGTGGTATCAAATTGTATAGATTTTTGGACGCTGAATCGAATGAGACCATCGCCGGGTCGATAGCTGTATTGGTTCTCGAGTTATCGCAGCTTTTGTGCCAAATTTGGGAGATTTTCAGAAATTTGACATGAGGGTATAACTCGAGAGTTCTTGGAGCTATAAAAATCGTTCTATACTCATTGGAATGGTCGTCAAACACTCTCTCCAGCTGTATCGTTAGGCAATAATTTTAGCTTTTAATTAGGAAATTAAGAAAAATAAAAATGACTAAAATTACAATAGTTGCTACGGAGTTTTCCCCTATAGTTACCATCTGTTTTTCGGTGGGAACGTTCACAAATGTTCGGAATATCTAAAATGACAAATGTATAGTCTTCTTAAATCAATATTGAAGCGAAATAATAATAAACCACTGTACAATCATTTGCAGCGTTATTTAATTAATTATTTGGTGGCTAGAGGTAGAAAAACCTATCACAATAGCAATTTATCTACTCTGTTCAAACTTCACCATAATAATATCGAAACTCTTGAGAAGAATAATTCCGCAATATTCCTTGAAAATACCGAGTAAAAATGCTCTATTTATATTTGAGCCTGAGGAAGTATCGATCGCGATACCGTACAATCGGAAAATCCTATCCGGCGGCCGCTCGACTCCTTAATCATTGGCATAGGCAACGCCTGCAACTGCAGCTATGTATTGCGGGTACTGCTGTATTTCATATGAAGGCGCACGTAACGATTTATTTCCTCCGCTGACCGAGCGTTTCGGTCGAATTTTTGGGACAACGTGGATCCTCTTGAATAACTTTAAGACTTTTAGAAATGCGTAATTCTCGTTTTTTATCAATTATTTGGTGGCTGGAGGTAGAAAAACTTATCACAATAGCAATTTATCTACTCTGTTCAAACTTCACCATAATAATATCGAAACTCCTGAGAAGAATAATTCCGCAATATTCCTTGAAAATACCGAGTGAATGCTCGATTTATGCTCGATATTTGAGCCTGAGGAAGTATCGATAGCGATACCGTACAAACGGAAAATCCTGACCAGCGTCCGATCGACGCCTTAGTCATCGGCATAGGCAACGCCAGCAACTGCAGTTATGTATTGCGGGTTCTGCTGTATTTCGTATGAAGGCGCACGTAGCGATTTATTTCCCTCCGGTGACCCAGCGTTTCGGTCGAATTTAATTTATTGGACAACGTGAGTCCTCTTGAATATTTTTAAGGCTTTTAAAAATTTGTAATTGTCGGTTTTTATTAATTATTTGGTGGCTAGAGGCAGAAAAAAACTATCATATGTAATTGTAATTTTTCTACATTTAGTTTCTTCGTTATAATTTCTTTTTTTTCATAGATCAGTTGTTCGGTATTTAGCATATTTTTTGAAGCTTTGATGATCCTCAATTTTTCCTTTCATTGTTACCCATTTCGAATTAGTGTAAAATTTTCCGCAACCAATGTCTCTTGTGATTTTTGCCGACTCGGTCAATTCGCCTTGGAAAACGAACCAAACAATCATAGAACATGATTGTGATAATTATATCGAATTGTAACAGCCCTTACTAAGCTTTGAGGTCGCCCGTTGGCCAAATTGCAAGGTTGTCGCTAAACTCTGTGCAAACTTCACCATAATAATATCGAAACTCTTGAGAAGAATAATTCCTCAATATTGACGAATGTGGGATTCGACCCGGCGACGGTCTCATTCGATTCAGCGTCCAAAAATCTATATAATTTGATACCACGTACACATTTTTCTGAAAAACCTTGGAAAATATGAATTTTCTCCCCCTCAAAAATACCCTTAAAATTGAGCTAGCAAGTTGGTTCAAGAATTGGGCCGTCGTAGGACCGAGATTGATTTTTGGTGAAAATTTCGAAATTTTTAGCTCTTACAGTTTGGCCGGAAAACTGCTAACGGCAATAAGCTGTATCGTTAGGAAATTAAGAAAAATAAAAATGATTAAAATTACAATAGTTGCTACGGAGTTTTCTCCTATAGTTACCATCTGTTTTTCGGTGGGAACGTTCACAAATGTTCGGAATATTTAAAATGACAAATGGATAGTCTTTCTAAATCAATATTGAAGCGAAGGAATAATAAACCACTGTACAATCATTTGCAACGTTTTTTAAAATAATAAACCAAAAGGGTAAAAATCGCTTCAAATTGATGGTGAAGCACTCGAAAAACAAAAGTCATCCCTTAGCGGATCAAACAGAAGTGGTTTTCATTGGGACTGATTGGTCAGAAGTGGGCTGCCTCAGTCATCTACGAGATGATCAATTCACGAGAACTCCTTAGATAATAGACTTCAAGTTGGCAGTGAATTCCATCCGGTTAGTTCCTCGAATCCATTGTTTTTTCGAATATATATTACTTACTTTTACTTACAAAAAATATTCGAATAGAAACCTCTTTATTAAATTTGTTATTTGAAATTATTGGGAAAACAGAGGGACTTTTCATTTTGACATTTTTATGTCTTTGCTATGGCACACAGCGTTATAAAAAATCGTTATGTAAAAGCGTAAGAAAAAAATTTCTCGTTTCGACTCGTTCGAAAGCCCTGAATTAACCGAAAAATGTTACGTATTCACGTCACATGTATTTATCCCGATAACTAAGTTTTAAGGTTGTTCATAAATGTATATAAACAATTTAGTGATCAACTTCGCATTCGTGTTGCTATAACGTTGAAACAAACGTTAGAAAAAAACATTAGATGTAATTGAAAACATTCATTTCAAATTATCAAGAAGTATAATCATAACATTTATCCTTTTGTGAGGTGGAGAAAAACCGGGCGACTCATTCTCCAATTCTTTATTAGCTATGGCTCCACGTCGCCCTGAGGATGCCCGAATGGGCGAAAGTGCTCGGCCAGCGGAGAATGCGTCGCCTGGTTTTTCTCCACCTCGCAACCCCGGACATCAAAAAATGCGACGAGAAGGAAAAGCAAGAAAGTAAGCTCTTACTGATTTCCACAGAGTGGGGTGCTGGCGAAGCACATAATAATGTCTAACTGAGTTGCGGACCTGTACGCAATTCGTCTCGAAACCGCGTCTTTCTGAAACTTCGGCTCTGTATTCGAATTTACATAGCAACTCGAGTCGAGCTGAGTTGATTTCCGAAAATCAAAAATCCAATCACAGCTTCGAATTAAGTCGATTTGTCTTAATCGCGAGATAACAGTAAACCGAAAAATATTCCGTACAGGAAAAACGAGATCGAGTTATTCCGAGTGGTAACGCCCGAATTCCCTGTTTGCTCGCCGCTTATCGGCTATCTATTCGATAATTACGATCGGCTCGGCTAATACTTGAGTTAGATTTGGATATTGAAGTCGAGAGTGAAATTAAGGTAGAAGCTCTGACGTGTAGTCATCAGGCGAAGATAAGCGTTCCTTTCGTCGATTCGTGTTACTCGCCTTCAGTTTGAACCTCGGACGCCTTGAGTGGGGGAGTGGCCTCCTCTTGATCAAACATCTATGACTCTCGCGCTTTTCTCATCCAGTCTCAACCGGCGACTGACTCGTCGACGATCCGTATTGTTCGATTCCGCGAGTTTCGGCCGTTAACGATGTTCCGGTTCGGTTATCGCGAATTGTGCCTGTGTATAATTTGCGCTTTCGTTTCTTGTGAAATACCCGACGACAATACGACAATCGCACCGGCGACGACGATCGATTTCGAGAGACCGTCGTTGCCGAAATGTTGCCCCGAAGGGATGACAGGGCATCCGAATAATTGCGTGAACAGTTCCGACCCGTTTCTGCACCCTTTTCGACCGTGGCTGGATTTCCCGACTCATCACAGTCCACTGAAGTGAGTATCTGGGTCGTGGGGTTGGGTTAAAATTCGATGAAATTTAGAATATTTTACTTCCATTTTGGTTTATTAATAATAAACCATTGTAATCGCCCAAGAAAAAAAAAATTCTAACCCCCCCTCAAAATTTGATGTTTTACGTTTCAAGGCATGTAGAATCCGAAATATCCAATAAAAACTCTGCAAATGATTGTACAGTGGTTTATTATTATTTCGCTTCAATATTGATTTAAGAAGACCCTCCATTTGTCATTTTAAATATTCCGAAAATTTGTGAACGTTCCCACCGAAAAACAGATGGTAACTATAGGGGAAAACTCCGTAGCAACTATTGTAATTTTAATAATTTTTATTTTTCTTAATTTCCTAATTAAAAACTAAACCTGTTGCCTAACGATACAGCTGGAGAGAGTGTTTAACGACCATTCCAATGAGTATAGAACGATTTTTATAGCTCCAAGAACTCTCGAGTTATACCCTCGTGTCAAATTTCTGAAAATCTCTCAAATTTTTCACAAAAGCTGCGATAACTCGAGAACCAATAAAGCTATCGACCCGGCGATGGTCTCATTCGATTCAGCGTCCAAAAATCTATATAATTTGATACCACGTACACATTTTTCTGAAAAACCTTGGAAAATATGAATTTTCTCCCCCTCCAGACCCCCCAAAAATACCCTTAAAATTGAGCTAGCAAGTTGGTTCAAGAATTGGGCCGTCCTTGGACCGAGATTGATTTTTGGTGAAAATTTCAAATTTTTAGCTCTTACAGTTTGGCCGGAAAACTGCTAACGGCGGACGGCGGACGGCGGACGGCGGACGGCGTACGGCGGACGGACAGAATTTTTTTTATTGGATATTCGGATTCTACATGCCTTGAAACGTAAAACATCAAATTTTGAGGGGGGGGGTTAGAAAATTTTTTTTCTTGGGCGATTACAATGGTTTATTATTGAATAATAAACCAAAAAATTATGTCCGTCCGCCGTCCGCCGTTAGCAGTTTTCGGCCAAACTGTAAGAGCTAAAAATTTGAAATTTTCACCAAAAATCAATCTCGGTCCTACGACGGCCCAATTCTTGAACCAACTTGCTAGCTCAATTTTAAGGGTATTTTTGGGGGGTTTTGAGGGGGAGAAAATTCATATTTTCCAAGGTTTTTCAGAAAAATGTGTACGTGGTATCAAATTATATAGATTTTTGGACGCTGAATCGAATGAGACCATCGCCGGGTCGATAGCTTTATTGGTTCTCGAGTTATCGCAGCTTTTGTGAAAAATTTGGGAGATTTTCAGAAATTTGACACGAGGGTATAACTCGAGAGTTCTTGGAGCTATAAAAATCGTTCTATACTCATTGGAATGGTCGTTAAACACTCTCTCCAGCTGTATCGTTAGGCAACAGGTTTAGTTTTTAATTAGGAAATTAAGAAAAATAAAAATTATTAAAATTACAATAGTTGCTACGGAGTTTTCCCCTATAGTTACCATCTGTTTTTCGGTGGGAACGTTCACAAATTTTCGGAATATTTAAAATGACAAATGGAGGGTCTTCTTAAATCAATATTGAAGCGAAATAATAATAAACCACTGTACAATCATTTGCAGCGTTTTTACGTAGCAATGAAAGTATTGCGATCGTTGGAAAAATCGCATTCGGAAGAAACTGCCATTGTACTGTATTTGGAAACATTTTCGGAGCAAGTGTCCGGTCTGTCCGCCAAGTGTGGTCAAAAATCGAAAAAAGTCGTGCAAAATTAGCTATTTAGATAACGCTCAGTACTTTTGAGATAATACACGTTCGTTGTTTTACTTCCGACCATCTGTCTGAATTTCACCGCACAACAATAGGTTAAAGTTTAAAGTCACTAAAGGCAGGGGTCAATGTTGGACTGCTTAAGTGCTTCATCCTGACGATGGGAATATATTATTTACCAAATTGCATAGGAGAGGGGGGTAGAAATGTTTTCTTGGGCGATTTCAATGGTTTATTATTGCACAATGAAACAAAACTCGTAGCATGGGAATTTGCTACTTTTGACAAAAATAAGCAAGCCGACCACATTCGCCCTGAGGATGCCCGAATGGGCGAAAGTGCTCGGCCAGCTAATGAAGAATTGGAGAATGAGTCGCCTGGTTTTTCTCCACCTCACAACCCCCGGACATCAAAAAATGCGACAAGAAGGAAAACAAAAATAAGCAAATTTGTCTATAAGAGCAATAAACAAAAAAAAATTACTTGAAAATGCACAAATGTGAGCCAATTTGAATACATAAATTCTATTTTACTTTATTAGTCATGTAAAAATATCCCTAATTATGACGTTTCAAATTTACGATAATTTAAATTATTCAATGTAAAGTTTATTTTTCTGAATAGGTACTTAACCAATTGAAACCTGTTTGTATAAAATCATTCCGATTCTTAATCTAAAACTAGAATAATTGTATTAAAAGTGCCTAAGTATTTTTTAAACTACCTATTTAAAATTATCATTTTCTGTAACATTTTTTTTTCTGTGATGGGTATTCGAATACAATCTTGATGGTCACTATTTATGCTTTAAAAAATAAATTAGGACAAATTTAAAACTACTTAATACTTAATACTATTAATTGATTTTTTACTTTTAAATGATCATTAGTTATCGTTTTTTCAATTCGAAGTTACACATTTGTAAAAGTAGTTAGGTTGGTAATGTTTTATTCATAAATATTATACCACTTTATTTACATCAATAACGGATAATACGACGGAAAAGGTTATTGAAATAATATAAAAAATAGTACACCACAGTGAATAAATAAATAAAAATCCGGGACATACTTTTGGAGCTAGGTATCACGAGAAAATACCTAGAAAATATTCACAAATTACATTTTGCTTGACTATTATTTCACCCTTCTACCCTATATATATTTTTTTGCATCAAAGTTGATGAAAGCATGGGGAAAAAACGATTAGAAATGATCGAAATAGGCTTGACGTGCGCGGTAATCAATGGCAACTGGAACAGTTTTCGAAGACACTAGTCAGGCCAGTTAAGCGCTAGTGTTCGAACCGTTTGGCTCACACTCTGTATTTCCGTGTTATGAGCATTTTCCGCTGTTTAAATATTGCGAATATTGCATAGGGTTCAATTTGGATTTCCTAGTTTAAAAAATACTCCAATTTTCAGAAGATTGGTCTCAAATCATTGAACGATTTTAATAAAGAGCACACCAATTTTGGTTTTGGTTGGTCCAGATTGAGTAAGAAATAGTAGGTACCCTATTAGATTACAATCATCAATATCTCATGTGAAGATTAAGTCAAGACTCAAATCGAGTTCATCGTACTCATGAGCTGTCCTCATGAGCTAACTTTTCTGACGAGTCTTATCGTGTGGGACCGCGTTCATCACGATGAGTTAAATTTTAATATTTGTATCTGTTTCTGAGATCATTGATTTTTACTGCTTGGTGTCCATTTGAAACGTTTTTTTCAATTCATTTCACTATAATCACCGGCGTGTGATTTTATATAGGCAAATAAATTGGTCGATTTTTCGAACCCGACATATTTCTACTGAGTGATGCGAACCCGCCAATTTTAGCTTACTAATCAATAATAAACCATTATTTCAATTGCCTGAGAAAAAATCGTTTCAACCTCCTTCGATAATTTATATTTTACGTTTCAAGGCAAGGAGAATCTGTATAATATATTCAATTTTAAAAAATTCTGTCCGTGCGTTGTTAACACTTTCTGAATAAAATATAAATGTGAATTATTGAGGGCTGTTTAGGGTTAGAATAATTTTTTTAAACTAATAATGGGTCAAATCTGTAGCCAGATCGCTGTCTAAATTTTGAAGTGTTTTTTTTTTTTTTTTTTTTTTTTTTTTTTTTTTTTTTTTTTTTTTTTTTTTTTTTTTGGGGGGGGGGGGGTTTAAGGGGTTGGATTTCTATTTGTAAGGTTCTTCAGACAAAGGGGTATTCGGTATCAACTTCTATAAATTCCTGGACGCTGTATTGAATGAGGTCATTTGAGATCCAATTACTACGTAAATATGGAAGCGAAAATGGTGTAACTAGCCGAACACCGTCAACAATTTTCTGACAAAACTTTAATAGCTAAATTCTTGACATTTGCACCGAAAATTAATCTTGGCCTGACAATGGCTCAATTCTTAAACGAAATCGCTACCTCAATTTTAACGGTATTTGTGGAGGATTTTGAGGGAGAGAAAATTCGTATTTTACAACGCATTTCAGACAAAGGTGAATTCGGTATCGATTTCTATAGATTTTCGGACGCTGAATCGAATAAAACCATAGAGAGGTCGATAGCTTTGATGGTTCTCGAGTTGTCGCAGCTTTCGTCTAGAATTTTCGGAATCTTCAGAAATTTTAAGACATTTTTAACTCGAGAAGATTTGGTGCTAAAAAAATAGTTCTATAATCGTTGGAATGGTGGTAAAACACTCTCTTCAGCTGAACCGTTAGGATAAGATTTTACCTTTTTATTAGAAAAGTGAGAAAAAGCGTTAAAATTACTATAGTTCTTTATTCACCGTTACCAATCTGTTGTTAAGTGGAAACGTTTACGAATTTTCGGGTTGGTTATT